>QVRM01004960.1:290000-432490 GCA_003439945.1 Dermanyssus gallinae | reverse complement strand
ACAGCAACGATAGCGTTTGGTCTTGAGATTAGCATTGCGTTTCTTTCCCAATATATATATATATATATATATATATATATCGCAACTACTTTCTACTTACAAGAGGTTTAAGACATATACGCGAAATATATATTCAGTACAACGACATCTTTTTTCATCGATCTAGTATAGAATAAGACACAATTCGCTTCGTATACCACCCATAATGGAGTGCGCCTGCCAGTCCGTACGTATCGAACCACCACGCATTTTTCTCACATCTTTATTGACAGGAGTTTACCTTCGATCGTTTTCTTGCTTGGCGCTCCACGTCCAGACCGCGCGGTATTGTCAGCCAAGTTTCTGACGAGGACGGCATGTCATTGGCGTGAAATATTTCGCCGACCTTTCGTCCAGCTGAAGGCTGAAGTAGCGTAGCCTGTCTGATGTTGATTAGATACAGAGGCAGCTGGATACCTGTCGGCTTCTATCGGACAGGGTAGAGATGACGAACCGGGTAGCACAGCACGGGTTCACACTGAAGGTTCATATTTGTGAAGGTAGGTTGTGAAGCGTGCTCGCGGATATAAGGCGATCAGTGTCCGATTGGCGCGAGAAGTCGTGTCAGGAAGAGCCGAGGGCACAAATAGCCAGTGCTGCCTATGCGGGACCACTTTAGCTGCGTCTGAGTCAGCAAGAGCAGACTGACTATTTACTGGAAGACCCATTAAGGGCAAAGCACGGAAAAGAAAGAAGTTTAGATGGAGCACTTTGTATGGACGCGAAAGAGAAGAAAGCGAGAACAATTAGGACGAGAAGTTGTGTCAGAAACTATTCAGAAAATATGACAGCGAAGTGTAACAATAATATGCCAGTAAGCCAAATAGCTTATATGACTTTGTGCTTTTGCGTCAGAGAGACATATGCTATCATATGTAGAAGGAAGAAATATACTAAACGGTGAAAAAGCAGCATTCGATCGACTGTGAATAGCAAGGTCTAATCATAAGGAAGCACCTACCAGGCAGATACGAAAGAGGTTTAAAACTCAAATAAAAATCGAATGCGAACGATATCGATAAACAAAAACGGCAGAAACAATGCGTACATGCTAGTACATTCCCGATGAGCCGAATGTGAGATACGGATAGGCTAGCACCGTGGCATTAATTTCTTGCGGAAGTGGCAAGGTGGTACCCCCTGGGGTGAACAAAGTGTCAATACGTGTACTGTACGAGCGAAAGATGGTAAGACAGCATGTTTAGCGTTAAGCACAAATGGCATCGGGTCCATCTGTCCAGTGAAGCCGAGTGCCCGGGGGTGCAGGGGGCACGATGTCGGCAGGCTCAACAGCTAGCTGCTAAAAGAGGAGCGGATAGATCGAGAAAAATCCGCAGAAGACGAAGAAAAGGGCGGTGTGTGGAGTGGTTATGTGCGATGGCGAAAATCATTACCGATATAGGCGATAGGGGAATTGATTATGGAGACGGATTGCTGCCCGGTAGCAGCACACGCAGCGCCGTGGCCGCCAGGACGATCAGCCAGGTAGCTAGAAACAGACGGGGGAGATTGAGGTTAGCGTCTGCCGACGGAGAACAATGCCAGTAGACCATCACGCGCGTAGTCGCGTTACGGAGACAGACTCACTGATGCTGCTAGCAACAACTGATGTGGTCAATCAGAGGCTTGCCGTAAGGCCCGCAGGTCCCGGGGTCAACAAAAATTGTAGGAAGGAAGATGAGCAAGCTGAGTTCTGATAACAGAATCTGAATTTATGTATATATTTATATGTATGTATTTATATATATTTATATATATATAGAGAGAGAGATAAAAAAGAGAGAGAGAGAGATAGGGTGAGAGGGTGCGAAGAAAAATAAATAGGTAGATACTGGTCGCAGAGGCCGAGCTTTGGCGACGTGCGCCATGTACCGAACGCTAGTATGTGAGGAAAAGCGGAACCTAGGAAGGGGGGGGGGTCTGAGAAACGCTACCGACAAACCCGTTCCCAACGGGGTTAGGGAGGTGCCTGCACAAGGGGGAACTCGTGCCCCAGCACCGAGCAACAATGCAAGCGGATCGGAGTTGCACCGATCGTGCAATTTCGTTATTTCGTTCCTCGACCAAGTTACCTGCAGCAGCGGCTACTGCTGACGCTTGATCTTAGCTGGCGAGAGTGCACTGGAGTTGGAGGGGAGAGAATGCCTAGCCTTTTAGCTGATTGCGAGCGCGCTTACCTTCACGATGATGCTGATGCTGCCTGCTGTTGTTGCTGCTCCTCCATCTGTGGTGTTGACGCTGTAGGAGCAGCTACCGCGTTTCGAGCGAAATTATTATCGGACGCCCCCGACGTCACATACCTGAACATGGGCAGGTTAGCCGCACTATCGCCATCGGCAGCAAACGACGATGGAAGGTACCACGGTGGCATACTTGTCTATTTTAGACGACCTCATAGCAACCAAAATGACATGAGTAGCAAATATTGCAGCAGCAGCAGCAACCAGCATATATAAATCGCTATCTGGCTGTCGGTCTGTCTGTCTATCTGTCTCGTAGTCAAGTCGTAGAGCGCTGCAAAGCATATTCCACATTGAGATAACTTAATTGAGCGCGGCCTGCTAGAGTGCACTTGCACCGCTTGCTTCTGCAGTCGAAATGATGGTCCGCTAGCGTAGCCGTAGTAAAGCTGCCGCGTCTCAATGATAAAGACTCTGCGTCTTAGTCTCCGGCGCATATGCTATATATATATATATATATATATATATATATATATATATATATATATATATATATATATATATAGTAAAATTAAAAGTGATTGCAATAAGTTGTAAATTGCATATTCTTCTAGAGAGTTATGAGGCAGGATCGTTTTTGTGTTTTAAAGGGCCTTGAATTAAATTGAGAAAGAATGTATGTAGATATATATATATATATATATATATATATATAACCATGCGACCATGTTGTGTGAATAGTTGCCCACTTTTCCACAATATTAAGTTATATATTTAAGACTCGAGATCTGATTCAAGATTAATTGTGATAACAGGAATGTCCATTAGATCCAATTGTAATCTGTAAATGCTCTCCAAGGAAGAAATGGTCTGTTTCGTCCGATTCTTTGCATGCGTCTTCCTAGTCTAAACAGTCTCATAAGTTGTGTGACGTTGGTGCTAATATACTTCATATCAATATATAGAATAATTGCAAGTGTTTTGTGGTCTACCGTTTTTACACTGCACCTATTTCTTAGCAATGGTACTCTTCTTGCATCACTTAGCTCAGCTCTCTGACTTTATATTCAGCATAGCCAAGAAGAGAGCCAGACGCACTTACTTTTGTGATGCATAAGTTAACCCCGATTGCTTCGGAAAGTAGTGGCCCTCAAAATCAACGGGGCAAAACAAATAAGTTAACTGACATGAATTATCAAGTACTTCAGCTAACTGTAACTACTGAATACGTAATCTTTTCTAGTAGAATTAATAGTACAGCGATTTCTTCCCAGATTATTATAATTTGATTTTTGCGTGTACCAATGTGTCCATCGCCGTCAAGGCATGCCACATATAATCAGGACCTCCGTAACCGTAACCATATGTGTGCGTACAGTCACTTATACAACATACACACAGTAAGGCAGAAAGAAAAAGACAGGCTAGATATTTAGATAGTTGTTCTTGTAGAAACGCCTCTAATATTAGATATACGTTAAAAATGCAACGTTGAAGTTGCACAATTGTCGGCTCTGTGTTCATTTCATATGAGTGCATAACAGTAGCTCACGTTCGATTAGTAGATTGGTACCAGGCTGCAAAACCCAAGCATAATTTTTCTCCACAATTTGCTCGTTTCATTTCACAAAATGAGTTTCTTCATGCGCACCACCTCGCTGCGCTATAACTCGATTGGCTACGTCGAGCACGCAGTTACCGCGCTGTTATACATAGTATTTGCATACAGGCACCTGTAAGTGTCCGGCTGTGGGTAGGGCGCTAACACTCATGGGGCAGGCAGGGCCCCTTGTCCTTCCCGCAATCAATATTACCCAGTACTCAATACTCAGTAGTACGGCAGTATACCTTCATCATAATCCTGAATCAGTAGCAATCTACAATCGTTTCTTCCGCAGCAGTTCCTTGAGCTCGGCGTTGTCATTTCAATGGCACACTATCCACACTCGCCTGGTACCCGCCGCCGCCGCTGCCGCCTTTCTTCTTCTTCTGCTGCAGCCCCATCGACAACCTTACGGACTTTCGTATGATGCGATTTCATCGGGCAGCCTGCTTGCCTAAGGCAAGTAGCTCTAATGATAAGAGTAGTAGCTGCTGTAGAAGGGGAGACACATGTTGAGTGAGTAAGAGCCAAGGAGGACGACCACGACGACGACGACGAAGTCGTACAATATAAGTTACAAGCCAAGTAGTATAGGGTGTAATCGGCATGGCATTCGTTTTGATCCTCTGGATGCGGAGCCATGGGCGGGGGAGAGGTAGGATATATATTGGCCTCAGGCTTGCTGAAATTATGCAGACTTGCATCATCCGCATC
Source organism: Dermanyssus gallinae (assembly GCA_003439945.1). Taxonomy (NCBI): domain Eukaryota; kingdom Metazoa; phylum Arthropoda; class Arachnida; order Mesostigmata; family Dermanyssidae; genus Dermanyssus; species Dermanyssus gallinae. The sequence goes on along the minus strand of QVRM01004960.1, from coordinate 427,954 downwards.
GCTGCTGCTAACGACCATCAGTAGTAACCACTACCATCAATACATCTTCTACTACCACCAATGCATATCCTACTACCACCAATGCATATCCTACTACCACCAATACATATCCTACTACCACCAATACAGCTACTACTACCACCACCAGCACCTATTACGACTTGTACCATCGACGCGGTGTTTGCGGCCCGTTACAGGAACAAGGAGGTTCGCTGCATCGGGTCGATGCAAGCTTTGCTAGCGGCGTGTCATCTGCCCTATGTCGTACCGATGGAGGCAGTTGTTGTCGATACCATCGAAGTAGAGGCAGTAGCAGTAGTAGTAATAGTAGCAGTAGTAGTAATAGTAACAGTGCTGCTTGTTGTAACTACACGTGGATGAGGAATGAGGGATGTTGATGTTGACGATGGTGATGGTGATGGTGGTGGTGGTGGTAACGGTGGTGATGATGAAGATGGTGCTGTTCGGTTAAGGGTAGGGGGCGGCAGCAGGCCTGCTGTGGTGGTGGTCAAATCGAATGGTGTTATTGGGTAAATATATGTCAGGCGAAGTGGGCCGTATAGATGAGGCGTCATTGAGAGGTAAGCTAGGAAAGATGCGGTCGAAATAGTACTACTCTTTCTACTACTACTACTACTACTACTGTTACCGCCGATGACGATCAGTGTAGATCTGTGTTGTTGAAGCCGCCGGGCCTGAGATCGTTTGACGCGTTGGTGAATCGTAGGGTAGAGCGCGTAAGATGAAGGAAGGATGTCTACCTGCTCCGCGCTGCTCTTCTTCTTACACCTATTTTGTCCATCTTTCTTTCTTAGTCTCTTTCCACTGTCGCTCTCTTTCCGTCTGTGGCTCTGACTCGCCTTCTCGTTTACCTTCCTTAGCTCGCCGCACCAGTGCAACGACAAGAGCGAATAATCGGTAGTGCATGGTGATGATGCCTGTAGGCCGAAGGCATCATGGACGAGAGAGGCCATGTTTTGATGGCCGCAAACGAAGTTATCCAGATTGCCAGCACTGCTGGAGGCGGATATATCTATCCATCAATCCGTTTGTTTGTCTACCTGTCTACCTGTTCATACGTCGGTTCTTCCGTCTCTGTAGAATGTCTGTCGGTCTTGGTCTGTTCGGTGGGTCAGCGCGGTTGGGGTGACGCGTGGCTAAACAAGGCGGCAAGAAAGCAAGGCAAGAAGGGGGCACAAGCGCCCCTTATTTAGAAGATCGCAGAAGGCGAGAGAGGTGCGAGCGGCGCTGAGTTGTTGAGAGGTGTTGATAATGGACACGGTGAAGGTGGAGGTGACGAGGAGTAAAGGAAAGTAAGAAGAACACAACAACTTTATAGGACGAACAGGCCCGTCAAGGGCGCAGCGGGTGATGGCTACAGAAAAAGAAGAGAAGAAGAAAGGAAGAGGAAGATGAGGAAGAAGGAAGGAGAAGAGGCAGTAGCAGCAACAGCGGAAACAGAGAGACGTACCGACAAACCAACAGGCTAAGAGACAGGCGCCTTCACTTATCATCCATCTGCTGCAATTGCTTGCGCTCCTGCCACTGGTTGTATGGTAGCTTCTATAGCCACCCATCAAGCAAAGCAGCCCTCCCCCCAGCACGATCCCACAACACCTCCCGGCTCTCAGAAGAACCAGCCTCTCAGAAGGCAGACTCCCTTGCGCGCACGCTCTCTCTCTCTTCCTCGTAACTGCGTCGAGTACGGCACGTCGTCGTTGTTGTTCTCATCGCCCACGTCTCTAGCGGGTTGCTCTTGTTGTTTCTCCTTTTGCTCTCTCTCTCTTACTGCATCGCTCTCTCTCTCCCTGTGTCTCCCGATGTTTCTGTGCTCTTCCCTTCACCTTCCTATCTCCTATAGGCCTTGCTTTCAAGTCTAGCCTTTTCCGTTTGCGGGTCGGTCAAGCCTCGCTTGACGCCCGTTCGCCCGGTGCTCGCCTGCCTATGTGCCTTAGCAGCTGCTGCTAAAGCACCAACAAGCCCGAGCATCATCAAGGGGTCACGAGCGGCATTAGTGCAGTGGCTTCGCAGCAGGTTCGCACCCGTAGCCCGGTAGGTAGATAGATATAGATATATAGCCTCGGGGAGGGGGTTGGGCGCTTCTCAATGACGATCAGTAAGACCTTCAGTCGCTTCTGTCACGGCTGTGTAGCTGTTGTAGTTGCAGCAGCAGCAGCACTAGTAGTAGGAATAGTAGCAGTAATAGTAATAGTAGTAGTGGCGGAGGCGATGGTGGTAATGGTGGCAGCGGCAGTAGGCGGATCGTTCGTTCTATCAAAGATCTTCTTTCATCTAGCCCTCCTACTTCATATGTGATCACACCACCATACCTCCGGAAGGCTAGCTGGGCAGGTGCTACATGTTTGATGATTCTTCCTCTCAGTGCACATGCATATATATATATATATATATATATATATATATATGCATATATATATATATATATATATATATATATATATATATATATATATATATATATATATATATATATATATATATATATATGTATATATATATATATATACAGTCCCTGAAAAAAATATAGGGCCACCCATTTTTGCCACATTTCACGCATTTATTATAACCAATCGTGTAAAGATCATAGTGATACATGCTCACAGAGTAACAGCGGAGACTTCCATCGACATTTGGGGTGTCGACTTTGAACCACGATGTTTCCACATTTGGCACAGCTATACCGCGAAAAAATGATAATGCCACTAGCAAGATACATGTCTTAACGAGTGAATTAAGCGGACTAACGGCGTTTGGGCTCATTTTACGGCACCCAGAAACTATACTTAATACTCAGTGAACTTCCCATTAAGTCGGATAACGTCAAAAGTGCGGTTTGGTATAGTGTTAAACAAATTTTGGATGACGTTTTGCAAGAGCTCGTCCAAAGCCTCGAAAATTGTTTTTTATCGGTGTAAACTTATTGTTCGAGCCAGCTCCACACATTCTGGATCATATTAAGATCAGGTGAGAGTGCAGGCCAGCGTAGGACCTCAATGTGACGTTGTTCGAACCAGCTTCGGATCAGCCTGGCGGTGTGAATCGGGGTGTTATCGTGTTGAAAAACGAAATCTGCCCCCCCCCCCCATCAGCTCAAAATGCGCCGATTGCTCTTTTAGTAAATCCCTATAGCACGTCGAATAAACACGACCGTCTAAAAACACAATCGACGTTTTTGTATGATACCCGACAGCGGCCCTGATCACCACTAAACCGCCACCTGAGTGACGTTTTGACAAAATTCGTTCTTCCTTGCGGACATCGTAAAAATAATAGTTAAATCGATCCGGTTTATCAAAGTTAATCGTTTCTCGTTCAAAAAGAGCACTCTGTGTCACTCAGTGTTCCATGACATCGTATCGTGGGCGAAGACGAGACGAGCTTTCGTCGGTCAGCGGTCAATCGTTGTTTTTTCTTGTGTTTTTTCTCGTGAGTCAATGTGTCTTCCTGAGGAAGTTTTGCACAATTCGTACGTTCGTTTGCACATCGGCCGCCGCCGCAATTGCCCTAGCCGAGGGCGCAGAGTTCGACACTATCTTCAGAATTGCAGCTCGCTTCGTTCCAAAATGGCATTTGAACACCCGGAAATATTTTTCACGGCGTTATTTTTACCTAACAAACTAAAAAAATACAAATTTATTCACTACTTGAGTACAACGCACCCATCGACAGGAAATTTCGCGATTAGAGAGGCCGATGTCCTTATAAGCCTAGATATGGGCCTTTTCGTCACTCATGGGGCGCCAACCTAAGCCTATCGTTACAACAAAAAAAAACTTCTGGTAGGAGGTCTGCCTTTGTTTCTGTCGAGCTGTGAAATGAGGCCAAATGCCGTTAATTCGCTTAATTCACTCGTTAAGACATTATTCTTGCAGTGGCATTATAATTTTTTCGCGGTGTAGCTGTGCCAAATGTGGAAATATCGTGGTTCAAAGTAATCCGAGACCCCAAATGTCGATGAAAGTCTTCGCTGTTACTCTGTGAGCATGTATCACTGTGATCTTAACACGATTGGTTATAAAAATGCGTGAAATGTGGCAAAAATGGGTGGCCCTATATTTTTTTCAGGGACTGTATATAGGTATATATATATATATATATATATATATATATATATATATATATAGGTATATATGCTTTAGGCAAAAATGCTTGCCTTTTTTGCCTAAAGCGAGAACATGAATTTGCAAAAACACATATTGCCAACGGTAAACTGGTTTTTCAAATTAAGTAATGCGTTCTCTCACAATCGTGCATTTTATAAACCTATTGCATTTTAATTTCTTTCCATTGGCACAAATTATATTCTCACCGAACTTGATCATACTCTAGAGTTTTAGGCCTGATTACATATATATATATATATATATATATATATATAACACATTCATGCTAGTGTTTCACAAAACGTTTGGTTAACTAATTATAGCGTGAAGTGCAGTGTCCTGTTTATAGGTTGTGTGGTACACCTTGTGTCAGCCCTTTGTTTAGCCTCTAAAGAGTATGTCATGCTATTGGTTCGATATCTACGAGAGCTACATGTAGAAAAATACATTATGCAAGCATAGGTGTGTCTTGTTAGCTAGGATATTGGTTTTTAAATATAACAAACGTGACCTGTTTCATCGGTCCACAATTGAGTCTCGGTTTAAGTTCTGCATTTAAATATTTATGTATTTTATAAAAATTGTAGGACCTACCTGTAACCGCCCTATCTTTAGTCTGATCAGAGATGACTTCCGGCGCTGCGCCGGGTAGCGGTTGTTGTCACCGTGTTTGTTGAGTTGAGAGCATTTGCTGGTAATGGCCATCCGCGTAAATGTTCATCGGCCCCGAACGTTGACCGCGCATACAGAGAGGAGAATGAAGATAACGATCCTTACTGTGTGCTGAACACAGCGGAGAAGCATTAACTGAATTGGACGCGTATTTATCGTTTAGTGTGCTACAGGCAACACTATATATATATATATATATATATATAATATAGTGACCTTCGATGTCCTGGCGCTGGCAGTTATTTCGGAGCCAATAACCTGATCGGTGTCGCTCCTTTGTGTTGCCGCAGATAGTTAGTTTTTTTTCGTTCCGGCGAGACCCTGCCAGTTCATTAGGTCCGTTTTAGCGAGAAATTGCGCTTTATAGGGTGAGTATATAGCGCTCAAAAGTACGCCCCGAAACCGCAATTTAATCTACATTTCAATATCTGCACATATTCCACTCCGTTAGTGTGGGACACTTTTGCGTTTCGTCGATAGGGCATCGTTGCGGAGAAAGAGGGGGACATGGTCCTCCAGCGGTTAGCGGTTCCCGCTAGCTGGCATGAAACAGTGGAAGCAATAGTGAAACGTGTCACGAATAGATAAAATCATGAAAACAGAGCGTCGGCTAGGCGTGTGTCCAAACTTCATTTATATATATATATACTTGCTTAAAATGTGGTATCCCACATGAAAAATCGCTGGCCTTTTATCGTCTATTATAATTAGTCATTCCGTTATTGTCCTTTCTGCTCATGCTGCCGCTGTTTTTGCTGAATACCTCGTTTTTAGCTTTGTTGTCGTTGTTTTTTCCCGGACCGTTCAATGCGGTGGTAGAAAACGCGTTATCATCGAGGTTGTCGTGTTGTTGTAGTTATTCTTGATACTGTTTCCCTCGGCACGTTAGCGCACGCCCACGGAGCTGTAACTTGAAACGACACTGATTCGACTAGTGCTGACCGGTTGAGCAATGTTCAACCAGCCTCATTGCTCAACGATTTTAGGTTTGAGCCAGTGAGACGCAACTTGTCAGCCGCATTACCAACTACCGCATTTCCTACCTCGTCCGCGACTCCTTCCGCGAAGAACCCCGAACAGTGAAGGGTGGATGTTAGGCCATGCTTCCTTGGTCTCTTTACTCACTCCAGGGACGCTGTAGCGTTCGTATAGTAATAATGTTAAATGATGGAACCGGACTTTCCCGAACGTTTGGCATCTCGAATATTCCATCTGTCCTCGTCGTTGATTGATCTGTTTAAACTACGCATTATCACAGCGTGCGTAGGTCAGGTACGTACATCTGATGATGCTGCTGCTGTTGCTGCTGACGTTATGGTTGTGGCACGACAGGTCGGCGATGGTGTACGTGCCTTATTGGCTGTTCTGTTAATACGTTGTGTCTAACTTAATCACAGACTGCCCGCGCATTTAGTGACTTTCCGCGTCTTCGTTACTGTGGTGGCGGCATCATCTATTTTCCGCCATGCCTTTAGCTTACTTCGCCATTGCCCCCAACTGTCTGCTATCCTACAGACATAGTGCTCAATGTGCTTACTGGCTGACGGGCATTTGTTCGAGCAAGACTCGGAGTAAAAGAATTATTTTTTTTCTGAGCTTCTAGAGGTTTGACGAGTGACTTAATTGTCAAAGAAAGCGAACTACCGAACTACGAACCGATAAGGCCATAGGGAGATTTGAGTTACTTTGCTTCCACATAGGTCAGTTCTATCAATTTGGTACCAAAATGATTCGCTTAAGATGTACGTTCGTCTGGACGTATTGGTTTAACTATTAATAATAATCGTAATTGGTTAAACATTTGCAAACTCTTCTTAATATCACAACAATCCCTGAGCTAGCTAAGGCCGGATATAATGCTGACAAGGTAGAATTTTCTTCTGAATGCGCCTGTATGTCGGTTTTTCAATCGGAAACTGCCTTCTCTCACAATCGTACATTGTGTAAACGAATGTCGTGACAGCCACCCTTAAAATCACAATCTAGAAAAATGCATTAAAAAATCATCTCACTCCTATGCGAAGCATTTCCGCTCTCCCTTCTCATTGACAAACATGATTTTCTCACCGAGCTTGACTGTACCTTAAGGCTTTGGCTCAAAAAATCGGGACACCCTCTATATATATATATATATATATATATATCCGTGTTTTTGTGCTCTAAATATGCATATAAATTTACTGCCGCCAATCAAGTTAATGGCTACCGTACCGTCAATTACGGTCCAGTTTTGATAGCACAATTCTAGGCAATAGACGGGAAAACAAGTGTCTTTAGTTTGAATATATGTAAAAATATCTATATTTAAATGTATATACATATATACGACGGCACAAAAATTGAATCACCCACCACATTTGATACAAGGTGTTTTTTGTACTCATAGTATTAAACCCGTAGTAAAAATTACCTCTTTGCAAATAAATTAATTTCACAACACTTCAAGTATGTTGCGTCAGTATGTGTGTTTGTAGGTGTTAAACATATTTAAATAAGCTATATTGAAAGGTGGCTGCACCGCATTTTTTTTTGTAGAGGTGGAAAATGCTTTACGCACACCCTCCGATGTTAATGAAGGGTAGTGTGGGATTAAACGCCGGGGAAGAGTATAATACTCGATCCAAGCCGCGCGTTCTACCCACTAAAAACCACCTCTCCCATCCTCTTCTGCTTCGGGATTGTGAACCATTACCTCGAGACCAGAAGAGGGGAGTCCCGTGCTGCGACCCTCTCCTTAGTATACGAGTATGTCTCGAGCAGGGAGTGGGTCCTGCCTGTTGAATCGCGATCTGCGGCGATCTTCCTGGCGAAATTTTTCGCGCATAAGCCCGTCTAAGTAATGAATCCCAGCGTGCCGGTCCGTTGTCGACTTGAGCATGTTGGCCACGATGGTCGTAGTTGGGCTACCTTGGTGGACATAGGAGGAGCCCGTGCGGTAGGCCGCCAGGGCCTCGCAGTCCTCTACGGTGTGCGCCGCGTCGTCGGGTGCGCCTGTGGTGCAGAGAACGCAGATATCTGTATTCGCATTGCCTATGCGAAAAAGGTACGACTGGAATTGTCCATGCCCTGTGAGCACTTGCACGGAGTGATATGTAAGTGTTCCCTTGAGCTTATACCAGGTTATGAGGTCAGTGATTAGGCTTCTTGTCCAGGCCCCTTTGGTATCCCCAGCTGGTGGGTTGGACCACGTGCGCGCCTATGTGTCCAGGGAGTGCTCCCATGCTTGGGTCCATGAAGTGTCGCCGTCCTTCTTGCGCTTGCTTCTTTCTTCGGCAAGTATGTCCCAAGGGATCTAGCAGGCGAGCGCCAACAGGACGTCTGTCGAGACAGTCCGGTAGGCCTTCGTGACCCGGATGGCCATCGATCTTTGGGAGCTTCGTATCATGCGCCGTGCCTTTGCGGTCCGCAGCGCCATACCAGCCCATATGGGCGCGGCATACAGAGCGATGGCCTCTGCCACGGCCGCTAGAAACAGCCGCTTGGCGGGCGTTGCGCCCCCTCGCGAGGAAGGATGCGTGCAAGGTTGGTGGAGACCTTCGTGACCTTCTGGATGATGCTCTGGATGTGTGACAGGCCGGTGAGGTACCGCAATTTTAAAAAAGGAATAAATGACGAATATAAGGTTTGATTGTTTATTTAGACGGTAAAATGTGTTTAGTTTAGTAGTGTGTGTTTCTTTTGGGTGTATTCACTCATAAATCGGTGTGTATTTACTTGTAGAAAAAAAAACTAAATGATATACTCATCAAATCAATGAATCGCTATGAAAACTATTTTATTCCTCGACGTAAAATCTATGACGTCTGAAAGTGTTGCTGGACTTGGAGTTTTGCTCTGCCTCGTCGCTTCAATTCGTCCAGCAGATTTTCGATGGGTTTCAGGTCGGGAGAACGTATTGGCCACTACCCATCACTTTATCAAATCGAACTTCATCTTCTGTAAGAACTATGGGCTTAACGGACCTCCGCGGGTTTCGCTCTCCTGTTCAATGATATTGCATCCCAAACCATGATTGGCAGGGCAGACACAATCATATCTTGAGAGAATTGATGTCTTGATGTGAATTGATGAAAAGCAACGAAAGATTGTATCGGTACGATCGAGGCTTATTAACCTTGCCGCATGTACACTCTAATAGAAGAACAATACATTATGTTGATGTAACATTTCGTGCCATATTTCGGAGGCTTGCAGCGCTCTCTAGACAACATCAGCATGGACAGTAAATATATTTAGGTAAAGCGGCGATTTCTGCATTAACATGTAGGTTCCGCTTTGGCGCCAAAAGTTTAGCAGCTTTCTGAGAAGGCGGAGAAATGGTGAACGTAAAAGTGTCTGAATTTAATCTTCATGCCGTACCACACCTGGTTCATCAAGCCGTTCTCTTCCCTCTCGTCGCAAATTCGACAGGTGCGGCGGAATTGTCGCGTGTGAAAACTACACTTCATGTGAATATAATTTTAAGTTTATTGTTATTGGTATGAAACAATTATAGTATAATGGTACTTGAAAATAGTGTTCGTGGAGTGGAGCGCGACAACACAGTGCTAACTTGTCTATCCTGCACGGAGAGCGGCGGCGTGAAGCTGCATAGCTCGTGGTGGCACCTGGAACATATCCGTCCAGAGTAGGCGTGCGCACGTTTGATGGTTTGATTGTGGAACCCATTCCGCAGGCATAGTCTATGGTGACACATGTTAACCTGATGACAAGATACAATAAATCGGTTTTCTAACAAAGGTATGCAGATGTATATGTACATGTAATTACTAGAAAACTAGACGTTATGCTGATGTACTGCTTACGTAAATAAAATAAATGTAAAATTATGTGCCCTGTGTAAATGTAATAGAAGTGTTACTCCACACTGGGCACTTCATTTTCCGGTCTCAGTCCCGATTAGGTTCTAACGTTTTGCATTTACTAACAATGATTCGCCGCATGTGTTAGGGAATTAGGACGGCGCTTCCGTCGAGTAGGGTCATGAAAGCGCGGAAGTGCTCAGAATCTGAGTCAATCGACTTTTACAGGGTCAGACGCGAAGAGGCTTTTACAGGTTCAGCCGTAAATCGTTGCCAATCGTGCCTGTAGATTTTTGCCGGTCCTCGGTCGTTTACTGATTTGCTATATATGGTAATAGCTTTTTCTGAAAACTCAGCGTTTGTTGTGTAGTTTTGAGTCGTCCAGCCGTTGCCGAAAGTGCAACAGTAGTGATTTGGTATCGAAAGTTCGTAAATTATCAGTTCTCGTGCATCCCTACGCTACTGTGGGTGTGGTGACCAGCTGAGCAGCCCCCAATAACCTAAGCACAAGTTTTTGCAACTGCCAAATTCGGGACCAAATCAGCCTTAAGAAACACTGATCATATCCACTTACCAATTTTCCGTTGAACCTGTTAAATTTAATTTTTCCATTTTTAGGTAAATCACTTGAGTGGCACAATTTGCGCCATCTTCAGTCTGAACCTGATTTGTTTCGCGACCGGGGCACAGCTCGGCATGAGGTCAACGGCTCTTCGCCAACTTTGGCAAACAAAGTGCCCGCTTCATGCTGATTGCAAATGACATTCCAAGTAAACTAAAGTATGCGCGAGCGAAGTACCTCTGTGTACGGAGCAGTAAACATACCTTGTGCATTTAACATAGAGCTGCTTGGGATTACGTTTTCATTTGGCATTGTTGTTATGAAGTTCCCGCCTTTTGAAGCAGCAAAAACATTTACATTTTTTCAGGAAAAACTCAGCAAATTCTAAAGATAAAACATTTCTCGCCCATTCAAAGGCATAAAGCAGTTATATATTGCGTGATTTACGTTAGTAAATACGACACGACTATCTTAGTAGCATTAATGCAAAATAATACTAAACCAAGTTGTGTTCATACCACTTGTTTGCACAGTAATATAGGCCAGCATACTCAATTCGTTAAACCGCTTTACCTTTATCTTAAGATCTTTAAAAAACTTCAACATTTGGTACGTGAGCGCTATTGAGAGTACGGTAGGGCTTGAGTTTCCTGAGGCGACGAGAGCACAATTTGGTACAGAAAGAGACATAGCCACTCGCAACCGTTATTGACAGAATTTCCTAAACCGCTTGAGATTGCCGCTTGGTATGGGACACCTTAGAAACACCTCAATCAGTTTGTTATAGAATATCTGCGTTTAGATTTAGGTTGACCTATCTTCCAGCTTCAACCTCCCAATATGTTAAACAAATGTAGCCGAAAATGGAATACAAAAATGTTGGCTTTTTTCCAAGTTAGTAACAACGAGGTTAACTTTGTGTAAGAGTGTGGGAACGGGGTCTCACATGCGCATAGTTGAATAGCTATAAAGAGATTTATTATTTTTCAAACGATAGTTGTGATTTTTATGGCTATATAGCCTCATATATGCTTTCTTCATATACGTTTTATTATTACAGCATACGCTGTTCCTGAGCGCCTCAGTAAGATGCCATTGGATTTACTCGGTCCCTGAGTTTGAATAAGAAAGTAAGATAATAATTCGTGTGTATTGGTTGTCAAGTGTAATTGGCCATGCATATATTGAACATCATTGCAACTACAGAAGATATTTTCCTAGTTCACAGTTGCAAAATTCGTCTTGGTAATTTTGTAGTCCCATGCTTTAAAAACAGGTCCAGCACATTTCACGTTATATTTCGAGACTGAAAAAAACTGCATCAATTACAATTGCTTCGAAGTCGTTAACGACTGGTGCATTACGGTTCGCTTAGCAACAACTGGTGAAATAGTTAAACAAGGCCTAGCGTCCGCCCCCCCCCCCCCGGATGGGTTCTTGAATACATGGTTCTAATATATATATATATATGTATATTTTTTTTGCTTGCAACCATCTGAACTTTCAATGTCTCATATATGCGCTAAGCTAGGGGGCGTAACTGCTAAGAATCCAGATGCTGCAGACCATAAATTGATTATCTATCAGGCTAAGCATACCCGTAGCTAATGGTAGCTCGTATGAGAAATGAGCTATTCTATAGCATTGTCTAAATTCCTTCCGCTAACGACCGCTGAAATGGCAGCGAGAACCAAGCAAAATGCCACTGACCTAGGGGACACTGTCTATCTTATCAGGCTCAAGCCAGTGGCGACGGCGCGTTCGACTGGCTCAAAGACGCGCCAGCTGAGAACATGGAGCTTTGCGAATGCCATGCAATGTAATCTTTCGCCCGTTGCAAAGCGTGTAGTGGTGTGGTACATTTATACACACGTTGCCTTGATGCATCGGCACTCTATCGTCTCTAGTTTTAGTACACGCTACCTCATCCTATTCTTTCTCCTTTTCTCTTCGTTCTTCGTCTGTTTCTTTGTCGTTGTTTCAAGTTTTCCCACTCGCACCTGCCATAACTTCTTTGTATCGCTCGCCCACTTGTCCCTGGCAGACCTACAGAATGATTCTTTATCCAGCACTCCCTCCTTTGTTCACGTCACCTCTCGCCCGCCGCCGCCGCCGCGATCACCTTTCTCGTCTCTACCTTAATCCAATATTCTTTCTCACGGCGGCAGTGAATGGCCTGCGTTGCGCCCACCGGGTTAGCGCTCAGGTGCAGCATTTTTGCTTTTTTGTTTTCGTTCACCCGGCCGCCTGTGCGCCTGGGCGCCTGCCAGACTATACAGACGGCGGTCGGCAGATCTCACCTGCCGCTAACCCCACTGGCCACCTCCTCCACCTCGCCCCAGCGCCCCCAACATACGCACATACGTTTGAGTCCATGCATACCTGCACTATATGTAGGTACATATTCGTACACACGCACGCGTGCCCATGACCCACATGCATGAGAAGTCGGCGTCCGTTCTGCGCTTTTTCTTCTCCTTCTTTTTCTTCGTCATCGCGTCTCGCTTCAGTGGCACACTAAAACATACCTTCCTTCTTTATTCCTCTCGACCTACTCGGCTACCGGCCATTACGATTACCAAAACTACTACTACTACTAAAAGTACAGCGTACTATAACGGCGATAATCGCCCCTTACTCTACTCCCTCGTCAACGGCCCGTCTCCGGCCCGTTTCTATTGCCCAGCTTTCCATAGCAGCAGACCTGTGTGACTCAGTCACTGAGGAGCTGAACGCGAGAGGAAGCGAGAGAGAGAGAGAGGCGGTGGATTGAGAATGGTAGGATGGGAGCCGGTAGGCCGTTGAGCCATGGTGCGCTGTCCTGGGCACAACCACAAATTCACAGCCCAGGCACAACGCCACAAGCGCCGTTCGAGCAAATCCAGTCCCCTCGACAACCAGGCAAGACGACCACGCCGGACATACTCAGGGGCACATCGTCGCCAGGACCCTGACAGCACGATACCGAGAGTGTAAACGTAAGCCAGTGAGTCGTTCATGGGTTATGCTCATCCATAAACATATTGAGCTTTGTTGCTGCTGCTGCCGTCGCCGTCGCCGCTTCTGTGAGCGACAACGATAGCGATCATACGGTTATCTCAGAAGTAGTAGTTTTGCAGTTATTGTAGTAGTAGTAACTGTAGTAGTTGTTGTTATAATGGTAGTAGTAGCAGTAGTAAAAGCTGCAATGCTGAGGATCGTAGTGTTGTCCTGATGGTCATTGCTGTCGACGATCCACCTTGCGCTGGCCTTGGCTCAACCTGATGTCCTTTCTTCTCCTTCGAGTTGTCGAGGTAACTTCAGCTTGAGAACGGAGGGATGCACACGCAGATGCACACACACACACACAAAGATACGCACATAGGTACTCAGAGACGCGTGCACAGTTGCGCGTGTTTGCGGAGTGCGCGACGCGTCCCACAAGAGAGGAAGAGAGGACGAAAAAGTCAGGATGACGACGGGATGGGCGAAAACTCCTTGGGCCGCTGAGGATTATGACGATAAGCACACTACTACTACCACTACCACTATCACCACCAACAACAACAATAACAACAACAAGGACAAGAAAAAACGCAGCCCGACCCGAACGCAGTCCACGTGCCGCTACCACAACAGCAATAACTTCAATAGCAGCAGAAGAAACAATAACAGCAGTGGCAACACAATAACGACGACGACGACGACGAAAACAACAACGACGACGACAATGACAACAGCAAAGTAATAACTCGACGATGAAACGCGATTAGTTCCAGACGACACAAAACTGTGGTCACGCTTGCGATTCCTGTCGAGGGACGACACGAAGGGCACAGTCATAGAAACAGCGGCGAGCGAAAGCGGCAAGCGGTGCCGAGAAAAGGCACCATGGAATGGAAAAGGCGAGCTACCTTAAGTTAGAGAGAGCGCAAGAGAGGGAGAGAGAGAGAGCGAGCGAGATAAAGAGGGAAACAGTGACAGACATACGGAGAGCAGAGCTCTCTGATATGCGCAACTGCAGCGATAATTCATGCGGAATTCAATAAACACCAACCAACACATACAACGCACACAAGCGCGCGTGTTCACCTCCGCCCTACGGCCCACCGTATAGTATAAACTCGACCACCGCCGAGTGTGTAGTGGCAGCAGCAGCATCAGCAGGAGGAAAAGCTCCTCGGTGTAGCCGCCGCCGCTTCACGCCGATACGCAAGATCAGACCAAGTAGCAAGTCGTTCTTTGCCTTCTTTGAAGGAGAAGAAGAAGAAGAAGTACAGAAGTACTACTCTCTTGGGGTAATTGCTGCTCCATTCCTCCCGATTTCCCCTCCCGCCGGTCCCCGTGTCCTTGGTCCTAACCTGGCCAGCTTTTCTACTTAGATACGCTTTCTTTGTCGATTGAAGGAGAATCTAGTTCAACCATGCACAGGCGCTGTCCCGTCCGTGGCTGTCGCCGTGTGCAAACCCGATACGTTGCTCTAGGTAAACCAGCGAGGTAGATCGGCCTAGGCCGGGGGTGGACACATAGATACATAGGGAGAGAGAGAGAGAGAGAGAGGAATCAGGTGTGGGGGGGGGGGGTAGCACAAGAAAGTGAGAGAGAGAACGTGCCCCTACGAACGAGCGGGGGCTCGCAACTCTCTTCGATGCACAGAGACTCCAAACGACGCGCGTGCCAAGCTTCACGGCGTCACATCATCGTTTCGTCACCACCCGAAACTCTGGAGTATGTGTGTGTGTATGTATGTATATACGCATGTGCATGCGTGCCTGCATATGGCTCAGTGTTATGGATCGACCAGATAACAGCGACACACGCAACGCTAGTCGGACTCCAGTGGGCACCAGTCGGTTCAATCGTCCGAGAAGTCTAATAACTTTAAATGCGTCGTGTCAGTTGTTCATATATATATATATATATATATATATATATATATATATATATATAATATATATATATATATATATATATATATATATATATGTTTCTATTTTATTGGTTCTCAACAAAACTGTCAGTATGTGTACACCTGAATGTACTTCATTTCTACTACTTTAGCCACTAATCTGCAACCTAAGAAATATTAATACGACATATCGCATGTATCGCGCAGGCGATCACGCCCGCAACTATCTTATTAAGGACCGCGGCATCCCTTCATTCCACATATAAATATATAATATATTATATATATATATAGAGATATTACACACATTTATGTATAAGGGATGTCCCAAATTCGAGCGCAATTAAAGTGAGTTCACACAATCGTCATCACAACAATTTTCTTCAACAAAATAAGCGAGGGAGGAGGAGACGTCAGTTATACGTGTAGTAAAATTACCACACCAACGATTTAAAAAAGCGGTGCATCCATACCAATTATACAGTTAGCAGTTTAAAAGCGCTCTCCGGCCTTTTATATATGATTTTTTTTGAAGGCATTGTGATTAACTGATGACTCGACACCCGACCACTTCATGGGCCGGGAAGTGTGAGACTCCAGTTGACAGATGGGTTCCTTGATCTACGCGCTTAACCTTGCACCTCAAGCCCACTACCTCGAAAAGCGGTGAGCGTGTTCCCCCTCACGAACTGGAACTGTTTGCTTAATACCTCTTCTTCGCGAGAGCGCTGTCGTGAATCAACTCAATACACGTTATCGTCCCAACAGAGAAGCGTTTTTAATCCGCTCTTGCAAAATTTTGTGACCACCAGCCATCTCCTTGGACCGCAAGATCGTTTCAAAAGTTGCTGAGAGACAGCTTTCGACTCTTTTCACAATAAGTGCACTCAATGCTCTCAGCGTTCTCTTTAGGTCGTTGGTAGGTTGCTTCTAACCTCACGCTAGCTTGGCAATGCAAGTGATGTCTGCCGTGGCAATGGTACGGTGTGCTTGTGTACTTTCGACTGCATCACAGTAAACTTGCACAGCACACTTCAGCAGACCTTCTTTACTCTATGGAGGCAACTTTGGAAGTCACCATGCCCTGTAAGTACCAGCGCCGGAAATGAATTTAGTTTCGCTCCTAGTTTTTCACACTTGAATGTTAAAGGTCAGGTCTTCGGATGGTACAGTCCCCATTCAGACTGCCACATTTTGAGAGTCTGTAACCATGGAATTATATATATATTCTGAGAGTCTCTTGTCCTCAACTGTTTCATCCTAGTAGGGTCCTCCCATAGTCTCAGGCGTCCATATGCTGTTAGGTCCCACGGGAATTGTACCAGCAAGAACCAGAGCCGCAGAGGTGTTGACTGTCCAGTACGATCTTATTATCCTTAGTGCAGCTATACGCTGAGCTTTCCGTAGCAGTGTCGATTTTTAGCCCTGGTCATAGCTGGCGTCATCTTTAATGTAGATTGGAGTATACACAAATATTTAAAATGTGTAAAAACACCAACAATATTTCATACATCAACATGTCTTACGCCATGCTAAACTAACAATTAACATCGCTAAAATTATAATTTTAATAATGTCAATATAAAATTATTTTATATTGACAGGTAATTGGCTTCGACTAGATTTATTATTACTTATTTTCACCTCAATCTAGCACGCTATAGCAATAATAATACACATTATAGCAATAATAATAATAATATAAATAAAAATACAATTGTTGTCTCTCAATCCGTTTAGTCTGAACTGAATGAGAAGCATGATAGAACAGAAGAGTCGATCAGTACAAATACGGTGAACATTGGTCAAGTCATACTGTTTACATTGCCTTTGTGTTTTCCTCACATACCATTTCTCTGATACACCATTTGCAGCCTACACATTCGCGGGTGGCTCTCTGTTAGCTAAAGGTACTGCGCATAACGGTTCTGATTGACATTACGCTTCAGAGCATCATACAACATTCCCTTTCGAACCAAGTCTTGCAGAGCAGCAGACGTAAGTTTTATTTGCGTCTCTCCCCTACTTGTGCAATACTCAAAGTAAGAACGCCCAACATTATTAAGGTAAATAGCGTTTTAATTTAGAATAAAAAAAATCTTTGACAATTGACCGATACATTTAATAGCAGTTCACTTCGGCAGGAAACAATCCAGGCCTATCGATAAGTGGAATAAAACTTTTCTTGTCTTCCCGACGACTCCGTGGAGCGTTTTTGCGTTGTACTCTACTTGTATGCGTCTGTAACTCTAACATTAGAATTAAAAGCATTACTTTTTGACCAGCCTGGCAACCGCCGCCGACAACATTTATGTGCTCTCAAGCCGTGACAGCGTCCAATTTTAAGTTTAAGCAGTGTCTTCTATTCTGTAGAACAAGGAGCAAGGCGTGCATTTTGACTTTTTAGATAATTTTTATAACACATGTGCAATTCTTTTATAAAGCAAATGATTTTCACACAATCGAACTTTTTGAGAAGCAATATTCCGCCAGACACAGAGCCCACACTTCTTCAACATATTTATATGCGTGGGTTATTCGTCAAGTAATCAGAAAAAAAACAACATTAACGTAAATATCTGTTTTTTTTTGTCCATTTTATTATTTTCGTTGTCTTGCAGCAGTGCACATCTAGTCCATAGGTCGTCTACTTTTGATTTCTCCGGAAAAGTAGGAAGTCTCGAGGCACTCAAAATACGCACTCATAGGGGCCTCAATAACCTTATCTCATCGAATGAGCATTTATCACCCTACGACAAACTCGACTTGGGTGAATAGTGCAGCAGTCAGATCTCGTCCACGGTCATGCCAAAAGTATTGTGGATTGCGCTTGAGCATTGGTGAGCACTGCTGCAAAATATTCTTTCGCGTGAGCTTTTGATCGATGGCTAGAAATTGTGACAGCCATATAGCACACAGCTTTTAATTTCTAACTGTTCGCGCAGTATATTATGTACCCCGGCTGCTGAGATGTTTGCGATCTTAGCTAGTTTTCAATAATTTCTGGCGTGGTGACCGCAACTAGACATCCAGCGCGCACTTCGTCTTTGGCTAATGGCCGGTCACGTTTGAATATATGTATCCAAAAATAAGTGGGTCGACAGATTCGCTGCGACAGAGTCCCCGCAGCTTTGACTTGCACAGCCATCCACTGGCGAAAATAAAATGCGTGATCACGGAACGGAATTTGCGTTTTTTCATGTCTACGAAAAGTACTTAGTTTCAGTTTATATGTCTGCCACTCGAAATCTAAACGTCGATTATTGTCTGGAATTAGAAATTTGATAGTGCGAAGAGTGTTACGTCCCCGCCAAACACTACAAATGACCAACTTGGAATGTATATATATATATATATATAGTAGATCCGTCCAGCTTTTATGTTTATTTTTATATCTTAGCATAATATATGTACAAACATTATATTTTTTTTCGAGAACTATTATCTATTTAAAGTATGGTCTATATTGTCTGGCCTTTATGAGTGCTCGTCATAAAACCGCCGAAACAACAGTCGATGATAGCACGGCCACCAACGACAGAGGCTGACCGAGGTGGGCCTCGATACACCGTCTAGAACCACTGGCTCACTCACTGCACTCTGTGGTCGTTCAGTACTCTGCGGAAGATCCAGGACGAGTTATTGTTGTTGTCTCGAGACTGCTACGTCTGCAAGCGTTCTTTGTACAGCGTCTAACTTCTTATAGGAGACGGATTGCAGGAGAAAGCAAGGTGCGACTCGAGTGGTTCTCGGTCGGACCGCGGTATCCGAAGCTGGGACGCATGGAGGATGGCCAGCCGTGATAAGGAGGTTGTTGTTTTTCTTCAGCCTGGTCGCCAGATGGAGAGACAAAGGGAGGGCGAAACTTAGATAGAGAGAGGGAAGCAGATAAAGAAGAGAACAGTGTGAAAGACTTGACAACTCTGGACTCGGGCGACGACGACGACGACAATGAAGCACGCGCCCCAGCAAGCCAGAAATATCGCCTCCGGCTGCGTGCTGTTCCCGACACTTCACTCTCTGTTCAACACCCTCATAGCTAATCCCGTTAGCGTCTAGCCTGGTGCTAATGCTGCTGCCGCGCCTGCTACTGCTACAACCGAGGCTATTCCTGTATGTACATCGAGCCCTTGAGAAGGGCAGATCAGGGCGACTCAGTTCCCTTCCATACGAATCCTTTACTGTATTCGCACTCTCTGTCTGATTCGGTATATATATATATATATACATATATATATAAATATATATATACCAAGAGTCGGCCCAGCGATCAAAACACACATGCAGCACTATAAGGCATTAATGTGGGCAAGTGAGCGTGCGAGATGAGAGGTGCACGTTCGTTCGCAGGTTGCCAAGTCTGTTTTTCTCTCTCTCTCTCTCCCTCTCACCTTCTCTCTATTTTCCCCTGCTCTCCCCTCCTCTCGGCGTTCACACGACACACACGAGTCCCGGTATGATCCGCACGATATGGTTGGTAACTCATTTAAGATCTTTTGCTAAGAGATATATGATTTCATTATGGCGCCCAGCGCGAGGTGCCGCCGTGAATACGAACAGCCTTGGGCTGTCCCTACCGGGATGCCGGCGCTCGTTGCAAACAAGATTTTGCCAGAACGAATATCTGATAAGGCCTTGATGAGAGCCAAACTAGACGGGACCGGCTAAGAACGGCGACGAGGACGCACGGAGAAAAGCAGTCAAAATACTGCAGCTTGTTGTGTATTATGAACGCTGTAGGCGATTGGCTAGGCGTCGCGAAATAGCTAGTTGACTCACCATACTCTGTAAAAACAAACCACGTGTCCTAAAAGTGACTGTAGTATATTAAAGACAGTGTGATATACGTTTAATAGCGTATATTTCGTATCTTAATTTCATACAGTTGTTCTGTTGTTGTCAGCATTGTTCGACACGAAAACGGTCGTAACCTGCATGCCTTGTTATTGCGCCACTTCAACCATTTATCTATGCATCACTTCTATGAGGTACGTTTATGCAGAGTCCTACCACAGATAAGTAACGGTTATATATAACCTAAACAAACCCAGAACTTTGTATGAATGCCCGAAGGACGTGTCTAGGCCGAAACAATAACCCATAGGCATACTTTCGAACCAGTGAGGTAGAAATCTTTACGACAACGTGACTAAGAAATACACATTGACACCTGAAACATGCTTAAACCAGTCTTATCTTTGTTCTAAAAACGCCTATAGTTAATGAGAATGTAAGTAAGGAAGATTTAACATTAGCAGATATGTGAAATCACAACTATGCCGCTAGTTTTCGCCTCTATTCTGGATAGGGTGAGGTCTACCTGTACTATTTGCGAATTCACAGCTACGCGCAAAGCTGCTATAAATAGACACGCTCCGTCTAGACCAAGGATTTAGAAACCACTGTCACGCGTGTGCGACGTTGTATGACGTACGTCAAATTGATAGTAACCAGGACAAACGTAAACGAGCTATCATGACGTTTCGAGACATAGCACGAGACATAGGCGGAGTTTAGCCTGTGCAGCATTCCAATCAGAGATCGAGGTTTGCTCATTTTACCGCGCCTTGCCATTCAGCGGGTCCATAAATATGTGTCCACTCTGCGCTGCGAGGCTCACAGAGGTTAGCAAGAGACGCAGGCTCCACCGCCGTGAGAGGTCTCTTTTCGATCAGGGAGGTCGTCGACTACATGATGATGTCGGCGGACGCGTGGAAAGAGGTCCCATTTTGACACTCCAGGCACCCTGGAAAAAGCCAGGAGGTAGAGGTTCGAGCGATAGAATGGTCAATACGAAATGCCCAGGGGAAAGGGGGGGGGGCGAGAGGGGAGCAGCCGGGCCCTAGAGGTCTCGACGCACCCACTCAGTTAAACCTTTGTATTGCTCTCGCTCATCTCAACTAACCGCACGGCGGTGCGAGAAAATGCGGGAGAGCAGACGGAACGTTGACGGCGGACGGCGCGGAGACGCCTCTCCCGCGGCTTCGAAGTAACGCCAATGCAATACTGAGCCTCGGGGGGATGGGCAGGAATACGGTTTTAGTGGGCTTGAAGGTCCCACAATGGTCACGCAGTAGTGTTATATATACATTTGCTTACACTGTTTGGGAGCATACACAACTACAATACTCTTTGCGATCTCTAAGTTTAGCCGTCCCATCGCCGGGGGCAGTGAAGAGCTCTCTCTCTCTGTCTCTCAAAGACAAGCGGCCCACCACATGGTTTTAGCGCAATTCTGCGAGAAAAACTGACAAACGCCTTGAGCAGAGTAGTAATCAAACTCGGTGTGCCTGCATGTAAGGTTAATGGTAGCTGCGCACTAGTGTGAGCAGGCGGGAAAACTGAAATATATATACAGGGTCCTTCTTTCCTCACTAGTCTGTAAAGTTTTGCGGAACTATTCTATTAAAAAAAACTGTCCTTATTGTTCTGTTTTCTGCATGTGCAGTTGGAGCCGGGTTGTCTTCCTGGCTGGTCTGCAATTAGCTAAGATACTTACAAAGCAGCTTCCCGGTCTTGTGAACAGACCGAGCGCCCGCTTTATATACTGTGCAAAACACCGCTCGAGCATTAGCCAGTTAGGGAACAATCTTCGTCATGAAGATACGCATCGCTGCATCGACTTTTCTGGACCTGGTCGTCAACCTCTGGTTCGAAATAAATTAGGGTCATCGTTACAACTTCTTCGATATATAGTGTGATATTCGTATTGGAGACTTGACTCTGAGATCCAAATATCGAAGTGAGTTTGCAAACCTCCTCAACGAAATACGTCGTTCGACGCTCTCCTCTCATAGTGAATTAATTCACCCAGTATTGGTGGTTTGTGTTGTTTTACACATAATTAGCTAACATTACTGCAGCGTGATCAACGGAAAGATATTCAGGCAATGTTGAAGCCTAAATGTAGTGTAGACACGGCACGGGTCCACAGAATAGATTCGTGTGGATTCGTTTGAGATATTTTACGCCTGGAACCCTGGAGCAGTCATGGGATTATCTGTCATTCGTTTAAATGACGTAGTCGACAGTAGTGACTCCGACCCTACCCGGCTTTGTTGGTGACGAAGATAAATTCAAAGTGGAATACGACGGCACACTTCATAGAGGATCAAGCAGCACATGTATTTTTTTATTTCACGGTTAGTAGTGAAAGGTAGCGCTATATTCTTTTTGGCAACATTAATTGATTATAAACAAATACATGTGGCAGGCTGAAACATGGTTGACAGACAGCTTCTCCTCTACAGAACTGTCTTGCAGTGGAAAGTGTCACTAATTTAGGAGACACAACACGGTAAATATGGCAGGCGACATCAGCTTTCTTACGAAGTTCAAAAGTCGCCTCACTCACTCTGCGTAGGGAGGTCGTGCCATACGAATTGGACGGACAAGCGTGTCGTTCGCTGTTAGCGTTATTATTATTACACTTTTTATCTTATTATCACTCTTACAAAAATCGCAACACAATAATCATTCGGCAGTAGTATTAGTAGTATAATAGTAGTAGCAGCAGCAGCAGAGAATTAGGTCGAGCCCGGTGGCGTTGTTTCCGCCTCGCAACCGGAGGAGACACATAGGTGCGTGGGTTCGAGCCCCACCGTTGCACATTTGTATTTATGGGGGTCCGTCTATGAAGTAATGTGAAAAACAGTTCCGTGGACGTTAAATCTTGGCTGAGGGTCAGCCCAAAAACTTTACTTTTTAGCAGAGAATTAGCACGAGCGGCGGCGACGAAGGCTCAGCAGACACCAAGCTAAGGCGTGAATGAAACGAGCCCATCAAATCAGCCATATCAACCAGCGCGTTCGTTCGTGCTCGTCCGTACGTGAGAAGATACGTCGGGCAGATGCCGGCTGGATGGCTGGTTGGCTGGGGAAGAGAAAATATCTCGTATCTAAATGTGACTGAATGCATGGTTTGCTGCCATATGACCTCCTCTGTTCACCGGTCGACCGGCCGCGAACCGGGAACTTCGTCGTTGGTCAGCCAGGTTCGTTCGTTCGCTCGTCAGTTCGTTGTGGCGCTAACACACAACGCAAGCAACGCATGGCGCAGCGAACAGCGCCCGAAGGTGCTACAAGCAAGGTCGCCTCTCTGTGCCGCCTCCTATGTTTCCGCCTGCAGCCGTGGCCCAGGGCGGGTGGTCCAGAGGACGTCGACGCAGGTCGGTCTCGACGTATGATGAGCTGCGGCGAGTATTCTGCTTCCAGCATGCCAGCATATCCCCCCCCCCCCCCGCTCTCTGTATATCTCTCGCTAGTTCACTCTCTCTGTATCTCTTACTAGTTCTCTCTCTCTCTCTCTCTCTCTCGGTATATATATATCTTGCTAGTTCTCTCTCTCTCGGTATCTCTTGCTAGTTCTCTCTCTCGGTATCTCTTGCTAGTTCTCTCTCGCTTTCTCGGCTGGCTGGTTGGCTGACCTGATCTCTACGGCGGGCCTGCTGCTGACTACTCGTGTTGTCGTGTCACTCAGCCGGAAGAAGCTCCGTGCCAATCCGTGCGCCCTGTCGTTGTCGCTCTCGTCGCTGTTGCCGGTTCAGCGCCTGCGACGGCGCGCGTATTCACTGGCAGCTACTGCAAGGTGTTGCTGTTGTTGTTCTTGTTGCTGCTGCTGTTGTTGTTGTTGTCGTTGTTGTTGACACGATGCTGACATGACAGGAGGTATGAACGAGAGCGCAAAAATGAAAAACAGAGAGAGACTTAGACCGTTGGTTGCACGTAGCGTTCGTCAGCCCGCTAATTTGGCGGGCGCGTCCAGGCGCGGCATCAACAACAACAACAACAGTAGAAACAGCAACAACGACAACAGCGGAGTTAGCGGGGATAGGGGCGGAAATGGTGCCCGCTAAACGGCCACATGACAAGGCAACCGTAAGTTGTAGCTGTAGCGGCTGCTGCGGGGGCAAAAGTGGCTACTACTTAAATGGCAGACGACGTACAAGTAGCTTTGGCAGCTTGAGTCAAAGTTGTCGTTGTTGTTGTCGAAATAATAAATAGCAGCTGCAGTAGACACCAACAGTGGTCGTTTTGACCGTAGTGATTGTGGATGAACGTATGTATCAGAGTGCAGTAAAACTTGTTGACAGCTACAGTGGCGGCGTAGTCAATGGCATTGCGACGGAAACATCAGATTTGGTATACGCATATATATACATATATATATATATATATATATAGAGAGAGAGAGATTTTGGAAATACATGGAAAATATATATAATGTTCATGCATATATATATATATATATAGAGAGAGCGAGATTTTGGGAATACATGAAAAATATATATATAGTGTCGATGCTTATTCACCATTGTTGGTATATCCTAAAGATAATTACGGAAAGCAGCTGTTAACGTGCTGGTGTTCAATTCTAAATATTTCATTACGTGATATCAGTCGATATCGATTTTATCACAGTATTTACAAACACATTCGTTGATGTAGAAACATTTTGCCTTTAGGCAGAGTGCTGATAGTATGCGTGTCAGGTTATTTTGCAGATTACTGGTCTGCTTTGTTGCCGATCTTCTTTCCATCTGTTGCTAAGAAAAGTGAGTCCGTCTGAATAGTTTTGGATCACAAAGTTCCAGTTTCGTCTTTCTCTGTGTTGTTTGTATGCTTCGAGTGTGCCGTGGTCGAATTGGTAATTGCGATGTGCTAGGTTATCGATTAGTGTGGGCTCGTTGCAGCACCAGCGTTTTCGAAACAGAGCTTTAATCGTGTTGAGATTATTGAGGTTGCCTAATTCATTAACTAAAGGCAATTTGTTATTGTGGAAATTATTTTGAGCTTAAATGTACTGATTACGGTCCTAAAGCCAACATGTCGTAGATTCCTCAACATCATAGTTAAGGAAACCGCTTTCACTCTCATTTCTTCAATAGTAAAGCATAGCTTGGGCGTCAGTGTTGTTCCCAAGAAGATGCTGACCAAGTCTATATATATATATATATATACATGATATACGAATATATGTGATGTTTGTAGCGTACATGGGGTATAACTATTTCAAGGGCGCTTGTCGGGTGGAGAGAACAAGTGTCAGATACATCGTTCTCTGCGGGCACAGTCTCTCATCCTAGAAGCCAAGTTTGTTTACACTTGAAGTTCGAATTTGTGAGTGCCGGCTGGAACGGGGCTGTTCGAGTGCGGAGATTGCTAATGCTTGAAATTCATGGGAGTACTGTGAACCGAACTGCCGATAGGTTTTGAAGTTGCGGAACCCGAATTGAAGGCCGTCGGACTGATAGACCGCGTTCTGTAAGCACTTCAAAACTTGTCAAGCGAGCGGGTTTGCGTGTCAGACGAAACCTCCGTTAGTGTCAAAGACGACTTGCTAGAGGTGTCATATCGAAGGTTTAGAAGAGTTGTGATCGACAATTTCGGAATGGCCGTATATCACCTTATGCAACGACATCAAATAAGGCAAAGGTTTGATTCGGTGCAAACACTTGCTAAAACGCTATCGGTATGCTTGCCATTTTGGCGTGTTGTGGACAGGTAAGTGCAAGTTTGGTCTGCAGCCCAACTTCAGTCGTCCACACGGTCGAACGTCTGCCCAACGAGCCAGAAAAGTTACGGAACGGTAAGAGTGGTAGGCGGATTACAAGGAGGGGCCACAGCCTTTGTTTAGGCCGGAATGACGGCAACTGGCAAAGCTCCGCTGATGAAAACCGCAAAATATGACAGCCGAGCTTTATTGACGGAAATATTTTAGCGACTCTTGTACATGGCTAGGCGCAAAACCACGTCCTAGACCGACCTTGGGTGTTCGAACAGAACGAGGCGCCTGCCCACGCGAGCAGAACTGCTGGCGTGAGAAGTGGTGTAAAGAGCACTCCCTTTATTTTTGCACAAGCCGCACAGCCCGTCGCGGATCCCGTATTTCAACCCCATTGATTTTTCCGTGCGGGCAGTTTGAAGGCTGGCCTCGGGGGCTACTCGAATCCATAGTTTAGATGAGCCCTTTTCGGGCACTGGGATAAACTTAACGTTTCCTACCTGCGACTAACCTGCGACGCCTGGTTGAGGCGTCGGACATTTGAAAAACAAGAGTAAATTTATATATATATGTATATATATTTTAAATAACTCAGTCTTATACCTAATAACTAAAACAAATTATCTCATACATACATGCGTGCACAACTATTTGTAGATATATGTATGTGAGTATGTATGTATATATATACACACATACATACCATTTTTTTTTTGAGGAGACTAAACTGGGAAATGCGGAACGCACACGCGGTCCACCACTGCAGGATTGTACTCAACTGCGAGTGTGGGCCGGTAGTGCGGGGCTCAACCCCTAAAAACCAGTCATGTCTCCTTCCCCCCAGCAGGAGTGCGTTAGCAATTCTTACAAACTACTGAGGGCGGAGTAATAGCCCGTTACTGGTCGCGCCGGCCAAAAAATACAATATATATGCAAATAGTTGTGCACGCATGTCTGTATTATGAGATAATTTGTTTTAGTTATTAGGAGTAAGAATAAGATATATTTATATAGATATAGATATATATATAGATATAGGATAATACTATTTATATATATAATATATATATATAGATATTTATATATATATATATATACTAGCGATTGTCTTTGCTGAAGTGCTTCGCCTAACTGCTCGTAGAAGTTTGAAACACAGCATCTGCCTAGCCCAGGCTTCCCTCAAACAAGCAAAATATATCTCTAAAGGCGAATGAAGTTCAATCTACTTAAGCCCAAGACCTAATTAAACCAGGAAGGGTTTTAAGTTTCCACCCGCCGTCACAACGCCGTTAAACGAATCATTATTTCAAGTCCTAGCAGGTAAATAGCTTGAAATTGCTGCCGTTTTAAACTAGATAAAACGCGGCCTGAACGCGACCAGTCAATGACAGTAGAATACGACCCACTGTTGACTGGTCTCTGGCCAGACAACATTCCGCATGACCGCACAGTCTTTGCGGTCATTGAGCTAGTATGCCCCTTAGAACGCCGTGATTGGCGCGGCTGTTAGGTCGATACGATGCCGTGTGTTATATATTATTCCTTCGGTCGTTGTTCTGGTCTTTGTCGTTAGTGATGTCTTTGTTTTAGTTCTCGTGGCTAGCATCGTCTAGCCCATCTAGTGATCAAGCATGGATAAACTGGACCCCAGTTGCTACGTATGATTGTTATGGCGCCAACGGGATCAAACCGGGATTCATGAATCACTACAGATTCACGGAAGAGGAAGAAAGACGACACGACGCAAGGCCAAACGAGCTGTTCGAAATTCGTCCACCCTGGCGGTACAGCATTGACTATGAGGTCGTATATATATATATATACACATAGTAGCAGTTGAAAGACTAGCACGGCAGCTTATCTTAATCCGGTATAAACTCCAAAGGTTTGTGGCCCATCCAACAGTTCGTAGTCGACGTCAAAACGTCGTCTACGATGATACCTACCTAGTGAGGCATGTTTCTCTGTAGTAAGTGCGGGTCTGACTACGTTTGTGCATCGTGATGATGATGATTATGATGTTAGCGAGATAACCGTTGCGGGCGCAGCGGTACGGCCAACGATTCCGCCTGTTGTCGTAAACAAGGGAATCGCCGTTGCGTCGTCATTGGCACTGAGTGCGATCCGTATCAGTAGTACGATGATCCCTGCCATCGTTGTAGAGTTTGAGCGCAATATCATTCGTGATGGGAACGGCGATTCTGCTGAAAATGTGAATCCATTGGTCAAAAATAGCTTAACTGACCGTTTCTCCGTTACGTAGGCAGTGGTGACTGAATCCAACAGCGTGCTTTTGCTCCTCGTCCTACCGAGACGCAATATATACTCTATAATACAACTATAACCGATGCACTACTTGTGTAAGTATGTAGGTGTGCATGTATATTTATGCACTATACTGTATACTATTTCGCCGCCGAACATTTTGCCTGTACAAAAAAACGTGTGTAACACCACACAAATGCAACCTCACGCGATGCTTCAACGAGGCTGTAGTACATTTCCTCTATTTGAGAGTCCATTTTTACGCTCGTTTTCAACAAGAAGACTGATGCTCCAGCAGAAATTATCGCCCGGTATCGGCCCAAAGTTGTCTGTTGCATGTCACATAATAGAGAAACAATTCATAGCAAACCAGACAAACTAATGCCTAGGAGAGGATAAGGCTTATTCGATGCCAAGTAGCATGGTTTCACGAAAGCGCGATCAACTGCAAGATGCGCAGCTACGTTAAATTGCTCATAACTGGGCTTTCAATTAAAATCGAGTTTTGCTGGCGCGTTTGATCGTATTGGCTGCAGAGAATGCTGCTGAGAAAACTTGAGTCGTGCGACTAGAACCCCGAGCAATCGAACGAAACGTTATTGATCGACCGTTCTTCTTGCCAACGTAGCTTTGCAACAGTCTCTCTCGAGATGCGGGTTGTACATATCGGGCATGCCTTTTAAGGCCTCTATTTAGATCCATGTTTAAACAATATATTAACTACCCTGGTCGACCTTGAATCCCGCCTGAGCGGGTTAGCGTTTGTTAGAAATGTATGCTAATTATTTTCAAATATGTACAGAAATTGACGGCGATGCCTTTGCGGAACGAACTCTAAATAGTTGATAGTGACCGAGCGGTAGCTTAGTGAACTGCTAACCACATGCTAATCTTTGTATCTAATTACAAAATACTTAAGACTATGTCGGACAGCGTTAGATTTACGCGCTCTTTGTGTTCAAAGCAACGCATTGTGCCCGCACATGGGCTCCGTATCATACCAAACATATTTCTCGGCTAAAACAGTGTGCAGAACAAATTTGCTAAGCTGGTCGCTTAGAGCATCTTTGTCTAACTAATGTCTAACTTCACCCAGTATGTTATAAAGAAAAACACTTTCACGTTAAAACGAGTAACCTGTGCCACTGACCACTCGCTTGTCGTTCTGAAGTTAGCTTATTGGTATAGTAAGCTGTGCTGAGCCATGTTGGTGTAATAACAATAATTTTAAAAGTGGCAGCAAGAACGAAAACACACAACAGTAAAAGCAAACACAGGAATGACAATGAGAACATCAACAGAAATAGACACATCAGAAAGACAATACACCCATATAGAGTAGTGCTGAGACCGGAATTTCAGACCGGAATTGCATACTATTGCTATTTTTCACATACATGTAAATTCAGCTCTGCAGCACGATTTTGCTGAAGAAGTAGTGAAGCGCGAATATAATTTCAAACTGCAATAGGCCGAGCATTGTCAAGCCCGGCGGTGGCATGGTGGGTGATATCGCGTGCACCTTGCGACCGGAGAAGACACATGGGTGCACGGGTTTGATCCCCGCTGTTACACGCTTATAGTTATTGGGTCCGTGCTACAAAGCAATGCAAAAGCAATTCCGTGAACGTTCAATGTTGGCTGAGAGTCAGCCCGAAAAAGTTTTAACCTTCATTAGGTCGCTCGCGTTCAGTGACTCCAGGTTGCCTGGCTAACTAGCCGATTCGATGTTGGAAACAGCTAATCACTGCATTGATAACGAAATATACGGGCGACAACAGAGGATACGAGTCGACATCGTTTGAGCACAGCCGTAGCTATATCAGAGACATGCGCTTCCGTTATACGGGCGATAAGATGATCAAGGGGCGATCTTTACGAAGGTGATGCACGGTGGTCGGGTCTGCAATTGACAGCAAACTAGTTATTGTTTTCTTTTTCGTTTTTTTCTCACATGTGTTTCCGTCGTCGTTTTGGAATCTTGACGACACGAATTTCGTCAATTGTCACATTGTCATTTGAGTTCTCAAAAGTTTTGAAGGAATACCAATATATCTTTAATGGTGGCAGTATACGAATATCGTAATGCTGTTACTTGTGCAAAGGATTGCGTTTGACATGCGAATGTAAGTAACGCTTGCCGAATATACGAACATTTCGATACTTGATATGCAGCAAACGTAATAAAATATTATTACGATACGGCGTATAGTCGAGTATCACGTACGCCATTTAGTCGAGTAACAATGTACGCTGTATATCTATCTGTATGTTAATAATGTTCTATATGGGTTTTGCTTTATGCAACTCATGCCAAATTTTTTAGTAGTTCATCTACAGCGTCAAACATTTTGCCATTGACCAGGTTAAATTCGCATCGCACAGCGGGTCTGTAAAGTGTGATGATAGACAATTCGATGAAGGACAATATCTGTGGGACGCTTCTACTTTAAGATGCTCCCCAATGAATTGCATGAGCAATTATGTGGTAACTCATTTGGTCTCAACGCGTTAGAGGCCGTGTGAGCGCTGCCACGTAGTCGCACGCACGACATGGCACTCTTCGTATCCCAAGAGTTCATAAGTGTTCTGGTCGTTCTGTTCCATTATTAATCAGCCTTTTCTTCATCCAACAAAGTCTCTACTTTTTAGTAGGGTCTGTCTCTCGTGGCACGCTGCCCAACGTTGAGGCATACAACACTAATCAAAGCGGCAGAGGGTGTAGTTAGCTTTACACGTGGATCGGCGCGCGTGTTTTGTGTTACCAAAAAAGTATCTCAGGGGGGGGGTGGAGGGACAAGGTTAACCTGGTGCTATGATAGTCCTCTCCTCTCGTATTCTAGGGTTGTCCTATCTAACCTCCCGACTATCATCGTCGTACATCAATTGTTTAACACCCAGATAGTGACCGAACTTTGAGGTCAAAAAGAGAAACAACTTGACGTCGATTCAGCTCGCGGGCGGTCGTCACGTAGGTTCATGCAGGTCAGGGCATGCGTGTCAACGGGCGCAGATGCTACGGCAGCTCGTCGCTGATCGCGCAATTATTTACTGATACCTCTACAGTTACCTCACATATATATATATATATATATCAGTTCAGTTCAGTTTATTATTATCTTCAAACACACGTTCCTTACAGAACATCCGTGTTTCATACATCGTTTTACTTGTCATTCCAGTTATCTATTATGTTATTAGTACTTATTGGTACTCAATAATAATATATATAGTTTTGATGAATAGACATCATGCTTAATTTAGCAAGAAAAATCGCGTCGTCTTAGTAGTGTACTTGAGTCGGGCAAGATGCCATAAAGGTCAAGGTCATAAAAGTGTCTTTTGTTAGAAGAACGACTGAATACATACAATTACTTCCTCACACGCAGTGCAGATAACAAGCATGGCTGAGAGTACCAGCTTGCCTGCGAGTTTGACATTAAAACACATCATCAATGTTAAAGCTGACGTGTCCCTTTTTCGCTAGAATTATACTTATTATAAATGAATGCGTACATCTGATGTATGCCACTCGAGTGCGTATTTCTTTTCCCCTGAGAGCAAAGAAAGACAAATTGAAATTAATTGATGTCGCTTGAAACAAAAGTGATGTGGCGGCATCTGGTGGTCTGGTGCGCTAGTCACGGTTGTCATCTACCGGGGTGTCGCCGTCTCGATCCCTGCTGTTGATCGAATTATTATTTCTGAGAGATGCTCATTAAGGTGGTACTCGCTCATTTAGGATGGTACTCATTAAGGATGGTACCATACGACTAAGAGTCAGCGGTATGACCATGCTGCCACAAAAGGCTGTTGGGAAAACTTTAAAGATTTCAACATATCCGGCCCTTTCGAGGCGATATTTCTAGTCTACTTTAGTTTGCAAATTGGGCTAAGGTTACACAATTCAAAAATACAGATGTTTACAATTTTCTTTCGCTATGCAGTGTACTCTGCTCCATATATCTACGGTTTAAACGTTCTTGAACATTGCGCTTTTTCGTCTGCAGCACGCGTTTAGCATTTATCCTAGCACTGTTCGTTCTTTGGTAATTTTATAATACAAAATTGTTTGCCTTTAAAACGGCAGCATCCTGTCTATTAGAGCAAATTTCACAAATTCTACTCCAGCCTACGCGTGCAGTTAACCAATACAATGAGTTGCTGTTGATGAGTCAGAATATAATAGCCTCATGAGTGTAGTTTGTCGACTTTGTCCTCTCATATCCGCCTAGCAGTCAACAGAGATAGATT
Organism: Dermanyssus gallinae; assembly: GCA_003439945.1. Taxonomy (NCBI): domain Eukaryota; kingdom Metazoa; phylum Arthropoda; class Arachnida; order Mesostigmata; family Dermanyssidae; genus Dermanyssus; species Dermanyssus gallinae. Next base: position 395,884 of record QVRM01004960.1, on the reverse strand, counting down.
TTAGTGGGCGTGATCAGTTTTCATAGGAATCTTACACTATTTGGCGACAACGAGCGAGTGTGTAAAAGTAGACGACTTCCTTTCAAAGATCATTTTATAATGACAATTATTTACACATTATGTTCGATTACTATTAGATAGTGCGATTATACTAGCCAGTGTTACGAATAATAGCAATTAAGATGTGTTAGATGAATATAGCAATTACGCAAAGAAGATGGAACCCTGTATAGTACCATCACTCTATTTCGTTACTCTTATTTCCATTAAGGATTATCCTATCATGACGTACCATTCCCTGCAAATGCAGATAGCAGAAGCTGCTCAAGTAATCAGCTTTCGCGGTTGTTCTCCATTTGTCTTCCACTATACGACTAGCGACTTCTTTGTAAAACTGATGTGATCAGCTGACGTTATTTTATATATTAGATGTGCGAATCCCATCAGGGCTGACGAATATTTAAGATTATATATTAGATATTATTGTAATGTCATATATACATGATTATAGTCATAAGGGTATTAGATGTAGATATATATATATATTTATATTATATATTTATATATATATATATATATATTATATATAATATATATTATATATATATTATATATATATACGTCCGAACGGAAGAAGGGAACCACAAGGCAAGAAGAACGCAAGAGACCGTTGACAAGCGCTTTTGCGTGTATCTATATTTTTAATTGAATTACATTTGGTTGTTGTGCTGGCTCTAGCTGACGCGTTTGTTGCACATTCCATTGTGCAGAAACAAACGTTCTGGTCTGCGCTTTTGATCAAATTCAGTTAAGTACATGTCGCCCGTGTGAGAGTCTATCTATGTTCATAATTTTCGACTTTTATTATTACTACCTATAAACACTACATACTACCTGTTACTAATTACTCTCTAATTACTGCGACTAAGGTGACGTCCCATGAAATGTGAGTTACCCATTCGCAACGAAAACCCGTTTGCGAGCGCAGTTGCGTTCGGTCATTGAGCGGCGTCAACCAACCGGCTCGGCCCGCTGATGCCAACGTTGTGACGCCAAGGTGTTGTGACGTTTTGCCATCTTAACGAACGAGCCAGCTAAACGAAGTGTGAAAGTGACCACCCGTGAGTTTGTGGAGGCGTGTGATGCGTATGCGTGTATATGTGTATGTGTGGGCGTGAGAGAGAGAACGATATATTGTCACGAGAGGGAAAGAGAGAGAGAGAGAGATATAAGTGAGAGGAAGGGGTTTGTGTGTGGGAGAGAGAGAGAGAAATGAGGTTGGAGCGGTTGGACGGATATTTGTATGTGTGTTGAGAGAGAGAGAGAGATAAGTAATAGATAGTAGATAGGAAGGGGTTTGTGTTACTGGGAGAGAGAGAAAGGTGAGAGAGAGAGAGAGAAAGGTGAGCCTGGAGCGGTTGGACGGCCATCCCCAATGGTCGTGATGACGTATCTCTTTTAGTAGCTGGAAGGCAGGTGGGCCCTGTGGTGGCCTTGCGATCATTGTTCGACCGTTCGCCGCTACCACCGCCGCCGCCGCCAGTTCATCCACTGCCGCTTCTCTACGACATACATCGGAAAGGGTAGCAGTAGTAGTAGTAGTCTAGGAAGACCGGAAAGTGACACCGCCAACAAGGACAATATTGAAGGAGAAGGTGAAGCGATGGCAGAGAAAACACAGCCTGTATATATATATAATATAAATATATATAAATATATATATATATATAGGCGAACAAAATGGAGACAACCGCAAGGCATGGAGGACACGCCAAAGTCTGTTGACAGGCGTGCTTTTGCGTATTTCGTGGCTTAGCAACCTGCGATACTACGCAGATACTGTGGAGAGCTCACTTTCTCGCCGAATCTGAATAGAACAAGCTTGTTTTTGTTGTTGTTGTTGTTGTTGTTGTGATTGGGGTCGCTACTCCTCTTGGGACTTTAATCCCGTTGTTATTATTATATTCTGAAAGTTGTTTTTGCTGTTGTAATTAATGTTGTTACTCTTGTTGCGGTTTACAAGTTGTATTTGTTTATTGTTGTTTTTAATTCAAGTTTAATGCTGTTGTTGTTATTATTGTTATTGTGAATGATAATTTTGTTATTGTGTCGTTACTGTTCTTGGGTGCTTCATATCGTTGTTTTATTCGTGATTTGTAGTAGTTGTTGTTTTATTGTTGTCATTATTGTTTTTGCTGCGATTAAGATCGACGTTATTGATTGACTCGTTCGGTCATCTATGTGTCAACCTCGTGTAGTTGGTGTGACTGCTATTGTTGTCATTTTGATCGTTGTTTATATTGCTGCTGCTAGTTTTACTAGTGTGTAGTACTTCATAACTAGTCATTAATAATTATCATACGTGGCACCGTATATCGCCTCGACCACATAGTAATCTATGGTAACAAGCTAATGTTGCTCGTACACGGGCCGAGAGACGCAGACACCTTAACAATAAACGTCGCGCTGCCGTACGTGCGAGTATAGATATCATCTAGTGGAGTCCTTTCCAGTATTTCTCTTAACTGCTGCGAAAGTTGGCTGAGCTGTGGCCGCGAATCTATGATGATGATTATGATTATTATTATTATTATTATTATTATTGTTGTTGTTGTTGTTTCCCAAAAAAATGAGAAATATCCAAGTTCTCTAATGCTTTCCTGGTTCCTGCTAAAAATAAGTTTTTTTACAGGCAATTAAATTAGGAAAATGTTGAACATAAAACGGACTGTGCGTTAATTGTGACGTTACTCGAGGGAATGCTTCTTGACTTCCTGGTGCTGGACTCAATCATCCAACAGAGTTGATTTGGAATTTGTTATTCTATATAAATACCGTGGCATCCCTGGACCCCCCCCCTCCGTTGAGCAGAAACGGTTTTGCCTGTGGTGCAACTAGATCGTGTCCCTGGTCAATTCGCAGACGTCCAGGCTGTCCCCGGATTAGGTGACCAGGCTAACATTTTAGGTTCCGGTGGCTTGTCAGATGACAATTTGTGTGCCTGCGACGCGAAACACAAACAAATCCGGCATAGAGCGTATCATTTTTAGCCACTTGCACTTTCTCAATGAAACGTCCATACGTCCTACGCCCGACAGTTACTAAATTGAGTAGAATTGGTTCCATGAGCGTATACTGTGTGCCCAGCTCAGCTCAGCAGTTTGCCGGTCGCCAGACTTTCACAGTCGAGATGAATGAACACACGACAGCTGGCGTCAACGCTGTCGTTATTCACTCTCAAAATCATGTATTTTTCATGTCTCCTTGAAATTTAGTTCTTAACACTATTGCCATAGGGGTGTGTGTGTAGGATCGTACCATTGAGCTTTGTATCTATGCAATTAATTGCATATATTATAATTATGTAATACATCCCTCAATGAAAGGGTAAAGGACTCATTACAGTTTTGCATAGACGCAGTTAACTTGTGCAAACTCGATTGAGTGCGTCGATATTTACATTTTCTGCAAGGTAAATATGCATGCAAAAAACATATATATATATATATATATATATATATATATATAGTAGTTACGTTTTAGCCTACATTAAAAACACCAAATGGCATGCTTGTAAAGATTTTGTTTTGTTTAATGGACTATTCTTTACCAATTTTAATGATACTCTGCCAGGTGGCCAGTTGACTCTTTAAACCTTGTTTAAATAAAATTTAAGGTATAAAGTCGTCTAACTGTTTGTAAAAGCAAACGTTTTTTTCTGTTTTGCATTCATCATAAGTGATTTCCTAGTAATGTGAGGTCGGGAAAGTTTGACGGACGCCGATTGAGTTCCCCTTTCAGCTCTTATTTTTTTTGCAAGGTAGTCTTGAATGTGACCCTCGATGGCAAACATCGAATTCCTCACGATCATGCTACAATCGGCATTGCCTGCTTGAACGCCTCATGTTGGCCGTCTCGTTCAACTAAACAACACGGAATCGCAGGCAGCCAGATAGATATGGATACCGCACAGTGACCTTTAACCTATAGATATGATACGGTAGATTGCACCGCTAAGTTGCGATGGCTCACTGTTATTTACAAGCTTTACAGCCCTGCATATGCATATATATATATTTAGAATACACGTACAATTATATATATTTATATATGTATATATATATATATATATACAGAGGGTTTCCGAAATATGTAAAGGCCACTCTATCTTGCCATAAAGGCTGGTCGATTGTATGCTTTGTTTTTTTTCACTGCGGATACAAATGCAAATCTTATCATAAACCAAGATTCATGATCTTTGAGGAACGCCTCTACAAGGGCTTGGCATGATAGGGAACTTCCTAGTCTTAGGGTCTTGTTCAGTATTGAAAAAGGCGCGGCGTTTGCAGCAATGTTTTACACCGTACACCTTCCCTGAGGTGCACATACAGCATAAGGGGGAGTCTATTGCTATTGCTGAAAGCAGGTATCGTGGCCAGTTAGCAGTTGCACAAGTGGGTAGATTAGCAAGCCTTGTACAACTTTTTGGAATCAAGAAGACTTAATTTCCTTAAGCTAAGTGCTCCAGAATGGCCCGGCTGGATTGCTTTCCATTGCTGGTTCTATTCTCCTAGGGTAATGTATCTGTCGAGCCCGGTGGCGTTGTGGCATGCGTCTGCGCCTCGCGGCCGGAGAAGACACATAGGTGCGCGGGTTCGAACCCCACCGTTGCACATTTGTATTTATAGGGGTCCGTCTATGAAGCAATGCGAAAAGCAGTCCCATGGACGTTAAATCTTGGCTGAGAGTCAGCCCCGAAAGGATTTTTTTTAGGGTAATGTATCTGTTTCATTTTCTTAGGACGAGCCCGGTGGCGTAGTGCCTTCGCGTATGTTTCGCGACCGGAGGGGACGCATAGGTGCACGATGAATCCCTGAAGTTGCACATTTGCATTTATAGGGTCCGTCCTAGAAAAATGCGAAAGCAAACCCGTGGACGTTAGATGTTGGTTGAGAGTCAGCCCGGAAAAGTTTAGGGTATCTGTTCCGAGAGTCAGTTTTTATGCTGCCACATTTCCAACTCTCTCATACATATCTTATATTGTACGAGGGCTTGCTTCTACGGTTTTCTTTATGAGAATGATTCCAGCGGGTGCATGGATGGCCACTGCCGCTGCCTGGGTGCCTTTAGTTCTAAGGGAGCTGCAGAAACCGCTCACTGCCTCTCTTAGAATATAAGTGTAGAACAAGTATTGTTTCTTTTCTACGTAAAAAACATCCTTTCATGGGGTGCGACAATGCGCCTTGCAGACTGGGCAATTGGGCGATTCAACCGTTGCTGACAGCCATAAAACTGGTGTTGGATCCTTGTCACCTAGGTTACCTGTCTTACTGAGGCTGGTCCGAGTTGCTGCATGCGGCGGTGTTTTGAATCATTGTACGTGGCGGCGGTTTGAATTTGCACGTAACGGCGTTTGAGTTGTCGCAAGTTGTGTCGTTTGTATTGCTACTTGCTACACTAAGAATTCGGACGTAAAACATTGATCATTTTTCACCCGAGGAATTGTTGCTGTTGAAGATGAGCAGTCTGAAACTAGGTTCTGACCGGAAGTATTGAGAAGTTTGTGGTTGCGTTTCCCGCAACTCCAAGGCAGGCTGCTACTATCACCCTTTACCACGGTGCACCCACAAACTTGTCCGTATGCTATGGCGGTCAAGTATATATATATATATATATATATATATATATATATGCATACGAACACGTGCGGATATAAATTTCTATACATATATGCCGCTACACGTATGTGTGCATACATATACGGATTCGCTAACCACGAAAAAACGTAGTTTAATGCAGCTGTGTAAAAAATATATATATTGTATATAGTTCATATATGGCTTAAATAGATAACTCGTTATCTTGATAGTAAGAAAGACAGATGGAGATATACGTACTGTATAGAAAAACGACAAATAGAGGGGCGCAGAGATAGATAAATGCCGATAATCGAGCTAGCTCGCCAACGAACAAGGAAATGAAATGTCGACGTCACAGATAGTCACACACACCGCAACCGCGTCTGCACTCGCCTGCACACGCAACGGTTATCGAACACCAACTACCACAGCCATCATCTCTTGTAACAAGCACGAGACGACGCGTCGTTTCGAGAGTGCCCGCGTGTCTATTGGCGGCGGTTTAGCGGACACCGCTGTCGTTTTGTTGTTGTTGTTAGTGTTGTTCCTGTTGTTGTGGTTGTTGTTCGTGTTGTTGTTGTCGTCGTCGGTGGCGGCGGCGACGACGACGACAACGACGACGTTTACCAATATGATAATCCCTGGTGCAGTGCGGGCAGCGCCCCCGAATAGGCGACGATCTTCTGTCAGTGCATGTATCAGTTTATCATGGACAGGATGACGTTGTTGACACCGCCGGTTTATATCAGTTATGATACTGATAAGAGGGACAAAAGCCCCGGGATGGCGTACGGCATCATCGTCCGTCGAAGGGCGGGACGGATTGGTCCGCGCATACCGCGGGTGTACTGAATACTAAAGACAGACAGAGATAAACAGGCTGGCTGGCGTACGAGAACGAGAATCGTTGGCTTCGTTGTCATGCGTATCAGCAGTAGTTTCGGAATGCGGATATCAATGTTGCAGTTGACGTTGCAGCAGCAGCAGCAACTGGAGCCAGGCTTGCAGGTTGTCAGGTACAGTTCATCATCAGTACTACAAATACCTAGTACTTCCGAGCCGGAGGGGGGAGGGGTTAGGAATGCGGGGTTTTTAGTGGATTTCTTAGTCCCTAGTCACTAGTAGCTACCAGTGATGTGTGTGCATTTTGCACTCCCCGAAATCTACCAACACCAATTCAGGTACAGTTTTGTATTCAAAATGTTGGCTTGCCTAGCAGTGTGGCTGCGTAGTACACCCCTTCCGGTAGCTGTGATTTGCCGGGTTCCCCAGCAGATGTGATCCGCCGGGTTCTCCAGCAGATGTGATCCGCCGGGTAGAACGTCCGCCACTTGACCAGTTATTATTATTATTATTATTTTGGAGCCGTCTGGCTTAGTCAGAGACGATGGAAGGAGACCTGATGGAATGACCCTGACTCCCTTCGAGCGGGGCCAAATGCTGGTGTGGGACGCGACCGTAACCGACTCTTTAGCCCCCTCAATGGTCGGTACGGGCGCAGCCCGCCCTGGACACGCGGTAGCCCTAGCGGAAGCAGCCAAGTGCAGAAAATATTCAAGCATCAGTTACCCACACTTGTTCTCACCGCTTGCATTCGAGACATTGGGGGGGCCTGGGTCGCTCACGACGAAACTGCTCAAGGATGTCGGGAAAAGATTGGCGCTTGCTACAGGAGACAAGAGGGCGGGCGAGTATTTACTGCAACGTCTGTCATTAGATGTTCAGAGGGGGAATGCCGCTTCGGTAAGAGGTACCATGGCTAGGTGGACCAGCCCAGGCCTGGACCTAGTGCCTTGAGTTATGCCCCAGCGGGCTGTGCACACGTTCTTACATCACAAATGTATATTTTGCTACACTTAAATAAAAGATTCTATGAACTGTTATAATAATAATAATTATTATTATTATTATTATTCGTCAGTCAGCCGTCGATGACGAGACAGGAGCGGGCGACGCATGTAGCCCGGCGTCCAGATCCAAGAGAGGCCCCTCGACTTTGGTCTTCAGTGCACAAAGCTTGTACATGCCGCTCGCTTTGGTGAATTCGAAAAGGTGCTTGATAAACATCCTACTGCTTACCCCGACGATAGCTTTAGGGATCTGTTTCTTCCCAAAGACGCCTTTTCCTCGGCATGCAAGCGTGACAAAGTAACGTTCTAGTTGAAGACGGGACGCGCTCATCGGAACATGGCTGATCGCTCACTCATCGCTATAGAATTCATCATTAGACGGTTGGCAATGAAAATTGCCCTCAGGCGCATCAAACGCCGACTCGGACAACAGCTACGACCTCGCCAGTTGGGATACGGCACAAAATCGGAAGCCGAGGCTGCCGCCATGTGCAGCTTCATGTCGACGATGCCCAGGTGCACGGCTATTAAAGTTGACTTTAAGAACACCTTTATCATACTCACCTCCGAGGCCCGACGCTTCCACGCTTGCCGCCCCCGCCGCCGCCAAGAACTGACAGCCTGATCAGAGTCCGAAACAGCTCTGACCGAGCGCGAGAGGAAACTTAGAGTACGCAAAGAGGTACAGCTCCAGCCGCAGAGCCACCAGCAACAACAGCAGCAGCGACGTGTGACGTCACTGCTACTGTTCCTGATAATGAACGCACGCAAACCAGCACCACCGAGAGACGTCACAGGCGCGGCAGCGACGTGTGACGTCACTGCTGTCTCTGCTGCTGCTACTGATGGTCATGAACCAGTAAACAAACCGGCACCATTGCGTGACGTCACAACCTCGACTGGCCAGCAGAAGCAGACGACACTTGATCGTGCCGGCGCCGGCAATACTGACATTCACAAAACGGCACAGCTGCGGTGCAAAAGACCTCCATGGAAGCCGTCAGCCAGCCGCTCCTGCTCTAAAAAATCTTTCCGGGCTGACCCTCAGCCAAGGCCATTTAACGTCCACGGAACTCGCATTCTTCGCATTGCTTCATAGACGGACCCCCATAAATACCAATGTGCAACGGTGGGGTTCGAACCCGCGCACCTATCTATATGTCTCCTCCGGTCGAGAGGCGAAGGCGGATGCCCCCACCACGCCACTAGGTCTGATGTGCCGCTACTGCTGAACAGAAACAGCCAGCGGCGGACGGAGTGTGATGATGACCGCAACTTCATCCTAGCGAAAGTTCGCCGCCGCCACAAGAAGCAGAAGTTCCTGGACAGCCCGAAGAAGCATAACGGAGGACGGGGGTCAAGGTAGGCCGTCCTCCTGAGCGGGGCAACCGCCGAATGAAGTGAAATGCACTGGTGAAGAGTTCTGGCTTCTACTAGGACCTGATTCCTTTCTCTCAGGTACAATAATCGCGGGCGCCAGCTGGGTGACTTTACATCATGAGGTCCCCCGCAGTTGACACATTTAGGCGGGTTCAGAAAATCGGCAGCTAGGTGGCCCCCTTTGCCACACTTGCGACAAGCCTTAGAGAGTGAGCAGTTCACCGCAATATAGCCAAGCCTGGAGCAGTTAAAGCAGACTCGGGGCTTGTCAGGTTCCAGAAACACCGCATGCGAACGATAGCCCAGGAACACTGACGCCGGTGGTTGACGGTCTAAAATCAGGATCACTTTTGGCAGAGGCTCCATTTGATTGCGGGAAGGTACGATCAGTCTTCGGGCAGTTGTGACGCCAAAGTTTAATAGCTCCGTCATAATCTCTTCCTTTTTAAGCGAGGTGCAGACACCTTAAATCCTGGCCTTAAACGTGTCCAAGAGGCGGTCACCGGGATGTCGTCTACGCACGTTAGGCGTGAAAGCCTCTGAGCCACATCGATGGAGGAGACGTTGATAAAGATGCTGCTTTTGTCGCCTGAGATTCGACCCAGACTGTGGATTTCCTTAACGAATTATCCTTGTGTCTAAGGCGAACCCTGGATGCTCCTGAGTTGACTTCACTTTTCAGCCGGTCTAACTGTTTTTGCTCCCGCTGCACGGTCTTTTTACCCTCACGCTAGTAACAACGGTGAAACCATCGTCACCCGAGGGCTCATTAACCACCAAGTCAGCATCGACATCCTGCCTTCTTCACTTAACATCCGCGGATTTGTTACTCATGGCGCTAGCGGGCCTCGACATATCATCGACGGCTGTATATATATATTGGGGCTACAAAAAAGTTTTTTCGGTTTTGTCCGTAAAGAATCATTAAAAAATCCGAAGAAACAAATTTGTAGACCCTATATATATATATATATATATATATATATATGTTTACAAACAGTCGCACTGGCGCCAAACGCAGGCGCGTGTAGGCACGCGGAATCAGCCGGTCGCCAGAGCGGCTCCATCGTCTAAATTGACGGAACAAGAGCCGTGCTACGACGTGGCTGTCATGGCACACGAGCAAAAAAGTACACTACACAGGAGGACGCCTATATATATACATATACGAAGGCACGAAGGCGTCAAGCATGCCCCACGGATGAAACACCTGACATTAGTGTTTTTGTTGAGTCTGTAGATTTCTTTGCGAGTGCAAGGGCACATAGTGATCGACAATTTCCAGACGAACTAAATAGTGCCATTGACCCAAACTACTGCTATTAGAAATAGCAAGTTTGCTTTCTTTTTTCACGAGCCTAATTAGTGTTTTAGCGCGCTCCATCATCTCCACGATAATCATCTTCACGTCATACGGTATCACAAAGAAGGCATACAGCACAGATCTTCTCTTATATGAAAACGTATATTACGTTCTCGCCTGCATGCGTCCTCACTACGCCGGGTTAAGTATAGCTCACGTTGTGCTGCAACATATACAACGGCGGTTTTTAGACGTGACGCAATATACTTCATTTAAACCATGTTACCGGCGATAGGCGAGACGGCATCGTTTGAGAATTCCCTTTTGTAGTTCTCTTTATTCAGACCAGCTTATCACCATGGATCATATTAGTTCTTCTTTGAGCTCGGACCTACGAAGACGGTCCAGATTACTCTGGCACGTGGCATGCGGGACGCAGCAACTTGTGTTGCATCTGCGTTATCAAGCTGTTTTCCAGGAACGAGGAGCATCCGGCAAGTCGTCTCATCCAAATTCACGTAGGTGATTCCCCGTGTACGGATCGATTGCTTCTTTGATTCGGAAGCCCCGGATTCCGAGTATGGTGGATGGGATAAAAACATAATTGGATTATCATTGGTAATAATGATAGTTTGTAGGGGGCGACGCGGGTTTTAAAGACGCATTGTAAACAGCAGACGTTTACACCTCATAATTATATTAGGTAAAAAGATAGGAATAATAGTAGCAGTATATATATATATATATAATGTTATAATCATAAGAATAATGGTAGCAGGAATACTACTATTATTCCTATGATTGATATATTATATGCTCATTTCAATGTCTGTATCTATATACATTTTTTTCTATTTGATTAGTGTTACTCTTTTAAGAACTCTACCTCTTTCCCAACACATAACGCCCAATAACTACTATGACCACCGGTGCTACCGTTACTACGACTAACAAATGATCTAATTAATCATACATTTTAACTTCTATTATTTTTATTGCTATAACCACTTTCAATGGAACTAGTTTCGTTTTATGTTAACTGCTACGTCTCGCTACTGTAACCAGCGTTGCCAGAAACCGTTAGGTGTGGCAACGTCGATTAGAACATCTGCATGAAATACACACATGAAATATATATATATATATATATATATATATATATATACACATATATATATATATATATATATATATATATATATATACACATATATAAGACATTTTCAGATGCGCACCTGACCTTCACTTGCAGCTTCGCGCTTCCGGGTGCGCGCACAGCTCTATCAGACATCTGTTTTCACGTGCCGATCAGCAAACAGTCGAGCCCACCGGCTTTTGCTGCATCCGATACACAAATCGACCGCATATTAAACAAATTATCTATGATCCATATGAAAATAGGTGTTTTCGGGAGCTAAAAACGCTATTATTATTATTACATTAAAAAAAATATATATAATAATTTTAAAACCATGATGTTGCGGGCTCTGGACACAACAGTTTGTTGCGTGTTGATGATGCTGCTGCATGGTTGTGTTTGTTAGATTTTCTTGCTGTAGATTGCTTGCCTTGGGTACTGTCTTGTGTTGTTGTTGTTGTTGTCGTTGTTGTTGGGCCTGCATCAGCCTGACGCGCGCGCCGTTCGCAATGTGATGTGACTTATGCAATTACGCACGCAAGGACAACTGCAAAACGTAGTCAGGCACGAATGGGTGAGGAGCCGTAACTTATTGAGCGAGCGCTTCACATACCGTCGCATGGCCAACGTATGGTATGAAGTGGTGCTGAAGTGTAGCTGGATGAATCCCATAGGCGACGCCGCATGTCCTGGTGCGATGCCAGCGAACTGACCACACCACATCGTAGTAATAGTAGTCGCAGTAGTAGTAGTAGTAGTAGTAGTAATACAAAAAAAGTAGTAGTAGTAGTTGTTGTAGTAGTCGTAATCATACGGTAGCAGTGATGCCTGAGGTCACATGAAGAATTCTGGCGCACATAGCGAGCGGCGGCGGTGGCGTTCTCTCGATCTTGGCACTCTGAAGTGTACTAAAAGGCAGTTAGTCAGATGGGTGGTTGGTTGGTTGGTGGCTAGGCAAGCCGTCCAACTGTGTGGTGCTGATCGGGATCTCATTCCGTATGCAGAAAAGATCGACGTCACCGAAACTCAAAAACGGGAACGCGTCAGTCCAGCCCATATCAGAGTGGCCAACAACAGCAACAACTCTTGCAATTTGTAAAACATCTGAGAGGCGTGTGCGAAATGAAACGTATGAAAGAAAAATTGGCATCCGTTTCGAGTGTTCCTGCCTACTTGTTGTATGCTGGGCTTTGGGTTTGTATGCACTGTTCGATCACGTACTCGACTTGTCGCGAGAAAGAAACAACGGAGTCATATATATATATATATATATATATATATATATATATCGAATTTTCTTTGTATGTAATTTTCTTGTACGACGCTCGATTGAGAATAGACGATAAACCAAACCACCGAGAGTCAACGATCATATTGCCGCAAGGACTCTTGGGGACACCCTAGATATGTCAACATATCCGCTAATGCTGCTGCTCTACGCGCCCGTGATATAAGAGAGTGACGTGTATATTTAGGTACACACGTTTGGCGAATAATGATCCATTCATCTATATTATCGCAAAAAAAGGAGAGATGCGGAGGAGAAGAACGAAGCCGGCAAAGGTCAAAGCGCACGCGGCGTCTTGTACAGGAGTGGCCTGTACGAGTAAAGATAAAATAATAATAATAATAATATAATAATAATAATAATAATAATAATATAAAATCAATGCAATTATAAGAAGAGCCTTACGCAGAGCTGGTATACCAAGCACGCTCGAGCCTAAATTAGGACTTCATGACGACGAAAGACCTGACGGTGTAACCATCCCGCTATGGGCGAACGGCAGATGCTTGGTATGGGATGCTACAATGTCCTGTACAGTGGCTCCCTCATATATACGCCATAGTTCACTAGAAGCGGGATGGATTGCCGAGGCGCGCAGATAATAGGAAAAAACGCAAGTACCAACTACTAGAGACAAGTTACATCGTAGTGCCAATATCTATGGAAACAATGGGTCCGGTAAGCAAGGGAACCAAGAGATTCATCAGTGAGCTGGGCCAACGGATTACAGATCTCACAGGGAATCGGCGCAAAGGCGAGTTTCTACGGCAACTGCTGTCGCTTGCAGTGTGCCGAGGAAACGCCGGCTGTATTGTCGGTTCCATGGAATAATATTTAGGAGTTAGGAGAACACAAGGAGTACACGTTCACACCTCACAATTGTAACATTTAAACACTATTAAATAATAATAATAATAATAATAATAATAAGGTTTTATTATTATTAATATGTACAGGTATCACAATTTTTAATATACTAATTATAATATTTACAATATATACTACAAGATTTATATAGCCCTGAGTGTTGGTAACAACTTAACATCATTTTGGCGTTGCCAAAAATATAAATAATAATAACAACAACGCATAAGATCACGATTGAAGCGAGCATTCCAGGAATGAGACTTTTTACGTTAGCATGCGTTATGCATTGAGATTAAGTTGAAAAGATGTAGTACAATAAGGTACAGTACAAATGAGGTTCTTGCCCCTTGTTCTTGCGCTTAAACAATAACATATAGTTTGAAAATGGTCAATACTATCAATACAATATAAGTAACAAGTCATAGTTCTAAATAATTGTTACGTTGAAAAGAAGTTACTTCCGTTATTATTATTATTATTATTATTATTATTATTATTATTATTATTATTATTATTATTATTATTATTATTATTATTATTATTATTATTATTATTATTATTATTAATATTATTATTATTATTATTAATTATTATTATTATTATTATCATTATTATTATTGTTACTGCGTATAAGATGCCCAATGGTTATTTACTTGTAGCTTCCATGTGATCATTGCTCAGCATTGTGTTGCATGCTCTGCTCTCTCTCTCTCTCGCTCTCTCTCTCTCACACACACACACATAAAATCTTATCAACTCATGTCTTCGCTTTCTTCTTTAGTTTTGTTCGCCATTCGTCGTAAGGCAAGATATTCGTTACAAGATACGCCCTAAATAATTGTAGTTAGATTATTGATGCATGTGTGTGTGGTGTGTATACACAGTAGATACTAATTATGGGAGCTGACGCGTATGGTCGCGTTTGCATTGCGCTGTGCCGTACTGTGTGTTGTTGATCTTCTCTGAAGAGACGACAACGGGCCGCCATCATCACCGCCAGCATTCAAATGAGCAGGCTATAGCAGACCTTGCCTAGAGGAGAGCCTTGCCTGGTTTTGGCTGCTTTCGGTGTCGACCGTTTTTGTCTGTTCGTCGTCGTCACCAATGGGGGCTGGTGCTCGTCGTGACAACGAATAAATACGTCGGGGACGACGCCAACAATATCGGTGAGTCACGGCGTCAGTAGCGTCTCGCCCGCTGCGTCTTCAAGTCGTCTCCATTTCCTTTCCGTGTGAGCAGCTGTCCGACCGGAGGGAGGACGTTTGTGTGAAATACATACATCGACGTATGCAGACTCCACTATGCTACCGATCCCCGGCCCAGCGCATCTTCGATCATCGGTTGTAGTAGTAGTAATAGTAGTAGTAGTTCAGCTGCGACTATCTTTAAACGAAATATGTTATATATCGATATATATTTTTTTATGGGACCGTCTTTTCCGGAGGGCAAATTTATATAAATTCAGTAATTTCTCATAGAGCTTGAAATTGTATAATGACACAATTTAAACAACTGTAAGCATTCAGGGCATTTTGCAGAAAAGGATATCGCCCGTGTCTATATATATATATATATATATATATATACATAACGAGTGTTTTCACAATAGTCTGACATTTTGAAAGTAACATCAACCCCAAAGTGTTTGAGATATTTTGCAAATTATGCCATTTCTAATGATATACAGGATCGGCGAGATGGTGACCTCTTTTTGTGATTTGTATAAGTTGTATACGGGCCACCCCACAATTTTTTTTTCACACGTTTGCACACAAGATCTGGCTCAATTACATTAAAGCACGCTTCAACGTTGGGTGTTGGTTTGTCAAAGACCGTAAGATTGTTAGCGCACACTTTGCTCCTTAAAAAACACTTCCGAAAAAGTCTAATGACGACAAATCGCAAGGTTTTGAAGGAAAGTGTCCCCGTTTGCAAGAAATGCCCGTCCAGGATACTTCATCCTCAAAAGCTCAAGTGTCTTGCCGGCGGTGCCTTGTGTGGCACCGTTTTGTTGGAACCAGAGTTCACTCGTATATTTTTTGTCCAAATTTGGCCAAAGATTATTAGGCAACATGCTGCGGCAATGTTCGCCATTCACTGTGTTGCATGAAACATTTGTTTTGATAATTGTTCCATAGTCTCGGCCACACCGGCGACATTTTTAGCCGAACGAGCACTCTATGGTCCTCCATTCATTGGCGCATCACTTACTAAACTCTTCTGTCATATTTTTGCGGGAGTGGTTTTCTTACCAGGCCGGCTGTGATGATCGTAAATTTAGCAACGAGCTAAATTACTTACAGAAAATCGTGTTGTCTGTTGTATGCATCGGTTTTGGTGTTTTGCGATTATCTCTCTTAGAAACAGAGCTATATATTTAAATATATATATATATATATATATATATATATATATATATATACAGACACGACCGATAGTCTTTTCTGCAAAATGCCCAGAATGGTTTCAATTGTTTGAATTGTGTAATTATGGAAGTTTCAAGCTCAATGAGTAATTACTGAATTAAAATAGATTTGCAGTCCGGAGAAGATGGTCCCATAAATATGTTCTGGTCCAAAATATATGCGCATATATCTTTAAATATATACATATATCCAAATGAGAGAGCCTACTTAAACCTGAATAAAGACAGCTCCGGCACGCGAGACCACGTGGAAACGTTTTGTCTGTTTATTACATCTCGCCCGCTGTGATTTTTAGGGCATAATTGAACTCGGACGACGTGCACCAAGCTTCAATAGCAAGCGATGGAGGGAAAACTAGTGTTTTTGTCAGTGCATATGTATGCCTCCATATATGCCTGGACATGTGCGTTTCCCATTTTCATGTATGTATTTATCTACATTTATGTATGTACATGTGTGTGTACGCGCGCGTATATGTTACTGTAACTGCGGATAACTGATGCTGCTGCTGCACTCCTGCCCATATCTCCTCCCCCCCCACGCGTCCGAATAGAGGACACAAATCATATGACACGTAGGTTTCCTAGCTTTTCTCGTTCTCGGTTTCTTTGTGTGTCTTTCGCTGATGTTTTACGCCGTTCGAAGGAGCGGCGTGTAACTGCAGCCGCTGCCGCCGCCGCCGCTACGGAACGTGACAGTAGCGAAGCCGTATCGCTCTCCCTAGGAGCGTCTCGATGCCCGAACGGGACAAACTATGCCCGCCCCGCAAACGAAGGTATAGCAGGTCACTGAAGCCGTTGTGCTGCGACAGGACGCTGGCCAGGGCATCGGTGAGACCGTAGGCTTCGTGCAGTTCGACGTGCGTGATCTGGCGGCAGTGCTTGAGCAATAGATAGCACGCTTCCTGCGTGACGCATTTGCCCTGCCGCGGCCGCATATGTAGCCGGCGCAGCTGTTCGAACGCCTGCTCGCGGCCGTGCTGAAGCCGGTGATGCCGGTCGGCCGTACAGCCGAGCAGTGTGAAGTGCTGCAGGTCGAGCGAGCGTAGGTTGGGGCAGTATGAGTGCGTCTTGGGCAGCTCGATGACGTCGAAGTACACAAGAGCGAGTTCGGTCAGCCGATGACCGATCGCCTTCAGCAGCGGCAGGACGTCGTCGGTGTACGAGGACGGAATGACCAGGCTGTTCTCAAGCCGCAGAGCGGTCAGCTTCTCCAGCCTGGCGAGGTGCTGAACGTTCATGATCTCCTGCGTCTTCAGCCCGAGCCGCTCGAGATTGGGGAACACCGCGACAAGCGTCTCGACGCTCGTCCACCCCATAACCTGAGTCGCGCGCAACGCGCGAAGCTTGGCGCAGCGATGCACGGCGGCCAGTTCGGCCTCGGACACCGCCACCATCAGATCTTCGAGATGGACACACGTCAAATCGACGACCTCGGAGAAGAACTCAAGCAGCGTGAGCAGACTCGATCCATCGACCGAAGCCGGCAGCGTTAGGCTACGAAGTGAACGGCGTATGGCGAATTTTTCCCTCCGGCCTGCCAGCTGGAGCGCGGCGACATCCTTCCGGCCCAACGACGGGTGGAGCACATCCAGACTGACCAATCGGGTGCATGAGCGCGCCACACACAGTAGCTGCTCGAAGTGCGCCTCCTGCAGAACGCAACGCTCGAGATTCGGACAGCTCTGAAGAAGATCGCGGATCATGGCCGCGGCGCCGGGCGCGTACGTCCATCGGCCCACCAGCCGGAGACACTTGAAGTTGCTGCCGTTCAGCTTGACCAGCTCGAAGATCGGGGTCAGCTCGTCGAAGTGGATGTCGTCGACGCATCGAAAATCGAACTCCTCGAGCCCGTTGACCAGCAGCTGTTCGGCGGCCAGCTTGAGCGGTTGCGAATTGCTCTCGTCGCCGAGAACCGACTCGAGCACCTCCTGCAGCAGCGACGCCGGACAATCGCGCAGCTGATACCGTGGAATATCCGTAGCGGCGACGGCGGCGGCAGCGGCAATGGGATTCGTCGGAGGGCACGATTCGTTTCGCGCCCACTGCAGCAGGTGCCGCTTCACCTGCTCGATGCACTCCTGACGCAGCGTCCAGCGGAGCGCTTTCGGTTCGGGATTGAGTTTGCGTCGCACGAGATCGTCGTTCTTGTACTGTAGCGGCTGAAGCGCCATTTTGCGGGTGGTCTGATGCGCGGTGTGCTGTTACCGCCGTGTTCTCGGCGACACGGTGCGCAGTGCGATCCGGGTCTGTCGTTTTTGGTCGTTTGTCGTTGCTCGTTCACGGAGCGAGATGGTTCTGCATGCGATGGGTCTGTTTGCGGTACGTTCTTTGCGTCGGGAGTTGTTTATCCAAGATGGTGGCTGTGCACTATTACTGCTGCTAGACTGGCGGCAACACCATTCGTAGTGGTTGGTCGCGGTGATAGTTGTTGTTGTAGTAGTAGTAGTAGTCGTAGTAGAAGTGAAAAGTAGGATAGGAGCAACAACGGAATCAACGGCGGTAGCGTTTGTCGCTGCGCCACTGCGAACGGCATGATCCCTCTCAACGTCCCCGGCCGGGCCGGAAAGGGAACAGCAGAGAGAGAGAAAGATGTATAGAGAGAGAGGAGAGGACGAGGAGTCGACACTATATGGTGACGTTTATTCCGTTTCACTCACCACTTGAGCGGTCGCGCCGACGAAACCGCCCGTCACAACAACAACAACAACGACAACACAACACCACCAATAGCAGTAGCGGCAGCAGCCGCTGCAGCATGAATATCAACAACAACAACAGCGACGACGACAACAACAACAAGAACATAAACACAGGCAAAACAATGAAAACAAAAAAGCCCTCGCTTTGGTCTTGATGACTCGTCCACAGAATCACGGAGCGTCGAAATCATAACATAACAACAGACAACAACACATCGACGTTCACTCACTCGCAGACGCGTAGTTAAACACATGGATAGATACGCAGTCACACATATATATATATATATATATATATATATATATACTATATTTATTTATATATATATATATATATATATATATATATATATATATATATATATATATATATATATACTATATTTATATATATATATATATATATATATTCACAGACAGACACCGACAGCCAAGCTCGGACGTTACCGGCAAAACAACAACAGCTGATGAACAGGAGCGAAAACGAAAAGCTGATCGTCCGTAGTAGTAACACGTGCGGTTGGCGGTATTCGCAGTAACAGTAGTTAGTCACTTACAGCAATCACAACAACAACAACAACAAAACCGTCACCAACAGCAGCAGCAGCACCGTTTGACGGCTTTATATGGACCTGGCCACGCTGGGTAGGTTGTATGTTGTGGCTGTGGAATTTCTTGAGGCTACGTTTGTTCGGGCACTTGTAGTTAGTTACCACTGGAGGGGGATTGGACAGATTCCATCAGCATCAACAACAACAACAACAACAGCATCAACAACAACGACGACAACAACAACGACGACAACAACAACAGCAATAACAACAACAGCAACAACAACGTAGGTAGCAAGGTTTCTAGCAGTCGTAACCATCAGCGCCAGAGGACAGAGCAAGTGGCGCCAAATAAGGACGACAACCATCGCAGGATTGACATTGACGAAAAACACACTACGCGGTGCAAACGACCATAATGTATCGTCTGCCTGGCTATGATTGATGGTGATGACAGCGGTACGGTAGGCACGAGGAAACGAGGAGCGGTTATTACGGGAATAGGCTAGGAGCCATCCATAGCAGAACACTTGTGCATTAAATCAATTGACTAGTCGACGAGATGTTATCGACAAGTATGCCGCGTTGGTACGCGTCGTAACTAACTAAGTGGTAGTGACGCTACGCTTGGATCTCTCGTTTTTGTCGTATCATATCCCTATAAAAACCTTTTTTGGGTTTATTAAGCACATACAATGAATGAAAAAAAAACAATAAAAACGTTTTGTAACCGTAAATTAATTGGTATTACCTTGCATGATGGCACAAAACAAAGATACCACTAACAACAACAATGAACACAATCACAACCACGACATAGGGAGCCACAATGAGAGTAATTATGACCAGACCACGCTGGAAACATTGGGTATATGATTACGACATCGGTTCTATGACTATTTTTCGACAACAAGGGAATTATCTCCTGCGAATTTTTGCTGCCTGGCTCCATGGTCAATAAGAAATACTACTGTGAAATTTCAAGAAGATTGCGCGACAACAACCGTGGCAAGGGGGCTGAACTCTGAACAAACAATTATTGGATCTTCTCTCAATATTACGCACCGGCGCCCACATCATTTCTGATTTCGGATTATTTCATAAAAAATCGATTTCTACATTTCCGCAACCTTTTTATTTACAGAAGTTGACTCCGTGCGACTTTTTTCCGTTTTCACAGATAAACAAAATTTGAACACACAACGTGTCAAAAGACGCGTTTAAAAAAATGTTTCAAAGAGTGGAAAATAAGGTGTCACAAATGCATTGCAGCCGGTGAGAGAAAATTCTTTGGAAGAATAAGTAGGTATTCCTTCTTATATATAAGTATGTATCGGAACTTTTAGTCCGTTCGCGTCTATATATATATAATATATATATATATATAGATATATAAGATATATATATATATATACTATATATATTATATACATATATAATATAATATATATATTATCGAATAGCTATATAATATATATATAATTATATAATATATATCATATATATCTCTATATATATATCTATATATCTATCTCTTCTATCTATATCTCTATATATATTATCATCTAGCAACATCTTGCGATGTATTTATAATAATTTACAATACATTTGCACCACTCGGCAAGTGCTCGCCTTGGGGCAGCCGCCAGGATATATATATAAAAGTTCACATTTGGGCGTCAAAAATCCCACTGTCAACAACAAGAGAATGTAACCTCTAACAGTTGCTTTAATGACGAATTCGGCATAAAGTAGCTTCCGAAAATATCGAATTGAAAGCCGGTTCAAGATGGGTGAACCAGCGACGAAAATTGGCAAACGCAAGTGTCTCTTAATTGCCATTGACCCACGTTTGCCGATTCGGCTCTTACCTCTAGAACGAAAAAAGACAAATGTTTCATATGCATACCCATATAGCCCATTAAAGTACATTTACGCGAATCCACTAAGAATTAGAAAATAAGGATGAATCTAAGGAAACTTTGTGAATGTAAAAAAAGTTTGCAACAACTGCACAACACCAGTACAACAATAAGCTGTAATGCAAGGACAGCGTTCAGTACAAAAATAACTTGAATTACTTAAAATTAGGATACGATTACCGTAGGCACGGAATCACGCTTAAAGAAGAACATGACGTATGGCTCTTTGGTAAACTAAATATTGCGAGAAAGCTCAGCTTAGGCGATACGTTCGCAGCTATTCACTGATAAAACTTCTACAAGCTCGCCTTGACTTTTCTTGAGACGTACCAATATATTATATAAACGCAGGGCCCTGAAACGTTGGGATGTAACTTTAGAATGTCGTAAAACGCTTTAAAGCAAGCGTAAAAGTATATAGGAAGATATACATTTTTGTTACACCGAGGGATGGTTGGACATTATTTTATAAGATCAGCGATTGCGATTCAACGAGTTGATTGATGTTTGAAAGAAAGTTGGTGAGCGAAAGATAACTTGTCGTATTGAATAAGTTTGCAAAAAATTTAATCCCACGATGTATCATTTTTGAGCTTTCGCTTTCAAAGCTTTTAAAATGCCTGAATGGTAATGTCACACAGCCGCTCAAACAAATGCGCGTTTTATGGAGATCATTCTGTTTCAGACCTGTTTCAGTAGCGGCGTACATTGTAACAACCAGATTCCCATAATGGATTAAACGATTTCTAATTTAATTGATTAAGACATTGATGTAATTTCTAATTGATTAAGACATTAATGTAATTTCGAATTGATTAAGACATTAATGTAATTTCTAATTGATTAAGACATTAATGTAATTTCTAATTGATTAATTATATAGTTTATTAAAACCTGGACTGGGTAAGTGTGTTTATGTTACATCACAGTGTTTCGACACAACAATAATCAATCCAGGGTTTTGTCAGTTCTGCTATGGACCGAACCGCCGGACAAACCGCGGCGTGGTATTTATCACATTCACTCTGGCATTGTTTGCATCGACATTCGTCTTGTGGTTCATGGAAGCCCTCCACGTTGCACCGAACGTGATGAACTTCGTTTCCGAAAACCAAATTTTCTAATTCATTAAGAAGAAAGATAGATGACTTTAGCTGGCCATAAAGGAGGAAATCGGATTCCTGACTCGATTAACCGGGCAATCAGCCCTCCAAGCAATGGGTCCTCGGCAAATGCCTCGATATCGGCAACGTCGTTGTGTGCTGGTACTCCATCCGTGCAGGAACCACATCCTCGAGCGAACACCTGTCTGTAACAGCGGTCTACGAGCGCCTCTGGTAGCTGTTGTGGCTTTAACCACCACTTGTTAAAGCCCCGTGCCTGGAGACTGAGGCCTTTCCATGCGCGAAATCGAATCTCTCGGATATAATGATTTATTCTTTGTTGATCGTTACGTCAGGTTGAACATCGTCCTGCTGTTACGTTTAGTTAAATTCAAAGGAACCCATCTTTTTGATATTTAAATAAGAATTAGAAAATGTATTATAAAGCAAAAAAAAACAAATATTAAGCCTAATAATAGCAACATAAAGCATGACACATAGTAGTCTCTTACGAATACCTCGCGTACGAATGCATTTGATTGTGCCTGAATTATAAGGTAGTAGTTATTCACCATGACAGATCAAACATTTGCAGAGAAACAATCCTTGCGTGCACGCGAGTAGGTCATGGTCGTCGGCCCATCAATGACAGTTAGTTGCATTGAATGCGTCCGCTTGTGTAAACAAGGCTTTACCCGTGAAGAGGACAAGTGCGGGAAATAAAGGCTAGGTGTATTTTTTTCTCCAAAGAAACCAACATCACGTAGTTGGTAATCAGTAAGCCGCAAAAAAGCCTAAACTCACTAAGACTGGTAAATATGAAGTTCATCGTCGATTAGTACATTATGCACTATATCTGCACGTCCGCCTTCCCGACATTCCATCATAAAGCACGTAGTAGAGTGTGCACTTTGTAACAGAACGCTAATCGAATATCCACGCGGGCCTTGGATCTTTGGATAGCTAGCGCCCACGAGCAGGGTCGTTTTCCATTGTTTAATTTTGCTTTTCTGTGTGCAGTTATTCTCTACTAAGGAGTGCATGGAGTGCATCTGTCGACTACGCGCTCAGGTGTGTACGAAGGTTCATGCGTCTGCCTGCCTGGCCTAGCGAAAAGATCACTGCACTGCCTCTCTCGATTAACATGCCGCGAGCAGCTAACAAACTGTTATGATTGTTATGTTATAAGTATACTCAACATAACGTTCAAATAAATATGATGATAAATATATATATATATATAATATATATATATATACTATATATATATATATATATATATATATATATATATATATATATATATATATATATATATATATCTATATAACCTAAAAAGTTCTCTACTCGGCGCAGTAAAGCAGTTATCAAAATATTTGCAGCTGCTACAGAATGTGTACACTGACTGGCTGTCGTGCCTTCGAATAGCACTTCGAATAGTGCCTTCGAATATTATATAAGAATAACCAGTTGTACGCAATTCTACGAGTTGTGCGAGTGGTTCGTTTGATAAAGCAACACCTCTTCCGACATGTCTATCAAAAACCCTAGTGACTTTGCAAGCAGGCATCGAACTACCTTCGATTTTATACAAGAATAATGCCTAATTATTTGGGATTGTGTTATGTTGCTATAATGAAAAAGTACTAAGATGTTTAATGGACGTTTATGTTTCATAACCGTAAAGGTAATACTTAATAACCGTAAATGTTGATAGTGTATATGTGGATAGAGACAGACCGTTCTTTGCACTATGCACATTTTTTTTTTTTTTTTTATGCTTGTACTATATAATGTTACCTTATCGATAGAATATCCCCCTATATATATATATATATATATATATAAGTACTTCGAGATTCCAAAAAACATAAAGTTTTTATGAAGTAGTCCTGAAGATTTCGGCTTTCTAGAAGTCGTATAATAAATAAACTCAGTATTCACTGGCGAGCGTTAATGTTGAACCTCATATGGGAGGTTGCGTTCCAATGCTATCAACAATAGCAGATTTAGGTTATTGGGCCTAAGTCAAAAATCACCCGCTTTCTCTATAAGAGTACAATTTCAGAAGCCCTAGAATATTTGTTGGGGTCGTGCAGATCGTTTAATCCAAATAATCAAGATGACATTCAATCCAACGACTAGCAATTAAACCACCAAACTCAACAAACGCTATATGTTTAAAGTACGTCTATTAGCTTGTTGTTTTATTAATTTGTGAAACATATACAAAACGTTTGTAATTCTCCTCGTAAGTAATTTCTGACACCATCTTGCTATGATGCTAAAATGCTCGACTAGTTTTCTTAACGGAAAACGGGCACAAAATAATGCTTCAAACACTTTCGCTCAAGATATTATGCGTATTTATTTTCTCACTTCGATGAGGTTCATTTCGAGTAAAGCGTTATAACTGCGTTAGAATCACGACCGCCATTCACTTAAGGCAAGTTTTTTCAGGCGATTAGCGTGTCATGTTCTCGTGGCTCACAGAGATGTGAGGCCTGTCCCTCGTGCATACAATTCCCTTTAAAGCTCCATAGATAGAGTTTAAGTGCAACAGCGTTTTATTTGTTATTTAGAAATTACCATATGAAGAGAGACCGTTTTTATCCGCTAAAACGTGCGCGTCGTGTAAGCACTTCTTTCTAGGGACATGAGTAGTATTAATCCTTAAGAAACATGTTCAACCTTGATAATGCCGCGTCTAGTTGTCTGGTTGTTGCTATTGGTCACAATATCAACTCCCTCTGTTACAAATCGGCTTTAGCATCAAGTTTAAAAGTAACCGGTCTGTTTGGAAAATGCAAAATGTTGTTTTTCCCTTTAAATTAGCCCCCTCCCACTGCAATGCACTTGTGCCACCTTTTTCCCACCTTTCGAAACATTTTAAAGCGTGTTCGCGGAATTAAATTGCTCCTGCGAATTTTCTGAATCTCCTCTTTAGTCGTTCTGGAAACGTTGTCCCCTCAATTTTTTATGTGTTGAAACAGGAATAGTCGCAATGAGCCAGTTCCGGCAAACAGGAGGTTGCGCAAAATATAGAAATCGATTTTTCCATTAAATTATACGGAATCTGTTAGAATGTTGGCGCAGTTGCAATGTCGTGATAGATGATCCTCGGGTTGTTCGCCCAGAGTTGGAGGCTCCTGCGTCGGACACGGTCATGCACTTTTTTTCGAATTTTGCGCTACATTGCGCCGATTTGTATTCCTTATTAACCGTAGAATCAGGTGACAAAATTCGTGGAAAATATTTCCCTCAGACAAAAATCAGTGTCTGAATATCTTTGATGATGAGGAATTGTTCGATGAGCAAACCGGGGATGCCATAGGGAATATTCTCCATTAATAGGGGTACGCGTAAAGGTATTTTTCTCGGATGGTTTTCCACGAGGGGCTGAGCCAAATTCTTGGCGAAACACGCAGCTACGGAGGAAAATTAATTACCTATGCTGGGTCCAGAAACAGTTCATCATCCAGCAACAGAATCAAGGTTTCAGCGGGTGCACTCCATGTGAGTACTCTATGAGCACTCTTAGTGAGTGCAATAGATCGTCCCCAGAATTGATAGATATCCTATATAACCCGTAGAACGGCAACTTCGGTTCAGTTCACCTAAGGAAGGTTTCCTACACTGCCGCTACATTGCCACACAATGTTGAGCGATACGTTTTGCCTGAAGAACTCCTCAGACTTCTCTCTTGTAGCAATGAAAGTATACTTCCCTTCGTCGTGACAGAGCCAGCTCCACCTATGTAGAGTTTCGATTGCAATGTCTTGAAAGTCGTGAGAAAATGCACGAATGCTTCCTGCTAAGGTCTAGAAATATAAAAAAAAAGTCACAGGGAGGCCAAACGAGGAGAACCGAGCGTATGGGATAGCAAGTCGAACTCAAATTCGTGCAATTTTGCCGTACTGTGCAGATATACGCATCAATCTCGGCCGTTTTGTTCTTTGTGCAAACGGTTCACAACTGTGGAGTATTATGCTCCTGCGACTTGACCCTTTTGTAAGTCGTCAATAGAGATAATTTATTAGGAATTCCAAAACACAGTGGCCCTTATCGTCCCGGCGGATAGAGCAGCTTCCGACTTTCTCAGCGCACATTTGCTTGAAGCTTTCTACTACTTGACTGCTATTTAACTTCGGTCAGGTCTCGTTCACTCGCATGAATCGATGCCAACAGTCTTGTGAATTGCGCTTAAGCATCAACAAACACTGCGGCAAAAATATAATTTCGTGTGCGTTTTCGAGCAATGGCCAGCAATCACGCCACCACCAGCCTTGCACACAGCTTTTGCATTTCGGTTGAGATGACTTGACTTTCGTTTCGAGAATCTGCCTGTTGCAAGGATGGCGATCGGCGGGTGCTAATGGGGTATTAGGTTACCAGCAGTCCCGGTAGATATCTACAACGCTTGTTTGGAACTCCGCGCAATTTTTGTGCCCTTAGAGACACACTAAAAAAAAACATTTTTATTAGATTCAAATTACAATTACAATTATGTTTATTTCACTCAAATTGAGTATAATTTACATTTCATAAATGTTTCCTCATGAAGCTCTATCTTCTTCACGCTTCCGACGAGAGAAGTAGTGCAGCAATTTTCGGTCCAGCGCTGTGCATTCCACTGCATGGTACTTGGCACACCTCTGCAGGCAGAACCAGCAGGTGCACAACTCTTACTCCTCGTGAAAGGTTGCGTTTAGACATACCAGGTAGTGATAACCATGCACTATGTACCTGGTGTATACGTGGCGATATTAGATTCAAATATCACATTTAGAACTCAACGTACAACGATTCTTGCTTGAAAATGTAAACACATCGGTATTTTAAAATGTATCGGCTTTTGTTAGTAAAACATACAGCTTTGTCAAACGCAACATTGCTTCCTCGGGCCAGATGCAGGTGCTCCTACGCAAAATTTCACAAAACCTCTGGCTACTGAAAATATTACACATAGACCCCTGCAACACATAGATAGCCCCCGTAAATTATAACATAAATTGTTAGTACGTGACAGAAGTGGCGAGTTGTGAGCTATGTTGTAGGCTGATCATGCATGTCTACATAACGGCACTCACGCTTCTGACCTAGTCAGAACTGCCGTGGCTCTTGCACATACAGGTATGTTATACTAGCCCCCAATAAACACTGACGGTCCAGAGACCGTAGTTGCAGGCCAGGATGTTCGATCTCGATAATGCCAATGAACGCCAATTCACTGATGTCGAATTTTTGCGGCGCTTTTTTGGCTTTTTGACACTTTTCATTGCAGTTGTCTTCTCTGATTTACCGATTTGGCCGGCGCTGTTATAAGCTCAGTGTTTGTGCCAATTACTGCTCCGTCACGCGGCGAAGCGAGCTAATTTAACGAGTCGACACAAATAGAAGCGGCACGCGATTCCACTATACATCTAGCATCTTCACTACCAGCAGCAGCAGCGGCGTCTATACCACGACCTCCAGCATCGTGATCACATACATCAAGTTGTCCGAGAAGGCAGTCCTGGATGCCATGGTGCTTTTCCTCGAGCATGGTAAGTGTGCGCTTTGTGAATCGAGGCTTCTTCACCCTCCTGCTACCTCTCCCGTCTAGTTGTTCTGTTGTTTACCTATAAATCTAATGATGACGGCAGAGAGAGAGAGAGAGACCACGAAGACAACGACGGCAATGACGTCAACACACGACCGCAACCAAATAAATACTTCCCTAGGATATTCCTATTGCTCAGTGCTGTATAACGGGCGGCAGAATGAATGCTCCCGACGCAGACCCCATTCGCAGAATCGTCAAACCTTTTTTCCCTTTTCTCTCCGCTTTTCTCTTCTTCCCCCTTTCCTTCCCTTCTCGCGTTTGCTTGCTCGGTTGCTTGCTATTTGGTGTGTTGCTATCCGCAACCATCTGCTGTAATAGAAGACAGGTCAAGTCCAATTCCCCAGGGCGCTGGGGGCGGCAGGGGGGAAGTTGCAGGAAGAAATTGAAAAGGAGGAGCTAGGGGCAAAAGGTGAAGCAGCAACTCCCTATAGGAAAGCAGTCACCTTCTGCTCGTCGCCGCGCTCTGCTACTGGATAGCCTGTACAGGCACGCTCGCTTGCGAACGCTGTTCTGTCTTGCTGTGTCTGTGAGTAGGTGGACGCGTGCGAAGATGTGACGGCTGGAGACGACTGGCTGCTGGTGTTGGAGTTCTGCAGCGTCGGCCTGCAGCCGCCGTAAAGGGAGGGGGCACGGCGGAACGTCAGCGCGGTGGTGAGTGGGGCGCGAACCCCAGACACCCTATGGCCGCGGACGTGCTGCAGGCCGACGCCTGCGCATTTTCTGCTTCGGCTTTTGCTTCGGCTCTTCGTTTCCTTGCCCTTTTACCTTTTCTCCGCCTTTTTTTCTCCACCTCCTCGTTCTTCCTATTGTTCGTCAAGTTCTACCATCGTCATCTCGTCTCGGCTGGCTCGGTTAAGTCGCGTTCTCCTCGCGTTTCTCCGCTTCATCGAAGGCGATCGCCTTCTTAGTTCCGAAGTCATTCAGTCAAGAGCGTCAGAGCGAGCCGGCGAGCAAACGATGCAGCCAGCAGCAGGCGAGCATGCACGTCTGCTAGCTGGCTTCGATCGATCGCTCGATCCGACTGGGTAGTGGGCGGCCCGGGGGGGGGCTGGTCCCGAATGTGCCCGAATTGCATCGGATAATCGATATTTTCAACCTCAACTTGTTTCCGTTCGCGTTTTCTGCATCTCATCATCGTTGCCTCATCCCCTCATTTCCCTTCGGCGTGTGTTGCTGCTGCTGCCAGTGCCACTGTTGTTGTCGTCGTCGTCGTCGACATCGTCAGCGTCGTCGTCGATGATGCTGCTGATGCCGCTGCCGCATCAGCTTTTGTTGCTGGTATGGCTGCTGTTGCTGGCTCTAGTGTCGATGATACGACACGACGCCGCGTCATCGCCTGCTGCATCAGTAAATGATGATGATCCAAGTTGCGAAAACTCAAAAGAGAATAATGTGAAAGATGTCCGCTTTACCGTCGTAATATTAAGACGATACGATGCATGGTCATTAGTACGGACCATGTTCTGTGTATGTAAGCACTTTTTTGTATATTATATATATATATATATATTATATAAATATATATATATATATATATATATATATATATATAATATATATATATATATATATATATATATGTTGTGGCGAGGTACCACAACGGAGGATCTGACATGTGACTGACTGAGTGTCGCGTAGCAACACAGTCTATGTTGGCTGTGTTTTTTGACAGGTAGGCTCAAAAACGACGCGGCAGTAGACGGCGACATACTGCGACAAACGACGAAAATTGACTACAAGCAGTAGTAAAAATCCTTTCGGGGCTGACTCTCAGCCAAGATTTAACGTCCATGGTACTGCTTTTCGCATTGCTTCACGGACGGACCCCCATAAATACAAACTGTGCAACGGTGGGGCTCGAACCCGCGCACCCTATGTGTCTCCTCCGGTCGCGAGGCGCAGACGCATGCCCAGCTAGACAAGCAGTAGTACTGCATTGTGTCCCGCCACTGCCATTGCGTTTGAGCTCTTTTTCGAAGTCACTATTCCTGTGCCCTTTGCGTGATGGTGTGTGTCTCTCTATAAGTCAGTGAATCGGGACCGACAGGCAGAGAAGGCAGGGTCCGTTGTCTGCTGGCAGCAGCGGCAGCAGCAGCAGATGTCCGCTCGCATTCGTAGCAGACTTTGTTGTGTCTCCCTTTGGTCGTTTGTTGTGCCGTTGGCGCTGTTTCCGTTGCGTCCGTGGACGTCTGCGCGTGCTTATCAGGACGTGGCAGAAAATAGAGCCGGGCCACAACCCACTTTGCCATTACGGGGCAAGAGTTCTTCTTCGCACTCTTCCGTGCGCTAATAATAGTGCTCTCTCTCTCTCTCTATATATATATATATATATATATATAATCCTCCTCTCCCTCTCACCTCTTGAACAAGAGAAGACAGAAAGGCGGAACGCTTGGATGATGGATGTGGTGCAAACAGCTCGACGAATTTTTTCCTTTCTCCACAGTCGACGCTTGTCGGATGGGGGCGTGCGCCTGCCTCTTCTTGGGGTCAGGTATCTTCCGCCTGCCGGCAGGCAAACAGTCTGGGGGGGGGAGGGGGGGCGGTCTGTCTTGCCCGCGAGCCTCCGTCCTGCGCTCAGTCAGTACCGCACGAAGACGTATCGTGCCGGTGCCGCGAGGCGAGCCGAAGCGATCATCGTCTGCTGCCGATGACGCTTGCGCACCCGGACGCTGTAGAGGTCCTCGAAGACAGACGCAGTTGATAGCAGCAGACAGCACCAGCAACAGCAACAACAACCGCAGCAAATTAACTCACAAACTTACAATAAAATACAGAAGTACAACTACAGTAATAATACAACAGCAGCAACAACGGAGCTACGCAGCTAAACGCTAATAAAAATTGCGGCGGTAGAGTATAAACAGGTGTTGTCTGTAGTCTCAAAAACGCTCTGCACTTTTCTATTTGTACAAACTGAGAGCAGTATACTGTAGGCTAAAGCGGTAGACATTAGATAGACTCTGAGAACTCATATATGGGCGTGGCGCAATCTTGACTCTTCCGCATTTGATCCATGCGTCTGTTAAAGCGGCTCAAATTTGGTAGAGTTATGTCGTATTACTTTATAGTAAATCTGGTTGAGCACTGTCCTGCTGCTACAGTCCTCTGGTGAAGAAAACCTGGATAAAATTTGTATGAGTACGGTATGGCAAAAAAAAGTAAGAACATGTTGATGAGATACCAGGCAACACTAGGAACAAGTGAGTTTGATTATGTCTAGAATGTTCTGAAGGCTCGGCATCTCTCTAGGACCCGACTTTTTCCGGATGTCAGAGTCTGTTTAACAACACATTTTTTAGTAACAGATATGTGCTTTTAAGGTAAAAAAGAAATACATGCCTAGGTGTATGTGTGCGCGTGTATTCGAATGCCAAACATACACAGTGTCCATCGACATGGCACCGAGCTGCTTAAATGCTCGATAAACGTAAATGGCGTAAAAGATAAAACTAGGAACTACACAAAAACTACACAGAAACTTGTGCGACACAAGTATGAAATGACTGGATCTTCTAAAACACATGCAGCAAAACAGCAAAAAGCAATAAGCTCAACTTAGCACACAGATAGTGACATCTGTGCATGACAGTAGGACTAGAACTGACTTATAACCCAATCAGAATCATATCTCAACGATTTTAATTTACCAAAACGCAACCTCCAGGCTACGCGTTGTGCTGCTGACGTCGAAGGCTCTGGTCGCACGTAATTGCGTGAACAAAGCAACTATGTCAGTCAGCCCCCCGCACAGTTTCATCTTCGTCGTGACTTCGCCACTGTCGCAAGTAGCGAGTCGAACCTGTCCGTCCCTGCGAGAAGCGAGACGAAATATATTCATGTTCCAGCGGCGGCAAAAATCGGTTGGTTGTTCCTGTCAAATATATTTTTTTCTCTCTCTCTCTCTCTTCTGTTTTACTCTGCCTAGTTTAGCAAACGAGTTCTTGAACCTTGAGGTAAGCTCCTTGGGTTATAGATTAGCGGCCATCATTACGAGTCGCCGTCGTCGTTGTTGTTGTTGTTGTTGTTGCTGCTATTATAGTATTTAAAGTGGTATTCAGCCAGCATCGTGAGCGGCCAGCAGAAGAGCAACGAACGCAACGAAGTCGTTACGGCCACGGACGGATTCAGAGAACGGACAGTTGGATAGTGGTAGTACATGGTAAGTCGTAGTGGAAATAGAGGAAGTAGTATCTGGCCTCATCTAGGCAACGACAAGAGCAGATCGTCATGGCCGCTGTTCTTGTAGTTGTTCTGCCTGTTGTCGTTGTCGTACAAGAAGAATTTCCCGACATCACCATCATCATGAGCATCGTCGTCAGCATTACCATACTTTTCCGTCGGCCTGCCGTCGGAAGGAAAGTGAGCAGTTTCCGCTTGATCGCCATCCTCTTTCCTCCGTCTTTCTCTTATTCCCGCTTCTGCTCTTCTCCCCTGGACGTTCGTTCCCAGCTTCTGCTGGTTGTTCCCTGCTGCCTCCATCGCTTTCTCGTCGTCGTCGTCATCTTTCTTTTCTCTTCTCCGTTTTCCCGTCTCCCGTCGGCCGGCGGTTGCTGGTCGGTTCGGCTAGCCATGGTTTTTCCTGGCCTCATATTTGCAATATTCCTCTCTTATTTCTTAATAATTACATCGTCTTGCATGAATACCTCCGCCTAGGCTCATTCCTACGGTGACTGACTCCCTGTCCTCGCCTTGTCCCGCTCGTCTCGTTCTTGTTCCTTTTCGTCATCGCGTTCATCACATGGCCCCCATCACATGGCCCACCCTTGTTCTTCTTCCTCTCCTTTTGCGCCTGCTCCTTTGGCCGTTGGGGTCGATGGGGAACTACTCGTTGCCTCTGGCTTTGCCCTCGTCCATGCGTAGGTTCTTCGGTAGCAGCGAGGCCTGGGGTGAGGGGGTGTCGTCGGGAACGGTAGCGAATGCCGCCTCCGTCGCCGCGACTTCAGCAGCGCTGCCAAGGAACGATGCCTGGTGCGGTGTGTGTCGGTAGCACAGCACATGACCATAGGAGCGCTGTGAAGGAACGCAAGGAAGAGGGTGGTTGAGATGTTGGCTCTCATATTCATTTTTTCCTGCTATAAAATTTCTGCTCAATTTTAATATGCACATCGTCCCATTGTAGTGGCAGTAGTAATAGTGACGGTAGTGCTAGTGGTCGTACCTTTGATAGGTAGCCGCGGAGAGCGGCCAGCAGCAGCAGTGCGGTGCCACTACGACGCACTGCTTTCTACTGCATCTGGCGCTGCTGTTCGCTGTGGGGAACGGTGTGTGGGACCAGGGCCGCTCTGGGGCGGCCCGGGCCAGGGCCATCCCAGCTAGGAGGGCAGTAGAGCGGCCACTCTAAGCGGGACAAGAGGGGCGGGTGGACGAACAGAAGAACAGGCGGTCCACTTTAGTCACCATTGTGATGCTGCCCCGTCCGTCGTAAGCACAGACGCGCTTGCACAGTTCTACTGCTGTCGCCGCTGCTGCTAACCCACGGACGAACTGGTTCTATCGGCAACGACGTTGCCCGGCCGAACAACTATGTCGTTCCTCCTCTATATAAGTGCCAGAGAGAGATAGAGAGAGAGAGAGAGAGAAAGAGAGAGAGAAATTCAGGAAGATTGAGAATCCCTTTCTAAAGAGGAGGTCAGTAACAGCAGAAGCAAGGAGCAGTCATCACACAGCTGTGGCGGCGAAAGCACATACTGAGACGCAGACCCGATCTATGCACGAATGAGAACGGAGCAACGTGTAGTTGAGAGAGTAACATCAGCTTAGGCGTGGGGACGCAAAATGAGGGTACAGGCGGAGTCTCGTGGGGAGGAGATAGACGAGACGAGACGACAGCAAAACGAGTTTGAAGCTGAGGGGAGAAGCGATAGGGGCAGAGAGGAAGGGAAAAATAATACGTGGCGGTGGCAACGACGACGACGACGACCACGACAACCGTCTGTCTAAGCGGAAGGCCAACGACAAAGGAAATTTGCAAACGAGACGTTGCTGCCGAGACGATGCTGGCACGACAATGGGGGCAGCAATAGCAGATGCAGGCCGTGGACTTGAGGGGCTCAGCTGACGGTGGTTTTTAGGAACTCAGCAGCAACAGCAAGCAGCGAGTGGCCTGTCGCTGGCTCAGCGGAGGGAAACTACTCTGCCACTACCACCAGTGCTTCTATGCCTAGCTGCTGCTGTTGCTGCTGCAGTGGCCGCGGTTGTGGCTACCTAAAGGAGTCGGAGAAGTCACCGGTTTCAGCGAAACGGTGATGACGGCTCGGTGTCAGCCGCCCCGACCCGTCGATGGTACTCCACAATACCGGCTGAGACGAGCCGAGTTCGACGTTTTCCGGAACAAGCGTTTCACCCCGCGCCTGCCCCTTCCTTACCTCACTCCGGAGGTGCCTGTGACACAAACAGGTCCAAGTACTACAATTGCCGATCCTGCTTTATTTTTGTTTCGCATAGTCCACTTCTATTCATCTGCCTTTTCCTCTTGTACGCTTCGTCATTTTCTATTTTTCTTACTTTTTATCATCTTTCTCAGCCGTTTTTTTCTTGGCTTTCTGTTTTTCCTATTGCCCTTTGTCCTATTCGTGTTTTGTCTTTTCCTAGGCCAGCTCTTTTTTCGGCTTATTTGCCGACTCATGCTCATCTGTACATGTTGTACCTTAATTGTTGATCTTTTCGATCGTTCGGCAATAGCGGCAGTGGGGGATAAGGACACTGTGAGAAAATAGGATTTTTAAAATGTGCAGCTAGCTTTTCCCAAGCTTCACGTATATATCTCGTTCATTATACCCATTATACTCTCTTTCTCTCTCTCCTTGGTTCTCTCGTGTCCTGGTGCCTCCTCTGTGTGGAGGCAACGAGTCTATTTTCATTTTAGCTTCGTCGTAACGTATCGTATATCACTCCAGTTTAGTGCTGCTTCCCCTACTCAGCAGAGCGTCTTTGCTGTGCCTGACGTTGTTTTACGTGGAGTGCACTCTTTGCGTAGATGTCAAATAGTAAAAGCGAAAACTAGCAGTGGTTATTTCAGGCGGACTTCGACTCTCACTATGAGAGACATTGCCTCATTCTCACTGCTGTTGTTTTTCTCGCAGGACGACGTGTCAATAGCGTCGTATTCTCCTTGCGCGGTGCTGGTGCTCAATAGGCAGAATGTGCACATGCTAGGTAAAACATAGTCGAAATGTCAGGCACTATGGAAATTGAAAATCGCAACACTGTTTCTGCACGGAGCGACTTTGTTGACAACTTTTGGCTCACGAATCTGTGGATTGTCGTTAGCACGGTTTTTTTCCTGAGACCCTGAGATGTATGTGCGTGTATTGATTGTGTCGATCCAGACCATTGGCTTCTGCAATGCATCACAGCCACATGTCAACAAGCGTCTTCAAAAATGTAGCTAGACTATGGTTTTAAGAGCCTCTCCCGGTCGCTTATCAAATTCAAAAAATAATTTTATTTTGTTTCAAACATTTCGATTATGCTTACCCGTACAATTACCTTTTTCGAGCACTGCTTGCTTTGTACAGAAAAACATTTCTATGATCTCTTCTGATTGGTAATCAAATTTGCTTTCATCTCACCCTAATTTTTGTGCGAATTGTTTTATAAACTTCACTGAAAGTGGTCCTATTTTTAAATAGCTTTCGTATTTTAGTAACTTCTTTTTATACTTGACATTCTGCAGCATTTAATATATGCGCAGTTCTGTATAACTGATCCAAATGTGTCGTAGCTCTAAGACGTGTGTGCGTCGGGCTTGTCTACATTTTTTGTAGCCAATGAGATATTTTCTTTTCGAACAGTTGCTACCCCCTGCACCTAAAATAAAACACATTTTGTAATTATCTGGCGCTTTTCAAAGTTATCTGCGCAAAAAAATCACTTCAGTTACTTAAACTCCAGTTTAATTCCAGTAATTTACTCCAGTTAATCGTAACTCGTTTCACGTAACCTGGATGTGGATCTAACATCAAGGCGCTCACGCAATATGGCGTCGGGCACAGAATTTCATTTGACGTGGTACTCAAGTCAATAGCGGCCACTTATGGTTTCCTCGTTATCCAGGACCTGCCAATTTGAAATCACATTGGTAGTTTTTATTCTTGGTTGTAGACTTACCAACCTGTAAAACATATTGCTAGGTCTGCAACCGAAGTTCCACACGTTAAAGCTTCCCGTAAATACTGCAAGAGATGCAATTGTAGAGGTATGAGATGTCTATTGTAGACGTATTGAGCTCAAGTAGCACTCGTTTAAGGGAATGTTCGGCAACCTACCATAACCTTAGCATACATGGGAGCGTTTTAACGGTCAATTTCTACCCAATAATTGATTGACCCGGCCTCACAGCTAGGCTGAGCACGTTCTACGTGCTCAATTCTGTCTGAATACAGCTAGCGATTTTTCTCTCGTCTGAAATCCACTCACGTGTGTTGGTAGTATTGCGTGATCTTTTAGTTTCTTGTTAGACTTGACGTTGTGTTCCTTCGAGTGGACGTTCATATAATGATGTTTAAATATCAAATATCTATATTTGTCCTGAATAGAATAGATACTCAATAAGGCCCAACGTAGATCATTAATCATCGTTTGGAAGGTTAGGGCGCTTCACATGTGGTTGCGCGTTACTCTGCTGAAAGGCAACTGTCTTCCGATTTGCAAGTTATAATCGTGTCCCAGCTATTTTTCCTAAACTCGTCGAACTCGTTGGCAGCAAACGAGTTGGACCTATTGATCGTCTACTTTGTCTCAGAGTTTTACTTTTACTTTGTGTTTGAGTGTACTTCTTGCTTGTTTACTTGCTTGTAGGGGCAGAGGATTTAATTAACAACATTTAATCGTTAAACTATCACTATTACAAAACAGCGGCAGAGCATAATGTGTTCCGGTGTACGTGTTTTTATTAAATAGTTGTGTTTCATCGCCGCTTGGCGGTGACGGGCAAGCAGCGTGTTCATTAGAAAGGGTCCAACCTGTTGGGAACGCATCCACGAATACATGGGGAACCCATCCACGAAGTTTTGAGGTGACGCAAAGAAAGTTTGCTGAACGCCTCGGCGGGCGACGATCGATTGACAAACCTTTAAATATTTCGTGAGCTCGTGGGCGCAAGATAGCCGTTGAGTGCTGCTGTGTCGGCGGGGCGTACAACTTCCGTACTCTTCTTAGAGCAATTTCTAGAACAACATTTAATAGTTAAAATCTCACCAGTACAAAACTGTTGGAGCCATTTTTGCTACGTACGTTTGCAAGCAAAATACTTACCGAAGATGGCGGCAGTATTTCGACGAACCATAGCAGCGCTAGCAGTTGTTGGAAACTCATATATCTAATTTTTCATCTTGCTTAATTGAAATTAATTGTTTCTCCTATTTGCATTTGCACTGCCCAGAATTGTCCCGATCCCCCTCCCCGCCCCACACACACGCAAATGGCATAAATTACAATTAGAGTAAGTTTACACGCATTTCATGGCGAATATTCGTATTAACTCTACTGCTACCTGTGTCCGTACACGTCGGAGACTTTTGTCTGCACCTGCACGCGGTTGCACTGCAATGCGATAGTTCAGTCCTTCGTAATGGAGATTGGTAATGGGATCTATCGACGACGGACGTGTGAACTCAATACGGATAACACATATTTGGCGGTCTGCGATATGGCACCTAAGGTAAACGCATTGCATGAATTACTTCATTCGTACCTAATTATGCGGTGGCAACGTAAAACGTGCCGAACGTTGCCGAATAAAGGGTGGAAAAGGAGACTAGGTAGGCAATGACGCCCACGAAGCCGCCTTGTCGTGCGATTCTCTGGCTACACGCCAGGCGAACATATTATTGATTGTTTCGAGTCTTGCAATACATTTTGATAAAAACATTACTTGACTTCTACGATCGTTCATTGTCACATTGAAAAAACGGTCGATAATAGCCGCATACGAACTTCTGAATTCTCCCTAGGCTGGCATAATTGACACGTCCTTGTGAGGCAAATAGGCACGCTAGCCAATCAAAGCTAGACATAGGTTAACTTGTTTGGTTATTGTGTCGCCGGTGGAACCCGCTACATCCCAGTAGAAAACGACAATACATGTTAAATGGTTCGAAAATTTGGATTTTAGTTAGGATACCAAACGAAAACGTAAGACCTTACTTGCTAGATAGGGACGTTCTGAAGTTAAACACAACGGTTGCGCTTCGTGAACACATGGCACATGACCTTAAAGTGGACTGTACAGAAGTTGAGTTTGCTTCATTCTGCTGCTTAGTTACATGTGTCATAACATGACCTTTCAACGGGAACGTAAGTAGGGTCTGCTTACGGAGTGCAGTAGGTACGGAGTGCATAGTCGACGGAACGACGTTGCGTTGTAGCCGGTACTGTGTCAGCCATCCCCTGCATGTCAGAAACAAACATTTGACACAAATACGTTGGGTCACGATTGACCAACCAGAATAGAATTCTTTTTCAAAAGGAGCGCGCCGCGTGACGTGAGGCTATGTGTATGCTCTGTAAGAAATGAGCGACCAAGAATTCAGCACATAGTTTCCGGAGTTAACACCATTTGTATGGATGGACTCATTGTTCGCTGGACATGCATGCCTACTAACACATGTCACCGTGTTATGCGCGAGGCTCATACATCATGACTTCCGACTGTTCGGACATTTGCTATGGGCATCATATTCATAACAAAACGTCTGCGTTAAAACATAATTATATATATATATATATATATATATATATATTTTGTAAAGCAGTTTCAGCTTTATTCGCTTATATGTAGATGGAACAATTGTCTCCTTAAAAAAAGATATATTTATATATATATTTTTTTTCCGTAAGGCATTGCCCGTGTACGGTTTTTTCATGTGCATGGCTAATTTTACTCCACACCGGCATTTACCTTGTCTAAATTGGAAACCATGCAAACCCAATTAAAGCGTGGCCGTCTGGGTCTCGACCCAGTCCTCCGAATGCCAAGGCAAAGGCTTGCCACTAAGCCATCTTGCCTCGGTTATATATTATCTATATATATATAGTATATATTATTATTTTAATTATCATGCTACACTAATGTCGCTTGATTCACGCCTCAACGCATGTATGCCTATTGTAGCTTCCAAACGTATTTTAATACAGTCGCCCAATCCAAGTCGCATAGCATAGGCATTGCGCAGTCTACTCTACAAAGTTCAATCGGAGCTAAATCAATTTGCCATCTGCTCAATTGGGCGTACAAAAAATATGTTGCAATCGGTTGCAAACTGCGGACAAAATGTTGCAATAATCACTTGCTAAAAAAATATGCATACATATATGATGTGCAGGCGGCACTGCTGAGTAAGTATATGCTTACTACGAACATATGCGTATGTGCATGCTTTATTCTGGATCGGATAATCCTATTATGTTTCGAGTCGAGCTTTTTAAGCGTAGAACCACATTGAAACGACGTCGGGCAAAGTGCGCGACCCTTGCGGGGTATCGCGTCGTGTTTGGTTCGTATGTTTGTGTTCTATTACCTGGTATTCGAGCGCTCGTCGACGAAAAGCTACGTGACATAATCTTCCCTGGCCCTGCGCTTTAGCGGCGACCTAAAGTTGAAAAAGCATTACCAACCTATCTGCGCGGGGTTGGACCACCGCCGTCGACTCGCAGCCTAGTTTCACAGCAAATCCCAGCAAGCGTTAAGTAAGCGGATTTCGTTCGCCGGCTTGACTGGTGAAATTTCTGGTCGGTTGGGTGTTTTTTTTCATTTTTCATTGTTCGGTTGCTGGCACTGGACCGAGACCGATTTTCCAGAGCGCAGTTCGCTCGTAGTGCTTCTGCGGTGACCCTCTCCGTGTGTCCGATGTCTATGTCGTTCGGCGTGTCTAGCGTGGCAGCCTGTCACGCGATTATCGCGCGAAATGAAAAATTCGTGCGCTAAATTCACTACTTTGCTAGCACACACACACTCACCCTCCACCACCGTTACTCTGTCTCGTATAGGTCGGAGAACATGCGGTTGACATGTTTCGACGATAGAGCGCAAAAAACATCGCGCGGAGGAGGAGATTTGACGACGTTACTTGATCCGCGGATCCAGCCGAAAGCTGATAGCTGTGACAGTTGCAGGCGGACGTTCTGGCTCGTGTGTTGGCCTACCACCGCGCTGTGGTGTCTTGTTAGGTGATGGTGGTTGGTGGTCGATGGCGCTGCTGTTCGCACAACGTCACCCTGTACGGCAACCCTTTTAGTTCAACAGGTTACAAAGTTAGGTAATCCATTCGTACCGTTCTCGCTGTAACCTCGGCCGTCTCTCTCTGTCTACACATCTCTACCCTCCCCTCTCTCTCTCTCTCTACTCTCTCTACCAGCAATTTGTACCGCGTTTTGCTGCCTCACCCTTGCTTCAATTCTATCCTTTACGGGGCTTGTAGTCGAAAGTGTCGTTGTTGTTGTTGCTGCCGTTGTTGTTGTTG
The DNA here is from genome assembly GCA_003439945.1 of Dermanyssus gallinae. NCBI lineage: Eukaryota > Metazoa > Arthropoda > Arachnida > Mesostigmata > Dermanyssidae > Dermanyssus > Dermanyssus gallinae. Next base: position 355,647 of record QVRM01004960.1, on the reverse strand, counting down.
CCGTAGTTGTTGTAGTTGTAGTTGTTGCCGTTGTTGTTGTTGTTGTCGTTGTCGTTGTTGTTGTTGTTGTTGTTGTTGCTGTTGTCGTTGTTGTTGCTGTTGTCGTTGTTGTTGTCGTTGTTGTTGCCGTAGTCGTTGTTGTTGCCGTAGTCGTTGTTGTTGCCGTAGTCGTTGTTGTTGTTGTTGTTGTTGTTGCTGCTGCTGCTGCTGCTGTTGCCGCTGTTGTTGTTGCCGCCGTTGTCGTCGTTCGCTTTGGAACCTGCCTGCGAATGCAGCCACCGGCAGCCGGCTTAGCAGCATGACCGGCCACTGTTGCCGGCCACTTGAAAATTGGAAACTTCATCCGTCGGCCTAGTCGGACTGCTGTCGGACGTGGCGAATGTTTACTTTTAATTATTTCACCTTCATCACGCTGACGACAGACGGACACGATGACGACGACGATAGCCGCGCGCTCTCAAATTTGGCTCGCTTCGATAAGCCTATTTATTATTACATGTGTCTTCGGCGACACAGAGAGATGGAGAGAGAGCTTTACACGCTCACGCACGCACGCACAACTCTCAACAGCGACGCCAGCTGAGTAGGTCGCCAATCCCTCTGCCGCCGTAGCCGCCGCCGCTCTTCGTCATCCAATTCTAAACAATTCTTGTTGGCGCGCAAGGCGTCGGCCCGCGCTAGGCAAAAGTTTCGACACAGTTGTGGCTCGAGCCAACCGACCAGCAATGCGTTGCGTCCGCTGCTGTTGCTGCTGCTTTTGCTGCTGTTGTTGTTATTGACGCAACGTTGCTTCTCTGCTGCTTAGGCAGCGGATCGAACGGACTCTCTCGAACTCGTACTTACTCACAACTATGTGGCGTGCTGGAGTTGCTGGAGGAGCAATTGCCTGCCTGGCTCGCTGGCCCACCAACCACTTAGCTATGCTCACGCTCTTGAATAAACAGTGGACGGCGACAGTGGTCGTGACAGACGAAGACTCTTCTCTTGTAGCCTTCTGGCCATTGGCTCAACTTGCCTTCTCCCCCATTATTCTTCTTTTTCTTCCTGCCATTCTTCTTTTTCTTCTTGCTCTTGGTCTCATTCCTCTTGTTCTCCTAATAAATATTTTATTTGCTCTTATATAGGGAAGGTAACAAGTGTCTCCTTATAAATGTATACGCTAGATCAAATAAATGACCCGATGTACACAGATCCTCCTCCTCCTCCTCCTTATTCTTCTGCGTCGTCTTCTTATTCTTCTTGTGAGAAGAATCTGTCGCCACGCAACACTAGCATAGGAGCCATCATCGGACCCGACTGCGGGGTGGTTCTGTTTAACCCGATCCCGAGCGCGTCAGCCAACATCTGCTTGCAAATAGATGCACTATGTAGGACGTTGGCCATGGCCCTGAACGTACGCGCGCTGGTTGTCGAGACAATAGGGGTAGTCATGACATGATGGGGGGGTAGGGGGGTTGCGACGGTGGTGAAGTCGGCATCGTAGAGGTTGTTTGCCGCTACCTTAAGTAGTTGTGATCGCATGATCGTTGCCGGTGTAGCGGGCGGCGCGACGGGCACCTTTACCAACTCCGACGAACAAGCTGCGAGTTGTCGTGTGTTGCTGATCTTCTCGCAATGATGAGTGAGGCGGCGTAATCCTCACTTGAAAACGTCCTTCTCCCTTTCTTTTATTTTATTTTCTCCTATTTGTGTATTTCTCTCTCGAGCGTGCGCTCTCTTAAGGGAATCGTCGCGCAGCTAGGCTGCACTTCTGCACTTCACTCCGAATCGAGCTGTTTAGTCGAACTGTGTCGACTTAATGTTTGCATAGCTGGCGCCTGGCTGGCTGAGGAAAGACCGACCGGGAGAACGACCGCTCGCGCCGCTCCGAGCAGGATCTAAAACGTCGAACAAGCACGATCTCTCCTATTTGATCAAAGATTTTGCAATGGTTCGGTGAATCTCGTGTTGCGGATGAAACAAATTTGCCGTTGTTGGTGTTGCTGCTGCCGCCGATGCGGTTGCTGCTCTTGTGAAGTTCTTAAACCCTCGACAGCGAGGCCGCGAATGAGCTGAAGAGGGATACATGCGGAGAGCAGCAGAGACTATGTCTGCGCGTATATGTTTGCACTGCGTATAAACACGCCGTGGCTACCTCGACTGAGGAACAGGAGGCCAACACATTATAGGCAGCGCCTGCTGCTGCCCTGTGTTTCACCTTACCCTCAACACAGAGTAAACATGTGAAAATAGTGGCGGCGACGGCAGCAGCAGCGGCGGCATTCATGTGTATCGTGTTGAAAAGATGTTACTGCGTTTGCTAACCTCTTAGAGCACGCGAACGAGGTATTAGGTACCGCGGAAAGATAGACGACAACGATATACGCGGCCACAACAACATATGGTACAGCGAGTATTGAAAACAGCAGCAATAACGACAGTAATGACGACTAGCAACAGCAACAACAGCACGGCAACGACATCAACAACAGCTCTAACCATTCTGATCGTACTGAAAGCTAAGAATGGAAATGGATTAGTTGCCCCGTAAGTGCATTGCCTGCTATCCGATGATGCCTAGCCGACAAACTGGTGAAGGCCTACAAAGGTCTGTTTTAGTAAAACTATGCTTTCTTGGCTACAACGGGAGAGTAAACGCAACTGTCTCGGGGGCGCAGATTTGCGCTGTCTATGAACCTTATTCTGTGTGCAATTGTTCCGTATACGACGGTTCAATCATTTTTGTAGAGGATATTTTGGTAAAACAGGTCAATTGCAGGCGGGTTGATCTTCCGCGGTGGCTATGAGTAAAACAATGTATTTACAACAACATAGTTCGCACAAAGCCGTGGTTGAATTGAACGCCGGACAGTTACAAAAATATACGGCCAAACTGGCACGGTAATGGTTGTAGGGAATCGAGTTTTTAAAAGTACAACGGTAATTTCGAGTGTGTATCTAGGCTGATATGGCTACGTGCGCGTGTGGGTTGGCTACGTTGCGTACGAGATATGTTACTGATTCATTTTAAAGTACTGATATGATTTGATGCATACGTTCTGCTTCTCCTCTATCTCCCACTTTTCATCTCTGCTGTATTGTGTGTTTTTTCTATTCCCTCATTATTGTTGTTTTGCAATATTAGATATGATATTGAGAACACGCACCCGTCTTACACGGCGGTCGTCCGCTCCGCTACTGAATTGTTGTTGAGTCGTCGAGAGTTTTCCCTGTCTGCCTGTGTGACTTTTTGTTAAAACAGTTACGAGGGAACGTCTTTTACGCCAAGCGGTCGATGGTGTGTATCTGGTGGAACAGTAAAAAGCACTGCTTCCAATTCGATAGTTTAAAGAATGCCGTCATTGATGAGAAAGAAAATACAAAGCTTTTAGAAGTTGGAGCAACTTTGACCACCTTTGGCAGACACGTTTCTGGACAGATGGAACTATCTCATTGAGAGGGCGCTTCAAGACTATACAAAGGTGGTGGAGTCATCATTCATATATAATTTACGCAAAGAAGAAAGTACTTAAAAAATGAATATCTGAAATTGCTCTAAGAATCTTGCTTAACTTTTTGATATATATATATATATATATATATATATATATAGGCGTGCCTCTAAATAAGTGTAATCCAGCGAGGCGAAATAAACCCGAGCACCACTTACTCACATACTCGTCCGTAGACACTACATATCCGTACATTTCGCGCAGGATAGGGACTTCAACGCCGACGAGAAGGCAGACGCTAGCCCCGGACGGGAAGAAATTGCTCCGACGGCGTTTATCTGGCCGCTTCCATAAATGTTGGTGGCCGCCGGATTGTCTTGGTCTATATAATTTGCTTATCTCTATCCCAGCCGCCCACCCGGCCGCCTGATCGGTCGCCGGCTTGTAGTGCACCGCTGAGCGCCGTGGGCCGAGCTGAGCTTGTCGGCACTGGGAGTATTCTGCATAGCCATACATGGTGAGGTGGGGTTCATGCAACATGTCTGAAATGGGGTCTGCTGAAACAGCAAGATTGTCGGCGGCGGCGGCGGCAGCAGCAGCAGCAGCAACAACAACTACAACAACAACAGCAGGAGCAACAGCAATAGCAACTCCAACAACAATCAGATCGTACAACCACTACTGCAGCGAGTCTTCGGGCGACGCAAGCGGACAAATCGCAGACCACTGCACACCGCTTGCGAACGAGGTAACGAAGCACGAGCTATAACATAACTCCACAACCAGTCAGGCAGGCAGGAAAAGGACAAGGACAAAAAGAACAGGAAGTGAGTGAAGCATCTGGAATCAAGAATCCGGTTAGGTGTTTACCAACAGCAGCAGCATTTGCATTAACAACAACAACAACAAAAACAACAACAAAGACAACAACAACAACTACAACAACAACGATGAAGACCGCGACAAAGAAAACCACCACCACAACGACGACGACAACGACGGAAAAGAAGGAGATCGCCGTTTTACACAGCAGCGCCAGTGTTGTCACTGGCAAGCAGGCTTATCTGAATCATGGTTGCCATTGTTCATGATACCCGTAGTCGCCCATAGTCCTCGTTGCGAAGATTCTACCGTTGCCCCGTCCGGCCACCGCGAGAGCCAAGCCGAGACAGAGGGCTGTTACTGCTTTGACAAGATTTTCGTTGTTTCGGACGGGGGCGATAAGTCGATGTTGTTGTGGTCACCCGTCGTAAGCAAGTCAAGAAACATGAATAGAGAGGAGAAGCTCGCTGTCATCGTCGTCGTTTTATATATATATATATATATATATATATATATATATATAATGTTTTTTGACGACACGTATTGCGCTGACACGCTACGCTGCCTTGCTTTTGCTGTCTTTATGGCTGCCTCAAGCAATTACTGCTGTCGCAGGTCACACAACCAGTAACATGTGTAGTCTATACGATAAACATTTGTAAGGTCAATATTTTATGGTCTATGGACAACAGAGGCAATTATAGCAAGGTACAATGACAACAACTGCAATAAAAATTGTCCTACTTGCTGTGCGGTACCCAGGATGTATTATTTCTCTCTTTCCATATATTTACATAATTATATATATATATATATATAAATACAGAGTACACAGTATACAGTATATACATAAATACAGAGACTTTTCGCGTATTTAAGTTTAAAAGTGCGGCACACTTGTATAACATAGGAAAGAAAGTGTTACTCGCGTTTCAAGTTCCTGTGGCGTAACGGGCGAAGACCAAGCAGAAACAATGGAGAGGATTAGAGGATACAGAACGCAGTAATGCCGTGTTCAAACTTGTAAAGCCTGAGGACGGTTACGACCTACGTGCATACATACGCTTTGGTTATTATTGTTGTTGTTGTTGTTGTTGTTGTTGTAGCGATTGTTGTTTTTGTAGCGGTTGTTGTTGTTGTAGCGATTGTTGTTTTTGTAGCGGTTGTTGTTGTTGTAGCGGTTGTTGTTGTTGTTGTTGTTGTTGTTGCTGCTATTGCTGTTGTTACTGTTGATGCTTGAATATTAGATACTGCTTACCTAACCATCACCTAAAGCCACGAACCGTTATCCTCAACAATAATGCGGCGACAGTGACAACGATTTTAATGATGATGATGATGATGGTGGTGGTGGTAGTGAATACTTATGTGTATGCGTAATATTATTATCACTATCATTATCATGATAATTACTATTTGTATTTATAGTATTCATATTATATAATTAGCATAATAGATCGCACAACCCTCATTATTATTACGATACACCGATAGGCACCGTACATAAAGAGCGCGCTATTAGTGCACCGCGTTGCATACGCAGAAAAGCACAGAATACGCACCAAGATTTATTTTACACGCATATAAATACACACTCAATCGTTCACTATCTCTCTCTCTCTCTCTCTCTCGCTTTCTCTCTCATACACAGAGACCCGCTCGCAGCCACGCAGCTACACGGAGAGAGACATATCAATATGCGTGTTTACTCACCAGCAAACCTAAGCTGAGCTCATGGTCGAGGACCAATGACATGAGGCATTCGAGATTTGAGCTCATTTTGAGCTGTATGCCGAACTGTTCGGTATACAGCTCGGGCAGAGCGGCGTTGACGCGCGTCCCGGCGCTCGTCGTCGGGGCTCACAAACGCACGACAAAAGCGTCCGTACAAAAGTACGAATTGCGACGATAGACAATGCCAAAATGTGCAGTTATGCGTACGTGTAAAATTCCACATTGATACCAGGCATAGACAGGCAGACAGACCGACGGACAGCCCCGACGGAGCCGAAGAGCGACGCCCAGGACCGAAGATGAAGCGTGTGGACATTTCACAGTGGAGTGAGGGCTCCCGCCGTCGAGGGCCGTTTTCCAGTGCGCGCCGTAGTCAGTTGCGTGCTGACTAACACGGGCGTCGCGGTGCCTAGATGATGTTCGGACGGTATTTTCAATGCTTCCAGTCATTCTCTATGTTGCCTTCTCTCTCCCCTCTTTCCTCTATCTCCCCTCAGATATTCTCTATGTCTCCTTCTTCCCCCCTCCCCCCTCTCTATCGCCTTTCTCTCTGTCGCTTTCTTTTGCTCGCTCTGTCACGCTCGGCAAGGGCGTGAGCCAATTTCTACTGGCTATTCTTGCATCTTCTCCATCTCTGGTGGTGTCTGGTGGTTTCGGTGTTTGTAGCTGCCGCCTCGGTCCGCCTCGGCGGATGTATGACGTAAACTCGTGTGTACTCGATCAACCGGCCAGCAGCTCGGGTTGTACACACGTGTGCGAGTGCTTCATACGCGAAACGACCTGCGTACCTGTGGGACCACCTCCACCACCACCGCCGCTGCTGCTGCTGATGCTGCGGCTGCTGCTACAGAAGCATCGCCGCACGCCGTCGGCCATCGAACAACACCATTCGGCGTGCCGGTTTTCCGTTCATTCATGTGCGCGACGCGAACGCCAACGCCTGTGTTTGAGCTCGTGTTCACTCTCTGTTTACTTATGCGGCGGCTGAATATTGCGCTACTGCAGCTGCCACTGCAACATATCTCGCCTGCCTAGAAGAAAGCCCAATGGCTCTCTGTTTTTCCCTGTCCCTTCAGCCCGCTCCTGGCGCACGATTCCTTTCTTTGCCCGCCGCCGCCTTGGCAGGTTTGTTTAATTTGAGGGGTAGCCAGCTCGGAACGGTGGCGAGCGTTGATTCCTAGCGGCGTTAGTTTCCTCCCAGGACGAAAAACTGGATGGAACAAAACAGATCAAGAGACCCCCCAGAGAACGGAGAGAGAGAGAGAAGTAAACCCCCGCCAGGTGGCCTCATGCCACCACAGCCGGCAGTTGCTGTTCGGCGGTTGCTGGAGGCGTCGACATTGAGCCAACAAAAGATTACTAATCTTTCGTGTTTTGCGTGAGATATTCAGACGCTTGTTTACGTCGTCTTTCGTTCGAGGTCTCGATTTTACGTTGCAGCAACGCGTATAAGCTCTGCTCGATGCATATTACTAGGCATTAAAAAATAACTCTGCTATCTAGACTTCGCCGGATATATAGTCTACACGATATACATTGGATTGCTGTCGTCATCTTTTAGATCAAGCTGTGGTACAAGTAGGAAAAATGTACGTACGCACGTAAAGAGCTGTCAACCGCTAGTGTTATACTTGCGTAACCTACTAGTTTCGATTTAGCTAATACGGCGGACCGATACTCAAAATAGGAATAGAATATTAAATCTCAGCCGACAAGGTTGCTAGGTGACGCGTAAATGACTCAGGTGTTGGGCAGGCTTCGATCAGAACGTGCATATGACGCACCACCTACTACTAGGTTAGATCTAATTAGAAGGGCTTGAGTACTTGAGCATTTTCTGCCCACAATAGGAGTTTTCCCATACCATGCCAAACACATCTTAGCGAAAATATTGCGCTTTAGTGTAGTTGTACGGAGTTATACGTTTTGATTTATTTGGTTTAATGGTTGCTACTGACTGTCCACTTCAAAAGCTAAGCAGGCGTGTATAACCGCGACTGCTTTGTTCGGCTTTACCGCTTCGCACTTCCTCAAGTTACCGCAGCCATATAACTAGACAGTTTGCTCAAATAGAACGCACACGTAGACTACATATAGCAGTCGTATAAGTGGCGCGAGTTGCGGCTGCAAAAACTACTCTGTGTGTCATGATACCACCGACGAATAGGTAGGCAAAACGGAAAATACCTATATATATATATATATATATATATATATATATATTTTTTTTTTTTTTCAATGAAATAAAACCAAATTTTTTTTTAATTAGATTTATTTCACTCAGATTAAGTATAATATACAGTTCACGATGTTTTTTCATAATGCTCTATTTTATTTCACGCTTTCGGCGAGAGAAGTGGTGTAACGATGTTTTGTTCAGCGCTGTGCATCCCACTGCATGGTACTTAGCACACCTCTGCAGGCAGAACCGGCAGGTACACAACTCGTACTCCTCGTGAAAGGCTGCGTTTGAACATACCAGGTAGTGATAACCATGTACCTGGTGTATACGTGGCGACTGTCACATGCAGGACCAGACCAAAGGTGCACGGCATTGAAAACGTCCAAACCACCGATCTCCCGTCTGGCCTGTTCGACTTTAGCTTCCCATTCAGAAATGAAACATTCGTATGGTACTGTACGCGGCATCTTCAATCTTAGTCGGATTGTTTCAGTAGCCGATGGACAACCTGACATGAGATACACAAAGCGGCTCCTTGCTTGAATAGACAAGCAAAGCACTCGCTTCATATATAATGAGAAACACCTCTCAAGGTGGTTAAAATTCGACAGTGTGAGGTGGTTCCACACCCTGTCAAGGCCATACATCAGCCCCGGAACAATCTTAAGCATGAAGAGCCTCACTGCTGAGAAAAAGGACAGTCTTCGGACATTGCCTACTTCCCCGTTAAGAGAGACAAGTGCCTTCCGTACTGTTTCGTTTATATGCGCTGTGAACGTCGTTCCCGTATAATGAACCCGAAGGCCAAGATACTGGAAAGAGTTAACAAACTCCAATGGTTAGCCGCAGCAACGTATAACGTCTCTGGCAGCCAATCGACCTCCACGCCTGAATTTCATGGCTTTGGTCTTCCTGGTGTTTATCTCAAGTCCCTTCGAGACAAGGAACGCCTCTATCATAGAGGTAATGCGCTTGATGGCACCTAGGTCGCGATGAGCGACTACGATATCATCTGCATACATCACCACCACGGCTTTTTGGTACTCCTGTCGGACGTAACCGACGAGGTCATCAAGGAGAAGTGTACCTCCCGCAGGTAAGACAGCCAGCTGGTGAAAGCCCCGCATATCATTGATATGCAGTTCGTCCCGCTGAAATGTCTCCGTGAGGAGTGCAATGTCAACCAACTTATACATGTCATCACGTGCAAGATCCATTCCCCCCTTAAGCCCCTCACAATTCCAGAGAAGCACTCGTAGAGGTATGTTTGCCACTATGCTTGCTTCTAGAACTGGTCAGTCACTTACGGGGGCTTGGACCGCCAGGCGCACTAAAACTCTCCTTAACCATCCTCTCGTAGGCGACGTCCCCAACCCAGCGACGGAACAGGCTTCCCTTTGGCCAGAATTCATTTCTGCAACAGTTTGCGTAATCTTCGTCACGCACCACCACACAGAACACAGCATCACTACCATGTGTATGTAGCTTCCAAACTGCTTTCACAGTTATGCCCTTGCCAGTAAGCCAGGCTTGCAGCCTACAACGATAATATACGCAATAGTAAAAATACTAGCAAGGCACAAACATAAATAAACAAAACGTGTTCGGAAACCGTCTTTCGACAGATTCCACTAACCTAAGTTTGCCACTTCTCGGACGACCAACCGACTGCGCCGACGACGAGGACGATTAAAGGAATATTAACAACAACGACGACAACACCAAAACAACAACAACTACAACGACGATAACAACGATGACAACAACAACTACAAAACAGCAACAACAACCGCAACAGCAGCAGCAACAACAACAAGGACAACGACGACGACGATGACGACAACAACAACAATAGCGGCAACTACAACAACAATAGCAACAACAACAACGACGATAACAACAACATAGTAGTTGGCTCTAACTAAGCCGTCGAGGCTCAGTAGGCTCTCGTAGGTAAAACGGCGCGTGTTCGAGCGAAGAAGGAAGTTCCATCGTCCGCTGGCCCGCCGTGTTGGGCGTTCGTAGTGCGTTCCTCTGCGCGATCCGCCGATCGTGCTCCAACGTGGTCAACGCTCGACAGCGTAGTTGCGTCTTTGGCTTCGTTCCTCATTGCCTTTTTGACTCGAGGCTACTACTGGCTCGTCTCGTCGCCACTGCAGTCAGTGCACTTGCACCACTTCCGCTCCGGCTGCTGTTGCTGTTGCTGCTGCTGCTGCCGCCGCCGCTGTTGCTTGTATGTCTTCTTGGAATACGTTGCGAAGCGTGCCCAAGCGTGTCCTCTACGTACCCGTCGCAGGTGTGCTGAGACTGCGCAGGCTGTGCCAGTTTGCCGGCGGGCGCTGCTGCTGTAATGTAAGAACCAGCGTGAGCTTATAAACCGCTGAATTAGAACTTCCATTCTCCCCGCGCCCCCCGTCCCCCGGCCACCCGTTTTTTGCGCGTCTCTTCTGTCTCTGCCCCTGAAACGCTTTTACGTGGGGAGGCAATACCAACACCGACCGGCAAGACCAAGCGCGAGCTGCGGCCATAGCCGTTCCGGCGGCTCGGAGGCACAGGCAATCTGTACGCGGCAGACGCCACCGGTGGGCGCACGCACCGTTTGTCGAGCAACAAACAAAAACAGCAGGTCGCCGCTTGCTTGCTTGCTTGCGGCTGGCCAAGCGGGAATTTCAAAATGGAAAAGTTCTGCGAGCCGGGGGTACATCCACCATCGTCCAGTGAATGACGCCTGATTTGAGAGCGTCTTAGTGGAGAGCGATTCCGCAAGATTCCATGTCGTACGTTTTGGCATGGCGGCATTCGCCGCCGCTGCCGCCATTACCACTGCGGTGGTATCGAGCTTGGCCGAGTCAAGCTAGCAAGTGGATCACGTCGGTGGCGACGGCCAAATGAGTGTACGATGAAAGAAAATTTCTAACGATGCGCCTAGCTTGGAAGCTGTCTCAGGAAGATGGCGGCTCTTCGTTAGCAGAGTTTCGTCTATGGGGGGAAATGCACGTACGTGCCATAACGTTTCATCGTTGTTGTTGTTGTTGTTGTTGTTGTTGTTGTTGTTGTTGTTGTTGTTGTTGTTGTTGTTGTTGTTGTTGTTGTTGTTGTTGTTGTTGTTGTTGTTGTTGTTGTTGTTGTTGTGTTGTTGTTGTTGTTGTTGTTGTTGTTGTTGTTGTTGTTGTTGTTGTTGTTGTTGCTGTTGCTGTTGTTGTTGTTGTTGTTGTTGTTGTTGTTGTTGTTGTTGTTGTTGTTGTTGTTGTTGTTGTTGTTGTTGTTGTTGGTGTTGTATCAATTTGCTTTCTATTCAACGCAATTTCGCGTATGTGGCTTGGGAGTTAAACATTTGCCATTTCATAAACATACGTCAGTCCTCACTACCCTCCCCTCCTGTCGCTTCGATCGGGCTCCCCCTCTCTTTCTCTCTCGCCTGTGTCCTGCCACGTTTTTACTTGCCTTCCGCTACCTTTCCTGACACAGCATTAACAACATTCGTAGTCATTATTCCGGAGCCCAGTGAGGCCCGAAGCTGAAGTAGCGGCGGGTCTCACCATTTGCGTCGCACGTTTTCGCATCGTCGTCTGGGCTGGACTGCGCTCCCAATACTTTAGTCGATGTAGTAGCGATGGTCGATTTCTCGTCATCTTTGAGTTACAGCGAACCTTCCAAACTCCGGAAAGCAAAAGAGAGAGAGAGAGAGATAGGCAGAGAGAGAGAGAGAGAGAGAGTGAAAGGGGCAGAAAAGCAGAGAGACTTTGGGCCACTTCGTTGTCTCATTGGCCGTGACAGAAGCGGTAGCGGCAATACAGCCGCCGCTACTGCCATCGCACAAGCAGCCGCCTAGTCAACCAGCCGCCGGGCTGGCTTCTGTCTCGACGGCCAGTGTCGTTTCTTAGGCCGCCAAAGTCGGCACCGACAGAGAAAGGCCCAATGTCTCAGTCTCACCGGACCGCTCCCGGTGGGGGGCGACCAGGCTGAGGCTGAGGCTGAGGTGCAACCGTTCCCATCAGTGGGCCGTTCCGTAGGTAACTCCCCCCTCGCGCTCACGGCCGCCGATCCCGCCGGGAAGTGAGTGTTCGGCTGAGATAACAACACATCGAGGGACAAGCGGACCCCGACATCGGTTTGCCGACGACGTCGGGATGACTTCCACTCGCCGTCAAGCGTTTGCCCGCCATGTTTCCCCTGTTGCCATCAGGACCTCTGTACCGCTGCCGCTGGTCGCGCTGCTACTCCACGCTAGACGTCAAGAAGGCGTTACCGTTGCCTTGTCTTGTCCGCGTTTTGTGAACGCCGTTGCCGCCGCCGTCGCCAAACATATACCATACACATACTCTCGCTTGTCCGTCCATGTTGCATGTATACCTAGTCCTGTAGTCCTGCACTGTCGTCAGGACTGTGCTCAGCCGGCTCTGTGCGGCTCTCTGTTACTGCGTACGGACGACAAGAACACAACAACAACAGCAACAGCAATAACAGCAGCATCAAGAAGAACAATAACAGCACCACCACCACCACCAATAACAACAATAACAATAACAACAGTAGCATCATCAACAACAACAGAAGTAGAAACAACCACAGCAACAACTAAAACAACCACAACAACAACAACGATGTGAACGATGAGAATAGAGTGGCGAGAATGGGTCGCCATCGAACAGCGTGCTCCGAAACCTCTGCCGTCTCCCAAAGGTCCTTGTTGCTGCTACAATCGGTTACTGCTGCTTTCTGCTGTCTGTGTTCTTGTTGTTGTTGCCGTTATTGGTGCCGTTGCGGCCGTTATTGCTGGTATGTGTGCTTATAGGGCTGCTGTTGTTGTTGTTGTTGTGGCTGCCTTTTCGGTCGTCCATTGCCACACTTTTACTTCAAACGAGTGCTTTACTCACGCACGTTCCAGGCTTCCTTCTTCCACCGCCACCGCCTTTCCAGGAACCTCCCACTGGCGTGTATGTGTGCAAGCGCCTGCCCGCTTCGTTCGTCATACAACAAACAAATATGGGCCATCGACAACACAGACCCCCGCCTACTGCCTGCAGGGGGAACTTCATTGCACTGGCAGAGGCACGGCACTCCGCGCGCCTACATGCCCAAACACACGCACACACAGGCACAGGTCCAAGCACACGTGCAAACACATATGCTGTCTTCTGTGCTGTGGGTAGCAGCAGTTGGTTGTATCGATGTTATTGTTACTGTTGCAGCCGCCATTCGTAGTCGCCGCTCTGCTTGGTCTTGTCGCTAGATGCTATAGCCGCTTTGTGCCGCTTCGTAGTCGCAGACAGCCTTCCAAGATATAAACGATCAGGCGTTAATTTCAAGAAGAACACAATTCTACAGGGCAGTCGGGCGTAGAGCGAGCGGGCGCCGTCATCTGATAGGGTAGGGTTGTCGTCTGTCGAGTGTATTTCTGGTCGCAGGAGGCAACCAGGTATCTCTGCACCTTAGGAGGCAAACTTCTTCGCACGTAGAACGTCAAGTGAGTGTCGCACATGTCGCCTGCCGCGACGAGAACCAACCGCCATCACCTCGCCATCAAGGTCGACCTTGTCATCGTGGCCTGCGGCTTCGTCATCATCTGACTGCCACACCGACGTTGGGCTGTGACAGTCATGTAGCACACGCACGCATATATGCGGCGACAGTCGGCCAATCCATGCATGCATGCACGCGCAGCGCGACAAGCATTCGACCTCGACGATGATGTTAAAGAGCAGACTCCGACAGATGCAGATGACGAGGCCTGATTCTGAGTCGACGCTGGGTCGGTGGGTCGGTCGGTCGCTCGGTTGATCCGCTGGCCGATCCAACTACACGACCATGGAACGGGACGCATTATTAGACAAACAGGCCGCGCGTGATCAAAGCGTGTGCGGGCCACGAACAAACCCCCTGCTTCGCTGTCTGCGTCTTACGTCGACCTGGGTCGAAGGGCTGGGTGCTGACGCTGTGGCAGCGCGTCTGACAGCGCGACGTTACGATGCTGACTTACCTGGTGCGAGGTGATGCGGCGGCGGCGGCCGCAACAGCAGCAGGACATGACTGTCCTGCTGATGACACCAAGCACGACCCACGTGTAGGTTCTTTCTGCCGTGTTTGAGAGCGTGCAAAGCAACTACTCTTACTTGCTCTCGAAGCACAAGCGGGTGGCATACACGCACACATATCTGTAGTATGGTTGTTTCTGCTCGCGTGCTGCTGGAATTCGGAATCGGCAGCGAGTGGTGTGAAGGTTACGAACGTAAAGCGAACGGATAGCTAGAACACTTTTTGCATGCGTTCATTCCGAGACTTGCCAGACGAGGAGACAGCATAAGATTGAACACCCTTTAGTTTACTAGAACTTTCTATAAGATCACGGAACGCTGTTGCAACATTCCGCCTCTGAGGGAGACCAAATATGTATGTAGTCTTGATTGCCAGCAGAAAATTTGCAGCCCAATGCAATCCAATACGGCATTGATTACCAGCGTTTTATTGTCGTGACAGAGTACATCTCCAAATATTCAGTCACAGGTAACTCTTATTGTGAGGCCCACTCTATGCACCAGAAAGGCTGGTTCCTTGTCTAGATTTAAAAAGGTGATTGGCAAAGAAAAATAGCATTGTTTGATAACATCCCGAAACGTTATTTTGATACAGTAATGTTCGTACAGAATTCGCAGCCAGTGTATTACTTGGCACTACTATCCAGCGTACTTGCTTTGTTTTAAAGTATTAATGTGACATATTTAGACATACGATGCGTGGTTACCGAATATAATAATACACTACAAGTGGCTTTAACAGAGATCAAAATTGTTACGACATTGTTTATATTACGGTTTTGCCTGAGTGCACGTATTCACTTTCAGCTTGGAATAACCCTGGTCTGTACCATTTGGGAAGCAATCCTAAAATTAAGATTGCGTTGCCTCGCTGGATGTCAATGGAAAGTCTCTGGCGTAAGAGTTGTGCGGCTCTCTTATCCCCCGTAGTTATCTTTAAACGTTCGCCAAACTTAGCAAATAGTTTCTTACTCAGGCGACCCAGTGATTCCAAGGTCTCGGGCCACCGGGCTGAAATTATGGGCTCTTGTTCGTCTAGCATTTTTACGTTATATTATTCTCTGCTAGGATCGCGACGTGACCAGAATCCGAGTGAACCGAAACCGATCGTTGAAACGAGATCAAATACAAGTTTAGACTACCAGCTACACTCAGATTCGAATCGGTTCGTATAGTAGGAAGAATGCCTGTATAGTATATAAATATATTTAGAAAAAAGTAAATAGTGTAAACGAGAACTGCATCGATCTCTAACTGCTAATCTTGGTGTACCACACATATGCATCACTTTTGCACTATCGACTTGTGTGCGCGAGTATACTGACCGGGTGCTTTCCCATCCACACGAGTGCATGTATGTACATATGTGTCCTTTCGGGTGGGGGGTCCTTCGTCCTGTGCAAATTCTGACGTAAAGTTCAATAGCAGTATATTCACAGAGGAGCGTCCCGAAGTCTCAGAACGGCAACTCTAACAGCAGCAGCAGTAGCAGCAGAAGCTGAAGCAGTAGCAGGAAACGGTAGGACTTACTAGCAGAAAACGCTAAGCCTGTCACCGTCGGGCGGCGGCTTGGTCTCCAATGCCCCCCCCCCCGCGGTGGCGGGAATGCCACCATGGTGATCCTCAGCAACATGGGGCAAAAGGGGATACAGACACATAGAGACGGTTGCTCTGCAATGTTGTGTCTCGTTGTGTGGCAGCAGCAGCAGCGGCGCTGTCGTTGTTGAGTTCATGGTCGATTTGCTGCATTGACTGTTGGCTGGCTGGTGAGCTTGTCTGCTCGCTGGGTTGCCGTTCGTTCTCGTTTTGTACCGCGCGCCGCAATACTGCCCGGTTGTCCAGTTGAGTCAGTGACTATGTCCCCTCGAGTGCAAGTCGGTGTTCTTCCATTCCACGCTAGATCGACTGCCTGGATGGACGACAGTGACAACAATAACAGCAACAACAACAACAGCAACTGCAGCAACAACAACAACGATCTTGGCGATGCCAACGACAATAGCAGCGATCACTGGGTTTCCACTTTCGACTACCACTATTCCCCTTACTTGTGTCAATGAGATTCGGGTGAGTCCAAGGGCTCGAGATGCTTCAGTGGTCGATCGGTTGGTGCCCATTGCATTTCCTCTTCCTGTCCGCTTGCAGAAGTGGCAAAGGTCCCACCCTCTTATTCCATCTAGAGTCTCGATCTAAGGTAGTCCATCTAGGGCACGGTTCCTTTCGACCTCCTCACCTAACCCCGCTACTACTAGCTTTCAGCCCGCCCTCCGCCGCCTCCCCATCCTTCCCCGTGCCGTAACAGCGACAAGCAAAGCCAAATTCCCAGCCTTCCCTTTTTGTAACTTCGGACTCATCCTCCACCACTCTGGCGGTAGTGTCGCGTCGTGTCTGTGCAGTTAAGCGGGGGAGACTGACCACACCCCAGGGGGTTACGCACGATTACGAAACGCCAAGCTCTCGGCGGACAAAACAAAACACTCCACCTCCGCTCTGCTGTATTTGGCCTCTTCGGCATTGGCCATGCCTGAAGTGGTAGTGGGCAGAAGAACAAACTTAAGCTTTGTTCCTCGTGTACGCATAGAAAGGTGTATATATAGAAGGATGTGTATGTACGTTTCCGCCCTCTCCTTTCATTGGGGAAAAATATTTTCTTGCCGTTTCTACCAAATCTTAAAATAATTACATACAGTTATGATAGACCCTGTATCGTAAATAAAGCGCGTATTATATATATATATATATATATAATACGCGCTTTATTTACGATAAAGGGAAAATGTACATTACAAAATATCACAACATTTATGAATAGGTTCGGGTTGCTCCCCAAGGAAACAGGGACATTACAATTTCCTTTTTCGCTATGCATTTAGGTTCGTAGCAAAACCTAGATCGCGTATGCGAATGTCTACAGTTTAACATTCGACAACATAATTATTCATTTTGTATTATTATTATTATTATTATTATTATTATTATTATTATTATTATTATTATTTATTATGTCTTAGAGCAATACAGTTGTGAGGTGTGAATGTGTATCCTCATTATTTTAGTTTCTTTCTTGCTGTCGTCAGTCCATCGCACCCAATATCGACGCGGCGTTTCCTCTGCAAACTGCCAATGAAAGCAAATGCCTCAGAAAGTCGCCTTCGCGTGCATCTCCGGTGTTTGCGTGTATTCGATCACTTAAGTCTTTAATAAATGTCCTTGTTCTTCTGCTGACTGGGCCCATTGTCTCCACTTACGCCACTTTTCTTTCTCTGCGTGTTCGGCCACCCATCCCGCCTCGGTAGCGCTGTGGCACACATAAGACGGTGCGGCTGTGCAGGAGACTGTCGCATCCCAAACCAGGCATTTGCCTTTTTTCCACGGCGGAATAGTGACACCGTCGGGCATTTTATCGTCATGAAGTCCTAGTCTGGGTTCCCGCATGCTAGGTATTCCCGCATGCCTAGCATGCTGGAATCCCTCTTTGAATCACTGCATTTATTTATGTGTGCCTGGGAGCCCGACCTTGGCTCTTGATGCAGCTCAACGGGTGGAGGCCATTCTTCTCTACTGGTTTTCCACAGGCCTTGCAAATGTGTGGTTCGCATATCGACCCGCCGAGCACTGCACGAGCCGCTATTTACTTCGGTTTTATGACAGCAGCTTGCTAGACCCAGAGTCTTACTCCGGCTTAACTCAAACTATTCACTGACTCTACAGCTGATAAAGACATCGAGTGGATAGAATCCGAATAATTAACAAAATTTGATGTACAAAAGATTAATGGACGACTAGGCTTGGCCTCAATCAGCAAGCAAATATATTTGCGAGAATTTCCCAAGGAAGCTGAAAGAAGCGAAATGTAATCTCTAGGTGGGAGCGTGTGCGGCGTTGGTCCTAGAAAACAGTCAAACTTGCGTTTAGTGGCGTCTTACAATTGCTAATGTGACAGCCGTCATCATTGGGTAGAGCCTCATTCCTACATGGAACTGGCAATGCGAACGTTCTAAGATCGAGAAAAGCTATCCAGGGTTGCGTGTGACCTGTTCTGTGTTCCAATAATATGCCTTTCCCCTTTCTAGTTGTCACAGAAAGTTAAGCGTGCCATAGAGACTTTGCTGAGCACAGCATATATGATATGCATCTTCATAGATCGGTGTGAGTAGAGCAGGCTTGGTGTGGACATTAGGGATATTTAATACGGCCTCACTCTAATTAAAAAAAAAAAATATATATATATATATATATATATATATATATATTCAGTTATTTGTATCGAGAGAACAAATGAGAACTCTACCCACGCGAGCAAAACCAGTATTGGGAACAATTACAAAAGCTGTACGCTATCTTATTCTTAATAAAAATTTGTTCTTGTTCCGAACTTGTTTGTAGCACTAGCGTTAGCGGGACTTTCAGCGGGTGTAGATGCAGGACGCGAAACTCCGTATCACCTTTCGCCTAAAACACATAGTGAAATCGGCCTGTCGGACAAACGCAGACCTGGAAAGTAGACTTCCAGCCAATTAACGTCGTCATCATCATCACCATGGTCAACCAATGGTTGACCCTTCAACTTTGCCGAGCACACATCGCTTGGGTTAAGGTGGCGTAGGTGTCGTTCCGTTTCTGCGTGTGCAAATGTGAGATCGTGTGTGCCCAGTGAGCACCATACCGTTCCATGCCGTTTTCGCAGCCCTTCGGCGCCGCTACTCTTTCACGTGATAATTCCCTCGTGACTCTAGGGGAATCCATTAGTGTTCCACTTCCATATATTACACCCGGGTTGTCAGGCGGGCGATGGTCGCACTTCGCTTTGTCGTAGGCATTGGTGTAGATTAAATTCCCTCGACGCCTCCCGAACACGCCGTGGTTCCGTGTTGCGGCGATGATGTCGATTTTCTCTTTCTTTCTTTCCTTGCTTCCTTCTCTCCTCTCCTTCTTCGGCTTGCTGTTTCCGTATTTGTCGTCGTTTTCTCTCGATATATTTCGGCTTCGTCCGAACTACGCCGCCGCTGCCGATGAACTGAGAGACCACTGACCGAACGTTAGATAAGAGAGTTAGCTGAGTGTTCATCGCAGCCAAGTGCGCGCACATATTTCATTTCGAAAATGGTTAATTACAAGTGTATGATAAAAGTACGCAAGTAATTATAAATTCACTATTATTCAAATATCAAATGCAGCAATCCTATTAGCAGCAACCTATATGCTACTGTAAAAGTTAGTTTCAGCGTAACTTCTGCTCCGCGGCCGTCAGACTCGATGTGGAATATATAACGTGTCCGAATAATCAGCTTGCATCTTTTAAAACTTCCCGCGCTCAACTCTGCTCTCTCTCTCTCTCTCTCTCTCTCTCTTCATAAGTAGAACAGAGTAGGGTTACCGCATCTAAGATGGAGCGGATGTACTTAACGGAAGGACGCGTAGACATTGTGAAAATGGAGGATGAATTCGGAAACTCTGTACGGGCATGCTGGCGAGCTCTTCGTGCAATTCACGGTTGGCATAACAGGCCTTGTGAGAGTCACCAATCGTGAGCTTGTGCGAAACGTTCACAGGGCTGGTCAGTACGTAATGTGCTAAGCCGTGAGAGACCACGAGGCGCTTTTTGGCTAAAAATTTCGCCCCTGTGGGACAGTGTTTAACATTGTCCGAAGTGCTTAACAAGTACGTTTGTCGCGCACGCCAACCTGGTATATTCTGAGGTCGGATCTAGCGATGCATCCATATAAGATTTAGCTGACGCAAAAACTCAAGCCTACCTTCCGTCAGAATGCCGATTTTGTGAAGAAAATTATCCTTTCCTGACAAAACTCCATTTCTGTCTGAATGGGAGTGTGAATAAACAGAACTGTCGCATCTGGTTAACCGAGAGCCTTTCACCTGGTTCACAAAGAAGATGTGACAGTCTAGTGCGACTTATGGGCCAATGGAATCACTAGACCTTGCTGATATTGATAGACTCCAAGTTGCATTCCTCAAACATGCCGTGGGTGTTCACAAAACAAGCAGCAACCGGCTCGTCTTTATGGCGGCTGGGACATTTCTCTTCACAGAACTTTTGTAGCGAAGCCACATATTCTGCCTCGCACTGAGGCGTTTGAGCAGCAGATTTGGCATTGGGAGACAAAATTGAGCCATGCAAATCCAGTCTTCTTTATAAGGCCAGCGCTTACCTCGGACATGTGGAAGCGTCCCAATATTAAAACTTCTCGATTCGTTACGCGTTGATTTCACCATAAAATTTGTGCACGACCTGGCTACCACAAAGTTGGTAAATCATGAATTTATCAACGTTGTGGTCATCAGTGCACCACGACATATCATTTAGTTGAATGCTCCAATTTTGCCGATTTAGGATGGGATCGGAACCAACAAGATGGGACCACAAGCCACACCGCCGACGATGCAATGGAGACTTTTTGGAATGAAGTGTCCTGGACGGGTGATATTTTGGATTTAACACCGTTAGACTTTTTCCGTAGGGTTTTCAAAAGTAAAGTGTAGGCTAAAAAGCACACGATCGTCAGCGAACTTAAGACCAGCCTTGGAGAATGCATGAGTTTTATTGAGCCTGATTTATTTGAAACATTGCAAATAAATTGTATATTCTGTATACAGCTTGTAAAAGCTAAACTGTGATTACCTTGTCACTATTGAGCTAAATTAAAAAAACATTATGTTTGTTAAGAAAAAAAAAATTGAAAATATATGTTTTTTTGAATATCCTTACCGCTCTTTTGTTTTTATGTTATTTGAAAGAGAGGCCACAAAATGCCTCTTGAATTATTTTGCGAGCACCCTGTATATATATATATATATATATATATATATATATATATATATAATATATTTTTTCAATTTTTAAATCGAAAACTAAATTTTAATCATGCAAATAGAACTACGCGAGCGAAGTAAAGAAACTTTAACCAGCGTACGTATTTGTGTACGCGTGAAGTGTTGGCTGTGCTGTAGGATGTTTTTGTGTCGATGTGCATTTAATCTTAATTGTGTAACTGTTTAAGGAGCTACCTGCCGGCCCACGTAACATCTACCTACAATTGGTGCTCGTCAAATGTGGAAAGTCTACTGCTCTCATTGGCTCATTTGAGCCATTCATTGTTGGTGTTGTTGTTGTTGTTGTAACGATACACGCGCGATGCGTCGTAGCCGGGTTTAGGTAGGCAGAAAGTTGCATTTTGGAGCATGTGGAGTACCATTGCTGACCAGCCATCGAGCAGGTTTTTGTTGTTGTTGTTGTTGTTGTTGTTGTTGCTGCCGTCGCCATGGTATATGCGACGATCAATTATAGACGCCACACAGGGAATTCTCGTCCGCCCGTGCGCGAGAATCACCGTTATGCCGCTGTTGGTTTGCCCGAACGCCCTGCGCTATGGAATGCGCCATCAGTCCTGCCAAACTATGCATGCCTATAATAATAAGTCACCCTAGCATGCGTTCATATGTGCGCCCTGCGCTTTACTACTCGCCTAGCGCGTACACACGCCCGGTCCGGGTAGCACCTGTCTCCAGACCCTTTGACACATGCATGTGCTGTGTCCACCGGTTTCTTTCTTTCTCTATATGCAAAAAAAAAAAAAAATATATATATATATATATATATATATATATAACATATGCTATCGAACTAGCAGAGCATTTTAGCCGCACTAGCAGCAGCGACACCACCGCATCGCATTGCATGAATGCTACATGTGCTACGACATCGCTCTCTATGATGCATATGCGCAGCATGATCGAAGTCACAGCGATCAGTCGACTCGGAAGGACAGGAGGAGACGAGGCCTTACGACTCAGACGGACGGACGAACGGACGGCCTAGCGTCGAGTGAATGACTGAATGAATGAGTAAGTGAGTCATCGTGAAGATTCGATGACGACGATGAGAGCGACGAAGACGAGGACGACGACAATAACAACAACGACAACAATGACACAGTCGACAACGACAAAATACTCACCACCCACTCGCGGTAGCGCGTCGTCACATTGCTCCTACATTGCTTGCTGCTGCTGCTGCTTCATACGACGACACACATGCTTCTTATGTGTCTCGTCGTTCTGCAGGTTCTCAATCCTGCACAAATACTGCGCGAGAGGCTTCGTTCCCAGGAGACACCGGGTCTGCCGCCAGCCTAGCGACTACTCGGTACTACTCAGACTACTTGTACCTGGCCTGACCTGGCCTGGCCCACAGGCGTGCAGGTTCTGTCGATACCAAAGAGTGTTCGCTCGTGTTCGAACGAAAGAAGCGGTGGCCGCAATAGTGGCGGGGCGGCTACCGCGGCGCTAGTAGAGCCCTAACTGAAGTAAGAAAAGGTGAGGTGAACTGAGCTGAGGTAAGGTAAGGTGCCGTGCCGATGGGTCAGAATGAGGGCACAATGAGGCTTACGCAGCAAAGCACCAGCATGCCAGTGTGAATGATTGTATATTGCAGCTGGATCTTGGAGGCTTGCGCGTAGCCGTGTATTCGTCTGATTCGTCGCTGCTGCTGCCACCGGCGGCGGCACGGTCACCATCCCCTCACCACTAAAAGTACCCACGGAGGTAGTAGGAGTGCAATTGCTTTTTGTCCTAATTTGATAATTGCCCAACAACCGGGATACTGTCTGGGCGTTTCTTGTTCCCAGCAGTGTGTTCCCGCACCCGTTGGCCCGTTCAACGTGCCTGTTCTTGCCTGGTCTCTTTTTCTTTCTTTATCTTTGAGTCGCTATTGGTGTCTCTCGTTTCCAGTCTCTACCTCTTCCTCCCCGTCTCCCTCCCCCTCTCTCTCTCTCTCTCGCTATCTTTCTTTCTCTCTTTCTTTGTCCCTTGGTCTCTATTAAGCCGACTCTTGTACTCACTGTACACCTTCTAACCCCATCTTCCTCTATTCTACCGCCTTTTCCCCGACTCCCACCTTTGATTCCCTCCTTTCTGGTGCTCGGCAGCCTTTTCGATTTGCGATCTTATGTGTGGCGGAGGGTTGCTTTGCTGACCGTGTGCGAGTGAATGCGTGTACGTGAGCGAGTGAAGTCGCACACACATGGCGTCGCTCTCCTAGGCTACGGATTCCCGTACATTGTTCGTCTCGGTGCCTGGTTGTGCCCATAGACCATAAGACTTAGCATAATACACGGCAAGCAAGTAGGCATCATGACTGGTAGATGCATATGTGTATATATTTTTCATTTTCAAGAGCAACTTATAAAAGTTGTATTTACGACAAATATATATATATATATATATATATATATATATCAGGGAGATAACTGAAAAATTAGGGATATGTTTTGTGGATCCGTTGTTGACCAGTGTTAGAACACTTCTTGACCGATATTTTTTGCATCAGACGACTCGCAGCAAAGCTCGTTCCAAAAATGTCAAATTTCCATTAAATGAACGCTCGTCGGGAAATGTCCGACCCTTTAAACTTTCAGGAAGTAGCAGAAGATTATGGATTGCTTCAGAGAGTGACTACGGGTGACGAGTCATGGGTATATGGATACGACATCCAGACCCAAGCCCAATCACCCTAGTGGCACTTCCAATGAGTCGATCGACGAAGTTCAAACAGAGCAGATTTTTTCGACTACAAGAAAGGAAAACATCTGGCACGACTTTTTTCTACCTGGTTCTACGGTGAGTAAAAAATACTATCGCACAATTTTAAGAAGAACACAAGGACGTTCAGCGCAAGAGGTCTAAACTCTTAGATGCTCTATCACGACAATGTGTGAAAACACTTAGAAGGCGATCGAATCGACAGATAGTCGCCGTCGCGGTGCTACTGAAGCCGTTAAATTTACATCGACCAATGTTGGCCGGCAGACCAGTTGTACCAGACACTCGAGCAGATGCAGCAGGCGAAACTACGACCAGCTACTGACAACTTGAGCAACGGTGGGTGGCAATACTCAAGTTAATTATGGTGCCCTTCCCACTACTTTTGTCGGTTCCCTCGAAACAGAGGAGCGTTTTCTAGAGTTGACCCGGCGAGACGCTGACGGCCGCCACCCATTTCCGTTCCTGCATTCCGTTTGGCGTTACTCTACTGGCGGATTCGCTGTATACGGGTGCGTACGTCGTTGCTATATATTGTTGTATGATTCTAGGCAAGAGTTGGAAAAAAGGCGACAAGGGTGGAGAAAATAAAGAGGCGCTTCAGGAACAAAACGCACTTCGTTTGACCTTCACGCTGACCACAGAAGGTACGTTTATGTTTCTATTTTCACGGTAGATAGGCTTGTAGAAATTCTTGCTTATATTTATAACGTTTTTAGTTGTCGGCTGCGATGCATCTCGCTGCGATTGGTGCGCATCGATTATTGCACAACGACGGCTCAACAGACCATTACAGTTAACACACGTAACCAACTATCAGTGCCGCAGCAGTTGAGATAATTTATTGAGGAAATGAAACCCGAACTAAAAATTGCCGTTCGAAGCTGGTACGGCGTCTAATCGAGGCACGCAAGATCTTTGAACACACACAAAAATAACGCTTGTTTTGTGAGCACGGTAAAGGTGGCTAAAAAGATAAACACCGGTCGAAGTTGATTGGCTTGCAATAAAGAAACAACAAATATTGATCAATGGTTTATAAACCCTGTGACAGCTAAATTGCCAACACAAAAATATACAAAAGCCTAATATCGGCGAAGCATGTACAAGTTGTGAGCATATCGGATGTTAAAACGTCTAAAGCGTAAAATGTACGCCTGTGTAGTGGGTCGCCGATGTGAATCAATAAACATCTATAAAAAATATATATCTGCAGCAGATATTATGGAATGCTGCATCTGTGTATGCATAAAGACTGTAGGAGACTCAATAATTTATGACATATTCGGCTGTTAATCTTCTTCATACAACGTTTTATTTTCAGCCGCATGAACCTTCTATGGAGAACACCTCTTATAGCTGGGCTAACATGTTTCCTTACGTGAGCCTACCGTTAATAGAGGCAACGGAATAGCTATTGTTATGTATTAGATCTTGAACACTCAATAAAGACTGCATTGCTATGTCTGCAATGCTCGTCCTGCGTGCGTCCTACAAATAAGTAATTAAACGTCATTGACTTTCTGTTAACTTTGGAAATCTTGATCAACGCGATAAATGAGAGTGCCGCTTAATCGCCGCCAGGTAGGCCTATCTCACAAAACGACCCTTAACACATAAAAGTAGATGCATATTTAAAAACACACACTACATATATCACACATACTTGTTTGTTTTGTTTAACATTTTACTATTTAACATATATATATATATATATATATATATATATATATATATATATATATATATATGGTTAACAAAGCAAACAAGTATATATATAAGCAACGCATGGCCCGGAAAGTGAGTCCAGTCGTTAAACAGCGCCACTTGTGCTAAGAGCCGTCAGCTTGAGGAAAGGCATCAGCTGTTTGTAGGGCCGCGGGGCAATTTGAAGGCTATTTTAGGTCAAAATGAGGCTCTGTTTCGCAAATATCTCCTTTGGGACAGATCTCTGTATTGCCAAATTGGCCACTGCCTCCCTTCGAACTGCATCGAGCGCCGCGAACGGTTAGTGCCGTGCTGTCATGCCTAGTGCAGTTGGGCCAACCCAGACATATATATTGTCTAGCGTATGTGCTGGTACTATAGAAGTTAGCAATTGGGCTGCAATTGTTTTTATGCATTTTTCATTCGTTGTATGTCTCTATTTTTGAATGGATTATGACCATTGTCCCAGGGCTGGTCGCGCACAGTGACGCACGCATCAATCCTTCACCGACTAGAGCAAACACCACCAATGACCGGATCACCTGTAACCTGTATATACCGTTCCTATATTGTTAACATGAAAAATAAAGTACAAATCACCGAACTCAAAAGCAGGTTGTAGAATGACTAGCGGGAGTCTTTTAATGGCTAAAAGACAAACGTAATATGAGAAAAATGTAAAGATAACAAGTATAACGCAACTGGATAAGCGCGTAAATCTTATCGTATGCAGGAACAGAACGAAAGCAGGAGAGATGAAAATAGAGAAAACGTGAAGTAAACGCGTCCTTGATAGAAAAACAAGTATCTATATATGGTATGCAACTGAGCCGGCTAAAAGTGAGAAGAATTGCAAATTTGTTGCAATTGTTGAGAATTGCAATTATCATCGTCTGCCTATAGCAATGAGTATAAGCTTCGGTGATAGTTCGTTCAGTCACAAAATTAGAGATGACAATTGTCTCTGAAGTGAACGTGTGCACTCTCCTAGCCTAAATGCGCATGGTCACAGTTAGGGCAGCTTTGGTTCCGCAGCAGTCTTAGAGCGTCCTAAGGATAGAGCCAGCGTTGCCCCCTTTATGTTTTTTTTTTAATATTTTTCGTAAGGCAATTGCCCGTGTACGGTTTTTTGTGTCATGGCTAATTTTTATCCACTCCGGCATTTACCTTGTCTAAATTGGAAACCATGCAAACCAATTTAAGAGTGGCCGGTCTGGGTCTCGAACCCAGTCCTCCCGAATGCAAGGCAAAGGCTTTGCCACTAAGCCATCTTGCTCGGTATATCTAGGCAAAACCTTTGGCGGTCTTCGGTGGCACCACTCGAACGCTCGGCTAGTTTTGCCATAAGGCTTGTCGTTGGAGAACCAGAGCCATCTATCGTCTCACGCGCATTCAAAAAAATGTGGTCGTTTCTGGCGAGGCTCGAATACTCACTGATCTCACGAATACCCGGTCAAAAGGCTTCGGGACCAACTGTTGACGGGTTTATAACATCATTTCTCGTTGCGTCTCAAACCAGGGCGCGTCCTGTTTCGAACGGCACCAAGGCCATAGCATGCGAGCGTTTTCCGTTTGAATGTTCGCGGCATGGCAAATCGAGAATGCACAAAGCACGGGGCTGAAATTGTGTGGCGTTTACGGCTCATATCTAGGGCATGTGGCGCTTATGGGGCAAGATAGCTCGTGCTGACCTCGTGCCCCGGCCGGGTCTCTAGAGGTACAGGTGCGCGCCCTTACTTTAGGAGCCTTCGGGCGTAGGCTAACGCAAGCTCGTGTACGAGAACGGCGCCTAGGTTACTTTCCGGTAGGTCATGGAGCCGGGTTCTAGGTCGCATCCTGTCGCGCAGCCGTCTGAATGCATGCAGTGTCGTTACCTTGTTTGGAGTGCGATAAGAGCGTTCTGACTCGCTGCTTGTTTATCAGTTTTATCCATTCTCGTCAGCTGCAGGCATGTTCCGGCCTAGGAGAAGGAGAGGCAGCGGCTACCGACATGCTCGGCTGGAAGTTTGATAAATATTTCCACGCGTCTTGGTATAGAAAGCACCATAAAGGGCAAGCTCGCTACCGCCGTCCCGTTGGAGAGGCGGCCCAACCGTTCCGGCCCAATATTTCTGGAACAGGCAGAAATAGCTGCGGTGTGTTCGTGAGGGAATCTGGAGATTGAAAAGGCGAGTGGGGGCAAGTTAGTCCCGTGTTGAGAGATTAGTGACTGTTCATGTCGTTCATGACTGTACGCAAGGTATAAAAAGGGGGGCTATAAGTGATGACACGGCAAGCTTTATTAGGCACGCAGAATAATGTCATAAGGTGAGAGGACAGGCGATTATTATCACGCTATTATGCGTCAATTAAAACGGTTGTAAAGTGTGAACGTCAACTCGAACTTTATTGTTCGCCGGCTATCATGGCTCGGCCCATAATATTCACAATGGAAATCACGTTTCCCCTACTGATCGCCAAATATAACATCTGCTCCAGCAACTGTACCTTGGTTTGGTCGCGTGTGATTTGCTCTATGACTCACAATGTCCGTAATATATTATAAGTATACTTGTACACGTAATATACTTATAAGTATCCGCGCTGATGGAACACAACTTCTCCAGGGAACGAGATTAATCCAGCTCCCCAATGTTTGGCAATTTGAGATTTTTTACAGGGAGCCAGGAACAAAAATGCATATTCCACACATTTTGGTCTCGGTAGTCTGGGACTCTCAAACCCACAAAGAACTTGGCGATTCCCTATTCTACATGACTAGGATATTTTTGTGGTATTTGTTCAGTGCATGTAGGGAGCCGCTAGTCTGGTGTCCCTGGTGTCTTTTGTTTTGCTCCAGTTCACTTTGCCTTCCAGCTCTCTAGAGCGCTTTTCTGATGACGCTAATGCCTAGTACTCTTTGCGCCTTGCTTAGCTTTTTTATTCTTCTTAGTTTTCAGTGCAGCGGCAGGGCCAACGAGCTAATGTTTGTCGTAGTTAAGACCGGAAACAGATGACGGTCTGTGAGTGTCTTATATGAGGCGCGAGTGAATCTGGGCCTGTCTTTTCGTCAAAAAATCGTAGAACTCCTTTTGGTTCACCTAAGAGATTTAGGCCGCTTTAATTCCTCTAAATTATGCCTGGAAGTACTTTTGCGATCGTTTGGATTGTGCAACCGCGATCTTAAGGGGTACCCCATATGGCAATGGCTTCATATTCGACGCGTGGAGTTAATCTTGTTCTTCAAACCTCACTAAGGATTGTATATATATCTCCCCTATGCTATTTTGGCCACCGAGTGTAGCGTCATCAGAGTATCAGATATAAGAGAAAATCTTGCACCTGATTCGGCTGTCACATTTGGTGGGTTCGATTTCGACACGACGCATAATGGTTAAATGCCGAGGATTTGTGTATTGCGTAACCCGGTAGGTCTTAACTACGAAAGACTTGTATAATAATAATAATAATAATAATAATAATAATAATAATAATAATAATAATAATAATAATAATAGTACTATTTGTATTTATTGTATGTCTGTACCTAGCCAACATGAAGAAGTGACAATACACTTTGTGTTGTTTAGTTAGTATTATATATAATACTTACCTCGCCAGGGAGCTTTGGGATGGAATGGCATGCACTAGCCGGCACGTGTACACAAGATACATTGTGCATGGCTATCATCACTTGGTATGTTCGACCCAAGGATTTCACCAGTTGGCGATCAATGTCGTTGCCGGTTCTGCTCGCAGATATGCGCTAAATACAACGCAGCGAGCTGCCAGAAGCATCGGCAGTCTTTGCACTTTTTCACCCGGTGGGACGGTCGCTGAAGTGTTTAAATTGTATAAAATGAATGAATTGTATTGAAATTATGTACCATCTTGAAATGCAACGTTATTGCGAAATAAACCATATATATAATATATAATACTAATAATACAAATCGCCATGCAAACCCATACACATACGGAGACGACGGCCAGCTACTGTAACAGCTACCGTTCGCCTGTGCTGTCCAGAATAGCAGCCACAACTTTACTCCTCGACAAAGTCCTATTGGTCATTTTGCAGTGACGGCGGCGTCGGCGTCGGTGACGACGATGCTGCAGCAGCAGAATTCGCTAAAGCGCCACCCCCACGGCCCATCCCCCCCCCCCCCCCCCCAGGTTGGAGATCGGCCGGGGACCCTGGGGATCGCGCCCCACATACTTCTAACCACCAGGTCCGAACCAGCAGGCTCGGCTCGGCTCGTCGGCCGTTCTAGCCAGTGGCCTACCAGTGCAGGTAAACGATGATGGAGTGCCTGCGCTGGCCACGCTGTCTCTGACGTTGCCGCGCGGCTCAAACCGATCAGACAAGTTTCACTCGCAGACAAATTCGCGTACATGTACCTGTTTGTCGCGGGGGCGCGGCTGTCATATTCAGTCCTCACCGACCGCAGCTGCAGCAGCAGCAGCACCTCCTTCTGTTACTCTTAGCTGTTCTCGTCGCCATCGACGGTCGTGACGGCCAGACGATGCGCACAGATCGTACGTCGACGGATCATGAGAGATTAGAGAAGACACAACGCTCTCTGTCGATGTCAGTTCTGCGTGCTTCTTTGAGCGTCTCTGTATTCAAGCTGTAGCACAGAACAGAGAGAGAGAGGGGATGAGAGAGGGAAATCTCTACGAAACGAACCATATGCCTGCCCATTTTGCGATCGAAGCTAGTCATTTAGTGTACTAGTAACCGAAACTAGCAATTCGTAATCGTAGTGGTTATGACAACTGTAACAGAACAATTTGTGGTAGCTATGTGTCGAGTGGAAGGTAAAATGTTTGCAGTCGAAAAAGTTTGCCAGAGTCAAAACCAACGTGAACCGAAAGGCTGACCATTAGTCTCTGCCCACGATTTGGATGACGTCCTGTGTTAGCCAAAATCATGTATCAAATCCATAAGGGATTATAACTGTGAAGATCCGCTAAGACTTTCTTTCTTGCGACCACCTCTTCACCTTTCGTTAAACCACGATCGTTCATTCACCTCCCTGTGTGCTATTATATAAGGGCACTCTAGATCATGCCTAATAGACTGCTGCTCAATGTCAATATCTTCTACTGTAAAATTAACTAGTTGTTTCAAACGCTCTTATTTACGCCAAAACCTAGGCGTCATTTTCACTCCGCTTGGCAGGCTCTGAATCAAACGTGCTTTCTTTGATCGCGAAGCCAAGTTCCGGGCGCGTGTCGTAAAAAGGTTTCTCGCGCAATTAAACCGAGCATGGTGGTACAGGTGTTTGGCCGTAAGAAGGCGGCACTTGCCGTAGCGCACTGCAAGCGAAGTGTTGCGAGGAACTTGTAGACTCTTTGACCTAATTGAGCCCTCCACGCTTGGATATAAGCTGATCCAGACTGCTTTAGAGGTCGCTTCCAGCAGATGGGCATACGTGTGCAAGTATGGGATGGTGGTAACGTGTCACGCATCTACGCGATCCTTCAGTGCATGTCGAGGGCGATCCTGGCGTTAGGCCAGAAACAAGTCGACGAAGCCACCAAAAAGGAGCTCAACGACATGCTTGCGGCATGCTTACGACAAGATGCTGCTCGTAGCCGAGCCTCAACGATGTTGCGAAGCTCGCCGGACCGGAAGCCCGCTACTAGAAATCGTAACATTAAAAAACGGAAAGCCGGACACTCTGGCGTCCCATGTTAGGCATTTTCCATGCGACTCCTAACGGCGGCGCCGAGGATTCCAAAAACCAGTGTTGCCGGTAGTTTGCTTTTATTTCGTCTTTTTTTAAATTCCATTTAATTCAGTATGTGACTTCCAGAGGGTTTCGAGCAGCTAAGTAAAGGCGTCAGTGTCGACTTCATCTCAGGACACCCCACATTGGAAGGGTTTGCATATTGGAGCAGCCATGCGGAAACAGCTATGGCCCAGTGTAGTGCTTGGTTATACTCTTTCAGAGACTTTTAAACTGCCAAAAAGCTTTAGTGCTAATTTGATGATATTTTATCTATTTTCTTGACGCTGATATAGGTGTGCTGATTATGAATATGACATTACTAGTATTCACGGTTTGTATTAAGGTGTAAAAAACTGCTGCACGTTGCAATTACTTTTATATATATATATCGATAGGCTTTTACTTACTGTTCCAGGGCATCTCGTTTGCAGATTCAGAAAGCCAAGTAGCCAGTTGTGTACCCGCAAGATATATTGCCGTAATAGAGTCTCTCTTCTGCCATTCAACGGCTGAGCGATAGAACACTACAGCGCGGCATACGTTTTCCTCAACGCTGGTAACACCGCTTTTTGCGTACCTGTCCTTGCTAAACGGTTGAAGCTATTATTGAAAAGTTTGCACCGTTAGACGCAGCACGACTGCGACACAATGGCGGCGCCTAATTGAGCAGCATACACGTCCACACACACACACCAAAGGGATTAGCGCGGGAGGCAAAAACTTCGGGACAAAGTATGAAATGACATCTTTGCTCTTATCGTCTATGTGGTGTCCGTTGGAGGAGGCTGTGTTGGGTCAGAGGGCCGCCGTTACCGCTAAGTGCTAGCGAGCAAGACAGAGTTGATCGGGGGGCGCGCGCGGGCGGGGGGGGGGGGTAGTCAGTGTACAGTATCACCGCCTATGAGTTCGTTTGCCACCACCTCCTGTGCGTCACTGTGCGCAAGCCGGGAGCCGGCAACAACATCGCAAGCTGGCTCGCTCCGATGAACTCGGGGGGCCTGGATCCCCGGATCTAGGCCCTATTCGACACGGGCCCACTCGACTTCTGCTACTGCTGCCGCCACCGCTGCTGTTGCGACTTTTTGGCGGGCGGCGCAGCGCGAGTTTTTTGTCGTTCTTCGCTGAGCCATGTTATCCGCCACCGTCACCCCATCTGCAACTGTAGTATTAGCATTTGCCCTAGTAGTGGTGGTAGCAGCAGTTATGGTCATAGTACTTATCCCTTGGTCCTCTGACAAGTCGGGCGGACACTGCTCGTCCAAGTCAGTCCACAGGCCAAAGCCTTCCAGCTACGGTCATTGTTACGCAAACGTTGCTGCTGCTGCTGATGTTGTCGTTGCTCGTCTCCTTCTGCTACGTGCGGGCAGAAGGAGGATGAAGACACCATATCATGTAGGGCTATTAGTTTATAGTGGCCACCGAACGTGTGGCGGGCAACGTGTACTGCTGGTGGCCTTTAGCTATACTGAAAGGGTGCGTAGCCTGCGTGTGGTGACGACATTGTGCTGATGACAATGATATCGTTGTTGTTGTTGCTGCTGCTGTTGTTGTTATTGCTATTGCTGCCGCTGCTGTTGTTGCTATTGCTGCTGTTGTTGTTGCAGCAAGAAGAGTACCATAGTGATGATAGTGATGGAGATGACGATGACAACGATGATGATAATGATGATGATGGCAACGACGGTGCTAATGGAGGTTCTGCGGGTTGTAGCAGTCGCGACAACAGGGCCTGTGGGGCACGGCCCATCGTCGGACCTCCGTTTTCAGTGTCGCATGTCTTTCGTATCCATATCGTAGGCTCATCACGATAGGGCGGTACGTAAAGGCAGGAGCAGCCCGTCATAGCACTAGAAACAGCAGAGACGTCTAGTGGCAGTTGTATATCATAGGCCAGGCGTTAGATGTTCGGCTGTTAGCCCGCCGCACAGCGAGTAGGCAGACCCCACAAACAAGACCGCTCGCCATGACTATGGGCTCGTCGTTGCTATGGGGAACTTGCTGCGTCGAGTGGCACACTAAGGTCGTCCTCAGATAATGGTGTCACACGAAACCTTCATCTTGTACGCGGTCCGCGACAGCGATAACAACAACAACAACAACAACCACAACAACAACAACAATGACGACGACGACGACAAACAAGCAACGAAAGATAGGGAGGGCAAAGAGATGCAAGGTGGCTGAGAGAATACAGAGAAGAAGGAGAAGAAGAAGTGAGAAGTAATAAACAGATAGGAAAAAAGAAAGAGCCTGATAAAAAGTGGAGGAGCAGCGGCGACTTAATGACGTCCTGGCAACTACCTGAATCTGTGGCTTCCTGCTTCAACCAGGACAGTAAGTAAGCTTGGCCAAGTTACTGCCCCTAATCCCGTAGCGTGGCGGATACGGGGGCAGTCTTCTGACCGCTGTTGGCATCTATATATATATATATATATATATAGGTGTATGGATGTGTGTACATGCATAGTGCGGCGCGGAGGTCACATTGCCTCATTAAATGGGACAACGTCGTACTAGTAGTAGCAGTTGTGAGTGACCCAAAGGGAGCAGCGAAGACCCTATTACACAGCCTCGGGCCATATTCACGCGAATAGCAATGAGCAAAGGCTGGCGGCCGCTAGTGTCCCGTCACATACTACGTACAACAACCGATGGCAACCGAGTCGACCGATGGCGTTCGGTGGGGCACTAAGAAGACCACGTGGCTAGATGCTCGTAATTGGGTGTCGTGGTGTACGTCCTAATGTTACCAATCATCCTTCTTATGGCTGAGCGAGCGAGTTGAGGTATATCCATACTGGTCGTGCGGTTGTTTTTAGCTTGTAAGTTTCTTTTGGATATATATATATATATATATATATATATATAGCGAAGCATTTTGTTCTTGTATGGCTAGCCGCGGCACTACACACAGTGTTTCAGATCAATGCCGCCAAACCAGAAAAGCTTCGACAACAAGGACCCCTTGAATTTCTGTTCATTTGTGTTTGGAACTCTGGGCAGGCTATCTATGACGGGCAGAAAATATATGATGGCTGCGTGAATTCGTGATATGATTATTGTAAGTCGTGTTGCCCTGTACCCTGTCGTATGTCGAATTCCCGCAGACTTTTGGTATTGACAAAGGCGGGGACGTCGGCGGCTGGCGTACGGAAATTATCTCCATGAAATTCGCATTTTCCTGGATTTGCTTGTTTGATACGTGTAACTTTTACAGGCGTAAATTTTAATGTATTAAAGGCGCATCTTAAGAAGCGACAGCCACATATGTAAAATACAAATGAGTTACTTTTATTTTTCCCCCAACTTTAATGAATAATTACATTTTTTAACAAAATATACGGGCTCTAATGCAAAGTCCAACTTGTTTTCGACATTGTGTGTATATATATATATATATATATATATTGTGCTATGCCCCGATAAAGGTTTGGATCATCCATATTGTCATTGCGCTATCCCATCTGACGCGGTGCCACCTTATATATATATATATATATGTATATATATATATATATATATATATGCAGATGTCCTTGCAGGTAAGTAGGCTACGCGAATACCCCAGGGTGGCGTGGTGGGAAAGCGCGACGGCAAAATGGATGATCCGATTCTCTATCGGGGCATCGCATCGGAACGCACAATTAAGAAGATCTTCGATATGCTGAATATGATATGCGAAATCGAGATTTGGGAGAGAGCAGTTCGGGCTTAGGAAGGGCCGAAGTACTCAGGATGCGATCCACGTATTCCAGTCGGAAATTGAGCTGGCGTTGGCAAGACTCTGGGTTTCTCTGTACGCAGGCTTCATTGATTGCGTCAAGGCCTTAGGCAAAGCCCCCTACTACCTGTTACTCCACTTATATATATATATATATATATATATATATAAATATATATCTATATACGCTGAAATGGTCCCCTTCGGACGTTTGAAAACTCTCGCTGTGTGTTGCTGTGTAGCTTTTTGAACTCAGGATTGTGCCAGTGCTGAGTTAATGCCTCGATAGTTTGGATATATCTTTCGGCGGCAAGCTTTGCTCAGATAGAAGGATGTTTGACCAAATATAGGGTCTACAAAAAAGTCTTTTCGGATTGGCGCTTGCGCGGCTTTCACAGCGCCCGCCCCGGCGCCTAGGCATAGATCATTGGCTCACTCTTTGTTGTTTAAATGTGAAAAATAGCGGGGAGGCTGCTGGTCAATCATTTTGAAATCTGTTTAGCCGTTTGTTCGTAAAAGTGCTGCAAAATGGAGGTAGAAAAATGTCAAATTCGGGCGATTCTACTCCATAAGTTTAGAAATGGACTGAGTGCAACGCAGGCTCACAAAAAGTTGGTAAAATCGTTTGGAGATGCCTGTTGTACAGACAGAATGTGCCAACAGTGGTTTGAGAAGTTCCGAAAGGGAAAAAATGGTTTTATTGTGTATTTGGTGGAATGTGGGCGGAATAGTGCACTATGAACTTAAAGACGATAAATACGGCCGTGTACTATCAACAACTCGAAAAGGTTCACGGAAAATGAAAGCAGTCGTACCCTGCACTAATTTCAAGGAAGGGTGTCCTGTTCCACCAAGACATCGCAAGGCCCCACGTGAGTAGGGAGACCCTTTCGAAAATTTTCCAGCTAAAATGGGAACTTTTGGAACATCCACCGTATCTCCCCGACTTAGCACCATCTGATTACCAGCTATTCAGATCGATGCCAAATTTTTTAAGTGGTAAAAAAATCACTTCTATCGAACACGTGCGTTCTGAACTGGAAGAATATTTTGGATTTTTTGGGAAATTTGGAAGGTTATTTAGGAATCGAAAATCTTGTAAATCGTTGCGCAGAGGTTGTATCTTCCGGCGGAAATATATAAATCAATAAATAAGACCTCCCGTGTCTCCTATATATGTGCTTTCTTTATAGCGCCAAAACCGAAAAGACTTTTTTGTAGCCCTAATATATGAAACGAACTCTTTATCTTCCTCGGACGGCGAGGAGTCGCTTTAAGCACTTGCTCACCGGCTCTGGAAACAATCCGAGTTGGACAGAGGTCACCGTTTACCAAAACATTTCAGCACTTTTTGCACGGTTAGCAGGCGTCGCATGCTCTAGCCGCCACGTATATATACAATATATCGTGCGCGATTACCAACACCCTGTGTACTTTGTTTTTACCAGCCATGTGATTAGTGCCGATGCCAGTGCCTAGAGACCACGCAATGAACTGTCAGATGCCTCAGCCATTCTTCTACTACCTCTGACGTTAGCGTCGTATAGAGCTTCATTCGTTTTGTATATATCTTGGAAACTGCAACGGCGCTGTGAATTTAAAATGCACAAACAATATATATATATATATATATATATACGCGCGAGCCGTCCCTTGATACGTTGAGCAGAATGGTCCACATCAAACACATTTACACGACAATCGTGATAGCCCTTGGATGTACAGAGAATATGATAAGCTGCGAATCGAAGCACTTTATGGCGGCCAGTGTTCGTGGACTTCAAGAAGGTCTTTTTTTTTTAAGAGGGGGTTGGATGGTAATGCACCATCTCTTTTTATTGAGACATCTGTGCTCCCCGTTTTTTTTTCGATTATGGTCGATTTTTAATCCACTCCGGCATTCACCTTGTTTAAATTGGGAACCATGAAAACCAACTTAGGTGTGGCCGGTCTGGGTCTCGAACCCAGACCTCCCGAATGCAAGGCAAAGGCTTTGCCACTAAGTCATCTTGCTCGGTAAGATACGGCCTTGCGAAGGATCATCCTCGACAAGCTGGCATGCTGTGAAGTTCCACTGATGCTACTTCTAAAAAGCATCTTGCAAGAAGGACTGATAATAATAGGCGATGGAGTTGCCGATCGCTCAGACCACCGGTGTTGCTCAGAATGATAGTCTGAGTCCTCTGTTGTTTTCAATGATCGTGAGCTATCATCTCCCAACGGAAATACAAAGTATTGTTCTCCCGAAATCGCTTCTACTTTTAGCAATCCCTTCTAACTCTACAGCGCTATGTCGACCGAAACAAACTGAAGATTAATGCGAGGCAGACTAAAACGATGAAATTTCGACAAGGAGGCAAACTGTTACCCACTCTCCCCCTCTAGGGGTCGTGTTTTCGTCACGTGGCACAAGTTTCTCCAGGCATTTTGAAGATAGAGTTCATAAAAGCCTACAACCCGTTCACAGTGTTAAGAGTCCATACATCTGTTGCTGTCGATAGAGGTTCCTGTAAGCTTGTTTAATCTGAAGATTGCACCCACTGCACCCTACGGTATTTAGGTGATTTGGCTTCATTTCTCGAGGTCGAACTTAAGGCCGTTGGATCAACTCAAAGCCAGTTACCTAAAGAAAGCATTGAACGTCCACTGCACTAGCCTGAATAGGTTAGTGTACTTACTGGCGTCGTCGTCGTTATTCGTTGAAAACTTGCAGAGGATGTACAACCTGTCGAAGACGACGGCCTCTAGAGAACACGTCTCCGATTGAGAAAGTAAAATGACCAACATCGACCCGCCGTTCTATGAAACAAGAGCAATGACGCCGGATTCGTGGAAAGGTTACCAGATTTGCCGTCCACGGCATCTACCTGAAGATGTGTGTGCGCAAGAAGTTTCATTCTAATTTAAATATTGGAGATTAAATAGACAGCTAGATAGAATTAAAACAATTCTAATAATACGACAAAATAATCTTAATAATTTTCATTAACTTACAATATGATTAGTTTTTAAGTTTATTAGGACCAGTTAGGGAACCCATAGAATTTACCCATAGTACTATTAACCAAAGATCTGGGAGGTTTGGAGTGAACCTTAAGAGAGGCTGCGGTTTCATGACATCAAACACGCGGAGTTTTAGTCGGTAACGCCGGCAGTCTCCGGCTGCGACACTGTTTGGCCCACATCCAAAGGTGGTGTCCGTTCGTCCGTAACGCATTTCTCCTCTCTGTAAAAAAAGTTAGAAGAGAATAAATGAAGAGAATTTTTCTTTAAAATGCAATATTTTTAATTGAAAAAAAAACAAGTCCCGAAAACAAAAAACAAATATATATATATATATATATATATATCCATTAGTTGATTGTTCTATTATGGTCATTGCTGGTCGCCCTCTCAGCGTTGCTTGTAGATCTTGTGAGGCGCGAACCGGTACCTGGCATTAGTCTTTAGCAGACGAAAGCGTGTCGATTGTCACGAACGATACCGGAGAGAAAAATAGAAGTTTACCAGACGGGCGTATATATATATATATATATATATATATATATATATATATATATATATATTATATATATATATATATATATATATATATATATATATATATATATATATATAGAGAGAGAGAGAGAGAGAGAGAGCAAGTAAGCAGTGTTTGTCAGTGAACTGTTTCTTCTTCGTCGTTGTTGTTGTTGTTGTCTTCGTCGTCGTAAGACACGGTCGGCTCATTCACGGTGGCCAGACCCAACGTGGGTCTGGGTCAGTTACATCAGCGTCCTCTTAGCGTGCCCCAGTAGTGGTGGTGGTGGTGGTCAGTAACTACGGCTGGTTATCTACGTGTATTTCCTCGAAATTTCCGTGTTGCGAAGATGCTCTGTTGTGTTTGTTGTTGCTGCTGCTGCTGTTGCAAACGTGTCCGCGTATTTCTTATTTGTGCCGCCGTCTCTCTACTTCGTCGACTACCAGCTAAGCTGTCCAGACATCTCCATTTTCACTCTAGCTCTCTCTGTTTCTCTCTGTCTCTCCCTAGATATATACGAGTATATATCTGCCTATCACATTCACTCCCTTCCAGGTACGTTCCAGCTAAACCATTAACTGAATTTGCTGTTGGCGCTGGAGGTAGAGTGGAGACGGGCGGAAGACGACGGCCGAAGTTTGGAGGCGAACGCAAGCAAGCCGAAACAAGAACAGGTACACCAGTCGAATGTTTTGCCCTCCGGCCACTACACCGCTGAAGCCAGCCAGTTGCCCGATTTTGTCTCTATAACCGCACATCTCTTTCTCTCTGTTTCCTTTTTTCTCCCTCTTTCCTTTTCTTTCCCTGCCTCGTTTTCTTTCCTCCCTGTCTTCGTTCTACCTAACCATCCCTCGCACTGCAGGTGCGCTGCAGTGATTGCGATAACCGACCTCGATGTTGTAGCGCGGTTAGCGCGCTCTGGACAAACCGCTGCCACCACAACCCCCGACCACCCCCGCCCAGCAACCAACCAACCAACCAACCACAGCAGAGCGCCGCTGTTGAGCAACGCTGTCGCTCGCTAGCGTCAATATGTCAGTTTGTTCATTGTTTTTCTTCTGGTTCTTTTTTCTCCGTAGTTTTCTCTCCATCTTCCTTTGTGTTCCTTGTTTGCAGATGGTGTCTGGTATGTCACAACGATGGAGCCATGGTCGAAAAAAGGTAACATTCCTCCTTCCCCCTCTTCTCTCTCTCTCTCTCTCTCTTTCTCGCTCTTTTTCTCCATATATATATCCCTTTTTTTTGTGTTTCGCCCTCAACAGAACACTGGCCATTTCTCCAGTCTTGCAAAACGACTGCACACCCAACGTCACAGCTGGCACTTACTGCAGCAGTTTGTCGTGTGCTTGCATTGCTAGTGCTTCTATCGACTTGTCTCAATCTTGGCATCATTTGAAGCGCTGTGCTGCTTTAGGCGTTGCCCCCACCCCCTCCCCCCCTGCCCTGTATCGCCAGACCAGCCCTCCACGCGTGTCTCCGTCTGTTTATCTTCATGAGTGCTAACCAGGTGTAGCGGCCACCCTCCTTGCACGGATCGAGCAGTCTACAGTCTGCCCTTCGAGGAGGAGTCTACAGTCGTCTGGTGGAGCGACAGAGCGGAGCTTTTGCTCTGCGGCGGCGGCGGAACGAGAACAAATTAACGGCTACCCCATCATACATCGGCATCATCTGCGAAGGAAGCGAGGGGGCAAAAGAAAACAGATCGCAACACGCAGCAGAAGCAGCAGCAGGAGAAGTATCTCC
Source organism: Dermanyssus gallinae (assembly GCA_003439945.1). NCBI lineage: Eukaryota > Metazoa > Arthropoda > Arachnida > Mesostigmata > Dermanyssidae > Dermanyssus > Dermanyssus gallinae. Next base: position 315,477 of record QVRM01004960.1, on the reverse strand, counting down.
GGCGTGCGCCAGTAGGGGGCATGCGTGTTCAAACTAAACCCACATCTATAGTAGACGAGCTAAGTTGTTGGGGTGCTATGATTTGAATGTTAGTACTTTATAGTAGTAGTAGCCATGAGGTGGTTATAGATAGAACCATGAAGAGGTTATAGTCACTAAAGAACCAGCGATCAAGGGTTACTTAGTATGCGATTCCCAGCACGGGACACTCGTTTTCACTTAACAACAACAACAAGAAACACTAGCATCTGAAGCTGAATAAAAACGAAAATAAATTGTTCAGCCACAACGCGTTAATGCGGCCATGATCGGCCGGTCTGTCGCTTGTTCACCACCGGTTGTCTTACCGCCGGATTCGATGGATTTCTGCACCAGGGAGAATCAGAAGTCGAAAAAGAGAAAGTCGCAGAAGACAACAAAAATAAAAACGGAGTCAATTTGTACCAGGCACGCACAAAGGTAATCGACTCTTAATGGTACGAACGTTTTATTGCGGTGCAGGGCGAGCAAGGGCTGCAGTCTGAATGCTGTCTTTTTTTTTGTAACCGCACTGACTTTGGCTGGTAACGTGGTATCGTTCCAAACGAGGCGTTGTTGTTGCTACTTGCCAATTGAAGGATGATCATTCATTTTGCTAGAGTTGTTTTATTGTGGGATTTCGTTGAACGCTGTTCTAAACCTCCCCCACTGGAAAAAGCCCATATAACTTCAATGCCGACGAGAGCACGATGCCAAGCCAATACGATGATAACGCAAGCGTTTGCACATGTTATTGTCGTAGCTGTAAACGAATTTTCAAATTGATCACGCATGTGAAACGCCATTCGGCCTGTCGTGATGCACCTATATCCTCATATTTGCATTTGTATACCTAGAATCAAGAACAACCATTAAAAACGTCATAAGTGGCTTTTTTTCGCTTCATTCATATGTCTTATTAAAGAAGTCTGATCGGGCTGATGCAAGAGCACTTAGTTGGCCGCAAAATGAAGCTGCATCTCTAAATTGGCAATGTTTCTTAGTTTGTACAGCGCAGATTTTTCATGTGGCGCCGCATACGAGTTTTGGCTACTAAAATAATACGCTTTCTCTTAATACGTTAAATTGTGAAGTCACTTACGTAGAGGTTGTTGACTAAGATTGGCAAAATAAGCCAAACATGAAAGCACACCCTGATATGCTTTGGATAGACAAAAATGACATCGACATTGTAGACTCTCTAATGGCCGCGGTCATAGAATAACAGGCTCTCATACAGTTACACACTCGGGCCAAATTTGCATGAAGAAGATACCAGGTTACACTGCATATTAAAAAGACAGAATCCAGTAAGAGAACCTATTATGTGTTAAACATCGTCTCCAGTTAGGCTTCCTTTAGCTGGGACTAGCTTTGAGCACTGTCCTTCTAGCTAGGCAGAGGTTAGGATCTAGCTTGCCACCACGCTAGATCCTAACCTTTGCGGCATGATATCGGCTCTCGGGATAACGAGTTTAGTCATAAATCACTTGTACTGTCTAGCCTGCCTTTGCATCAACTTCTTTTTATCCATATTTAAACTAGGTATGATTTGGTTGTCGATGTTCGAGTTTTGGATGGGATTATCGTGTCTAAAATGGAACACGGCACACTAACTAATAACATTCGATCAAAATCTACTACCCGGCAAGATGGTCAAGCGTGTTTTGAAGAGACAAGCTTGACTCAGAAACGCATGATCCGCGGGCATCTCTGAGTTTTTATATAAAGCTAAATGTCGCTCGCATTTATCTTATATCCTATTGCAGAAAGCATATTTGACTGAGTCGACATTGACTCAGACGACTGGACTAGACCCCCAGCGACCACGGCAAGATTCCAACAAATACCGCAGGAGGTAAAATTCCCCAACAATCAAGGAAGAACGCATCTTTAGACCCGACAGTTCCCTCGGTCTCACAGACTAAGGCTGTCATAATCACAAACCTAGGTGAGTTTATTGAGCAAAAGTAAAGTTTTCGGGCTGACCCTCAGCCAAGATTTAACGTCCACGGAACTGTTTTTCACATTGCTTCATAGACGAACCCTCATAAATACAAATGCGCAACGGTGGGGCTCGAGCCCGCGCACCTATGTGTCTCCTCCGGTTGCGAGGCGCAGACTTAAGCCACCACGCCACCGGGCTCGACAGTCTATTGAGCTAACGGGCATTATCAAAGGGTCACAAAGGGCGGAACACCGGAAATGGCGTTCACCCTGGGCTCCCTAAGAAAACCAGGCCGAGTGACTACTTATGCATTGCCGCCCAACGATTAAAATAAATATATACTCTCCCCGAGACCCCTATAACACATCTCCCTCAAGCTGGACCCTAAGCTACATATCTTTTAATACCACTTAACAACACAACAAGCTCTTTCTCCTCACACAGCGGAAACACTTTTACAGGCTAAATCACTTTACCCTACAGAAAGCGTTAGAACAAATAACTTATGACATTGAGTTCTTGCCTGCCAAAATTTAAGCACTAATGAAAGCCCACCAAGAGTTTAGCGCCCGTCTACCGCCTAAGATAGCCTCAGTGCTGTTGGTAGAATATCCAGATCACCGAAAAGTGAAAAACCTGCACCGCTTGCAATGAGAGTGCACGCGCTGCAGCACAAGGCATTTACCAGAGCTTTCCTATTTAGGAAGAGAAGCACAAACAGCCCTACATAGGGGGACCTAGATAACAAACTAGACAATTACAACTCATTGTGCGACGAGGTCGAAGAAAACCCTTGGGGTAAAGGGGTTCAAGATTGTGCGTAACAATATGCGCCACGCACAGCCGCCACTGCCAGTACAAATATACCAACCAAATATAACTGCGCTCCTCCCGCAACAATCCCAACCGCAGCAGATATTCTTTGAGGAGATTACAGACCTCGCCTTTAAGCCAATCTCAATCCAAAGGGTCACAATCGTGGCCGCACGCATAGTAGTCAAGAAAAGCATCGAGCCCAGATGCAGCCCCCCGCAGGAAGTACGCATATTTTTCAAATAACCATCTAAAGGAAGTACAACGCATCATGAATAAATTGTTCACCAACAGAGACTATTCTACGCCTTGGAAAACGGCATGTTTGACTGCTGAACGCGTAAACCACAAGAAAACCCCTCAGCATACGGTATTATAAGTAGGCTCTCCTGCATTTTCAAAACAGCAGAGCACATTATTAGCAGACGACTTGCAACAGAACCAAAAGACAAGGAGACGCTGACGGAAAACCATCAGCAGGTGACCGAGCTCGATATATTCTACACGTCCGGTCGTATTATCTGGCCATCCTACATGGACATCTGAACATAGATTAGATGTCAAAAATGCATTTACTACGCTTTCGTGGGGCGCCATAAACAAAGACGTATCTCCCTATTTACGACATGTTTAGCGTCGTTTCTTATAAACCGAGCATCTACCTACAAAAGCGTGAACTATGCAGTCACAGGCGGGGTCCCTCGAAGATCCGTATTGGACCAGCCCTACGATATATATAGCCTACGGTGGGGCACTTAGACTTCCATATCTCCAGGGGGCTTATTTCGTAGCTCACGCAGACGATCTCGCACTGGTCGTTACCTCCCGAGACTAAAATTTGCCAACGGAGCTCTTGCGGGTATCCGATAATACCTCCACACGCTAAGCTTCGAATTAGCAACACAAAAAGCAGAAGCAGTTTTTTAATGGCCTGAAGCGTCCTTTATAGAATTTCGACTTACGTCTGAAAGGGCACCCGGCAATATAAATGCTCATGATTAGGTACCTAGGCGTGATCCTGGATACGGCTCTTACAGACACACTAAATGGGCGCTATGCTGCACGAAGCATCCAAAGCCTCAGACGAGCTACAAGGAATTCTTCCACAACTAGACTAGCATCAGCAGTAGATAGCACCGTGCTTTATACCGCATCTTAGTGGGAGCGCACGACTACCCGGGCTACAACACGCCGCCTCCTGAACAAGACTCAAGGATCTATGGCGCTCAACGTCGCAAGAGCATACCGAACGGCGTCCACATCAAGCACACGAGCCTACTTGGGATATATTTCCTGGGGCCTGAGAGCCAGCAAACTAGCTTCAATGTGCCTCTCAAGTAACCTTCGAACGGAGGAGCTACTAATCAGCAGAACAGATACTCTAAACCAATAGAGCCAGCAGTGGAAAACAATCAAGCCGGGTTATCCTGGATGCTGGGCACAGTTAATGCTCCCTGATCTCAAAATAATACAGCATTATACATGGCTCGCGCACTTACCCAAGTAACTGCTAACAGGTTACAATGGCTGCTGGCTTTAGTAATAACTTCACTGCATTAGTGAAGCTAACTTTCCTTATGCTCAGGAGCACCCGACGATGCAAGCCAGTGTTATAGACGCTGTTCCATTTTCAGTACTGAGTAAGATCTACTACCTCGGAACTTAAGACTGGGAAAGCCTGTGATGTACCAAGCCCTTGTAGAAGCGCTCCTTAAGGATAATGGATTCTGACTTGTGTTAAGAAAATTAAATTAATACTTTTTACAGCTGCAGTATTTATTATTTATTTAATTATGAGGTGCGCAGCTATTTGAATTGTGTTGTTGTCGTTGTGGGTAAAGTCAGCATTAAAGTTAGTGTGTTTGTTATTCCGTCTATCTGTTGATCGGCCTGCTGATATAGCGTGACGTCTCTCATGTAAAATGCGATCGCGTGTACGGTTTTCTCGCTGTGCTTTTGCAAGGAGCAATATGCACGTCGGAAGCATACGTCAATTCTGCCTACCGGCAAGATTCTGCACGGCAGAGGGCAGAAGCGATGGCGACGACAGCCAACTATGCACCGAACTGCCTATATGTATACATGTATAAATATATATATATATATATATATATATATACACATACATACATACAAGGAGTACAGACACAGATATCACCTTGCCCATTTCACCGAAGGTGGCATGCAATGGCTACAAACAGTTTAGGCATGTATAGATACTATACACATGCTTTTACACATACGTATCTAGCTGCTTAAAAGCATGTATATAAATGTGTACATACATATATAAATGTATGCATATATATATATATATATATATATATATATATATATAATATATATATATATATATATATATATATATAGCTAGAATAAGTACACGTATATAGAGATACCGTACGTATGCTTGCATACATACTATCGTAGTAGCACGTACTCTATACGACGTAGGTACATTGGCACGTTGCGTTGAACTGTCCATCGGCACTAGTTGTGTGTGTGTGAGAGAGTGGATAGCGGTGGGCTATGGCCGCTGAAGGCGGCGGGGGGCAAGGGAGCGATTCCTTGAAGGACTTGCTCTGCCATGAAGATATTCCAGTGGCCATGGGGGTGGGTGATGCGGTGGGGAGCGGAGGGGTTCGGCAATAAAATATGAGTTTGCTTGCGAACCTTATTTGGCTGGAGAGTTGCTGAAGATCGACGATTCCATTACTCCGGAAGATGACGATTCACTCACGGAACATAACGACGACGACGATGCCAGCGCCCAAAGCCGGCACGAGTAGAATCGTCCACAGTATTTCTACTTCAGCTATGAACTGCTCGCGGTACTGCTGATGATGCTGCTGCTGTTGTTACTGCTACAACCACGACCACTACTACTCTAAGTACTTCCTGACCAATCTCAAGTGTCTTGAGGAGGATATGAGAATCAGCCAGTAGTGGCATTTCACGAAGACGTTGATGTCTCTGTCCGTCCATCCGTCCATTTATTCGTTCCTTCGATGGCAGCGACTCCTCGCCGCAGCGTAGCGACTTGCTTTTACGTGGGAACGCTTTTTACGTTTTTACGACCGAATATTCCGCCGCCCCGCCCTTAGCCGCTTCTTCTTGCTTGGGGCAACGCGATGTCTATGACGGCATAGAGTTGGAGAAGTCCGGTGGGGCGGAGCGGAATCTAGAAACCTTAGACTTGAGGGATGCTTGACTGCTATGGTGCTGTTAGGCTTAGGTCTGTGCACTTGTATGAGAATATGTATACATACTGGCCATACTTCCTATACCTTCTCTCTGTACTCTTCTAAACATTTCTATACCTAGAGTTTTCCCTCTCAGTCGTGAGAAAGGTTTCCGCGACGTTTATATATATATACACGTTCGACAGTCTGGGTAGTGTAGGACCATTACATCACTAATGATCTCCAACCTACATGATCGGAATATCTGTAGTACGACTTATATGCTCGTAACATGAGTTCACGACGCCGGTCTCACGGCTGGTACAACAAACCACATCTACGACTGGATTTGTTTTGCATTTTACCAGGTAGGTTTAGAAGCTGCAGTAACTCCCTCGGTTACAGAGTACGTAGAATTTCGACCAAGATGATCACTGTCAGGTTAACATGCTTTAGTGGTACTTCTTGGATCTTATACGGCTCAACTTGGCAACTGTGCCCAGGCTATCATTTAGCCGCGATTCATCAGGAGTGTGAAGAATGACAAAGTACCCACCTTACTGTGACTGAAGTCAGACAGTGCCCTGATTTGGCGAAACCGGTTGACACGGTGGACGCTCCGAAATGATGGTGGAGATTGAATCACTGAACAAAATGTAACGCAGTCTTCTATAAGCTAGCTCGGGCAAGCGGATACGCCATAATATTGCTTTGGCTTGTGAAACGTAGATATATAACCTCAGATGTTACCATTCTATCACCTTAAACATTTTTCGAAGATTTATACAATCAGATCAGTTCAAGCACGTGCAGTCCGACTGCACTAGAGAGCGTGGAGCTCGATGTAATGCCAAAGTAATACCGAGCCTGGGGGGGTGGGGAGGAATCCGGGTTTAGTGGGTTTGCGAGTCTCACACTAGTCACGCAGGCTGCTAGTGGCGCATGTGCATCATGCATTCCCGAAACCTCTCAGAATAAAAAAAAAGAGAGCGTGGAGCTCACGGCGTTGACCTACTGCCCTACTCACTAAAACAATGCCCCTCCGAAACACAGGTGGCACGGGAGTTTCTAAGTCCACTACGCCGGAGCCACAGAAAGGCTTTCTCGCGCGGAAGCTTCTGGACTTTTTGCCCTTTGCGCTTCCGTCACCGCAGAGGATACAGATACGATACATCCATTGTCGTTCGCAGAGCACCCTTCGTCTGCCCAGTTCCTTTCGTTCTTCGCATCCGTTGGTTGAGGCTGGATACAGTTAGTGCTGCTTTTTTTGTAGCCTGCCTCATATACGGGTCCTGATCAGACTTTGGTCGTGACCTTTTAGGCGAATGTCAAGACCCTGCTTATCTTTATTATCAAAAAAGTGTCTGTACTTTTGTCCAGAAGGACATCTGAAATCGTAAAGCGGTGACTAATATATTGCATGTTTGGAAGGCAAATGTCTTATTAAGCTACCCACACTAATCTAATTTACCGCAGTTTACACAGTTTTGGTAGGTCAATTTGTGCTTCGTGCATAATATCAATTTGTAGGTTACCGAGGAGAATATGTATACATACCGGTCATACTTCCTATACCTTCTCTACTCTTCTAAACATTTCTATACCTAGGATTTTCCCTCTCAATCGTGAGAAAGGTTTCAGCGATGTATATATATATATATATATATATATATATATATATATATATATATATATACAATGCGCTTTCGTTTGCCGCAGCAACGGCCCATGAGTCTTTGAGCTAGGAAGCAGCTGGCAGTGTCGTTTCTCTTGACACTAACCAGTGACATGCGTCGTTCTAGTTCGGTGCGCAGGACAATCGTTTCGCTCTATACGTGTTCGGCGTTGGAAAAGCAGGCCGCTTCTCGAAATCAGAGGCAAGCTGGGTCCTATCGTGTGATTGGTTGGAGCAAATCAAGGTCCTTTGACAACCACGCAAATAGGCTTGCAGGGCGACAACAATTCGAGTTGTGGCGCGGCCTTTATTTTTTTTGTTACTGTGTTAATTCGCGAACCTCAACCAGGTGGTATTTTGAGGTTGGATCTAGCGACATATCCATATAAGACCCAGCTGGCGCAAGAGTTTAAGCCTATGGACCATAAATAAGTAAGTGGCTAAGCTTTACCAAATTAGGCTTCCGAGATGAAGCACCGTGATGCCGATTTGATGACGATTTTATGATCTTTCCGACAAATTCAACTTCTATCTGAATGGAAGTATAATTTAACAGAAATGTCGTATCTGGACAACCGAAAGCCATCACGCTGCCTATGAGACTATCTAGTGTAGTGTGGTCCAAGAGGGAATAGTTGGACCTTATCTTTTGCACTCCATGGCGTTGTCGAAGCATGTGATTAACGCCTTAAGACTTTTCCTTCGAGTTTTAAAAAGAAAAGTGTATGCTGATAACTTTACGACCATCAGCGAACCAAAAACCAACATTGAGACGTGCACTTATATAATTTAGTCTAATATATGTGAAACAGTGCTAATACATTTGGTGTTCCGTAGAAACAAAAAAAGTACCACCTTGTAAAAAAAAGTCACCATCTCTTTATCTATTTATTATTATACCTGAATGAGACTAATACATTATATATTAATTTTGTCTTAATACTTTTATGCTTATGTTGCTGTAAAGATCTTAGACTATTTTGCGAGTGTCTTATATATATATATATATATATATATATATATATATATATATATATATATATATTGAAACGCTTAGCTGATTATTAGATATCAGCAGCCACCTTGTAAAAAAAGTCACCATCTCTTTATCTATTTATTATTATACCTGAATGAGACTGATACATTATATATTAAATTAGTCTTAATACTTTTATGCTTATGTTGCTGTAAAGATCTTAGACTATTTTGCGAGTGTCTTATATATATATATATATATATATATGTGTGTGTATATATATTGGAACGCTTAGCTGATTATTAGATATCAGTAGGGCAAAGTAGAACGGAAGTATTTCCGATAAAAATTGTTGTAATATATATTCAATTAGAAAATATATACCAGTAGGGCAATATGAGATCTTGCACTGTTATGTTAAAATTAATTAAATCGCCTATTCCCAGGATCTGGGTTGATGCTGTTATGAAACACCGAGAATTATGAAAGTTGACATTCACAATATTGTTATAATCGATGGCGAAACCTTAGCTCGACATTGTCATTACTGTACACTGGACCCCACCCTGGTTCCGGGTGTGCCAGGTGAGCAACGTTTGTAGCAATGCACGAGTTTTCCTAGTTTGTCAATGTCAAACAACTTAGGGTTGAACCTTATATATACAACAATACAGGTTATATACGGCTCACAGTTTTTACATTTTTTATTATAGCAAAAAAAAACAATTTTACAAAACATTTTCCGATGTTGATTATCTAATTTCAAATTCGATCAGTGTTCGTTAGGATTTTGCGCGAGGAACGGGTTTATGAAATTATATATATATATATATATATATATATATATAATTTTGATTATAAAAACTTTATATTCAAATATATATGTATATATATATATATATATATATATATATATATATATATATATATATATATATATCGACGCGTTCGGCCACCTGAGGACGTCTTTGTTACGCCATGGTTTACTGGCTGGCCCAGCTTGTCCCTTGACGGACCGCACCCTTGGCTGACATTGTCGGCGAGGCGTCGCATGATGAACCTCATCTGCATAATAAGGTTGCGCTCACAGCAAAACCGCTGTTAGGTAAGGTAGCGTAGTAACCCTATTACGATAGTTATCATCAGCACCATCTTCGAGATCATTTCGTTCGTAGCGTTTGACATACTATCGATAGCGGGCTAGGTATAATAGGTTAGTCGCTTTAATACCACTTTAATCGAGTCCAGTCCTGATCTGAGAGCGGCCGTCCTCTTAGGCGCAATGTCCGTTGCGAAGCCAGCCCACCCTCTAGGGTGAATTCCTTGGCAGATTTTTGCTTCTTCATGTGCGTGTTGTTACGCGACATCGGCGTTCCCAACATCCCGCCGTCAATATGGCGCCAATGTCGTCAATCATGGCGCCAACTGGGATAGCTGAGAGCCAACGTATGCTTGTGTGAGTATACACGCGTTCTGTATATATATATTCTCATTAATATGTGTGTGCCCCGTATAGGTACGCTGTGTGAGTCTACGCCTACACTTGCTAGGTAGATGGGACCGTATGTTTCTGCGGGTGTATTGTAGTATGTGTCCGTATCTACGAAGCCGGCCCAAGGACGTTGCAATGAACGAGATAAATTCATTTCGACGTCGACGTCTCGCCTTAATGGCTGCTCTTGAGTCAACCGCTCAGCATAACATGACGAAGATCGATGCCAACGAGAGAGCGCGGGAGAGACGGCGAGAGATAGATAGAGAGAGAGAGAGAGAGCGAGAGAGAGGGAATAGGCGAGCAGAAGACAAAGCAAAACCCCTAGCTGGCTGGTTGAGGCTTGAAGGAAAAACGAAGAAAGAGAGCAACACAAAACAACGTTGGCGGAGTCCATACGAGGACGGGTCCATCGTTCACCGTTGTTGCTGAGAAAAGCACTCTCAGACAGAACGCCAGGCCAGGCCCTCGAACGAAAAAACGGCTGTAGGACTCCTTAATGAGTGTGAAGCGAGCAGCCGAGAGGCAGATGGCGTGCTGTATCAGTGGCCCCGACGCCCGAGCGCCGCTGCCTTAGCTGCCGAACGAGGTCTTCAGTTTCTCCAGCTGCAGGTCTGCTTCTTCAGTCAAGCCTTCACTGCTGTCCCGCCGGCCGATTGGCCAGACGGTCAGACGGCCGCCAGCCTGATCAACGCGGCTCGCCGGCCAAATGGTGGCCGAAGTTCGTTTGGCCTTTCTGGACGCCGAAACCTGTCAATCTGCCAGTTCGGCGCCGGCAGATCCGGCTTGCGGGCTCCGATCCGAGGCCAGATCTGTCTAATACATGAAACCAATCCCGGACGACGACGTCCTCGAGACCTTGCTAAGACCTTCCCCGCCCTCCCTTTGTTACCCCCCCCCCCTCTGTCTTTTCTTATTTCCCGTGCCCGTACACTTCTCCTCGCCGGCTTCAACAGCAACCTCTATTTCTCACGCGTACGTCCAAAGTACGTCTCACACTGTTTTTGCTAAAATATATAGACGGCCTACTTGGAAATAGACTATTGCACGCTGTGTGCGGCCCCTGTTCGCTTTTCGCCAGGCCAATTCGACGAGCCAACGAACTGAATAGCATAGGTACTGTTCGGGCAAAAGCAAACGACGAATTTAATCGAACTCCTTCAGTAGAGACGTTCTTCGTCCTTATACATCATCTTGTATCACAGCTATCTCCATACGGGTGGTAAGAATCTCAACAGTATTACCGTGCTATTATTGCTCTGCTTATTCTTCTTATTAGCATCGCTTTAATGAAATATTCGATTAGAGTACACATTAAATTACAAACACCAATAAGACTATTATTATTATTATTATTATTATTATTATTATTATTATTATTATTATTATTATTATTATTATTATTATTATTATTATTATTATTATTATTATTATGCGAGTGTTAAAATACAATGGTAAAATTATTACGTAATTACTTACCGCATGAGTTACTACGTTTTATGCCAGCCTTGGTTAAATGACTTCACCGACTTGTTTTTAACAAACCGCTGTGTGTCGTTGCCTATCATCTCGCATTAGGTCATAACATTTTTGCATTAATCGCAACGGCGACTTTAACCATACACTCAGACAAAGTTCAAACTTAACTCGTCCGAGGGTGCAAAAGCTTTTCGTCGTTTTCCTGAACGGAACAGCGTTTTAGCCAAATTGTCAGCAGTATGCAGTAGGTCGCCGCGTTTAATTCTACTATTTTTGCTCGTCTTAAAGCGCATTGTGTGCGAACAAAATATACCCAAATTCTCTCTGCGCTACATACAAATTACCTGTGATGTAAAGCGACCATGCGCCGATCATCCAAGTAGTCAAAAGTCCGTTTCTGACATCTGTGTATGCACCTACAAATATAGCAAGCGCATCTCTCCGAGGAGGAGCTGCGTGAATAAATAAAATCTGTTTTACGACTATCGTTCATTGCATATATATACACACACATATAAATATATATATATATATATATATATAAGTTAAAATTCCCGCACCTCCCCCCGGTCTGTCTCGAGGTGTCTGGAACATCGGTCATGAATTGGTCACTTCCTCTCAAGGCGCCAATGCTGGTTCTCGGTGCACTGAATACGTAAGTGCAACACGCTTTTCAGGATAGTGCCCGTCCGAATTATGGGCAGTGGACAACAACGTCGTGCCATTATGGGGCCGCCAGCGATTTCTGCCCCGGACTAAGGCGTTCCGCACTTCCACGTTTCCAGTGCACTCGTGATCCGCACTGGTATCGTTGGAGAAACTGGCCAATTCACTAATGTTCACTTAAACCCGGCAGGCACTCGGTGACTTCTAGTCGCTGATCCCTTAGTGAGCCATTGTTGTCCACTGCCATGATGATTCAGACGGGCAACAAACTAAGCTCTTACAGGTGCAGCTGTGAATAATTCGCAGAGTTACGTTCTCTCGAGGCAGATTCGGCTAGACGTGTATTGGCTAAGACGGCGCTCGTTGTGGCCGCGAAGCTAGAGCTCGCCAGCCAGCCAAAAAATACGTCGGTACGCATGAAGGCCTACACATATGTATATACGGCGCATATGCACAGCCCCCTTGTGTACCGACGCGTACGTAAGTGAATGCAGCGCTTCTATATTTGATTGGTGTATAAACCGAGACCCTCCGACGCCTCCAAGGTTGCTGCCGCGCTCAGTGCGCACTCGTTGGCACTACCGCGCATATCCAGAGAGTCCAGAGAAATCCGACGAAGTGAGTTTGTTTTTATTTCGCATGTCTTCTTCTTCTTCTTCTTCTTCCTCTTCAACTTTTTTGATGTTTGATTGGAAAGATTGCTTCGCTTCGCGAGTGAGCTACAAGCGCTTATGTGTGCTTTTTGCAGGTGGAAAACTTTTTGCCCGTTGGCCTGCCGGAGTGAACAAATGGGCGAAGGGACGTCGGCTTCGCCAGACAACAAAAAACGAAAATATCTAAAACCCCGCAGGCGTTTTCACAGCTTTCTGTAGTGCAATACAAACGAAAGCTAGTCGGAGTCGGAAGCTTACTGTCGAGTACTGCCAACCGCGTCATCAAAGTTCACTCGCTGAAGTAAATTTGTCGACAGTCGACAAATAACCGACACTAAATGCCTACGGCGGCAGGAAAGTGTGGTGAAAATTGCCTGCGAGCCAAATTTTTGGAATTCGTCGGTAGAATCTCCATACTGCTTATAATAGTTAGACGCTAGTTAGACCCGTTTTGCGGTCTAGCACTTTTTGTTAACGAAGTATACGATACTGCGTTGTAAAGACTATTTTATATATTGCTTTATTTTTAATATTTATGTTTAATTATTTCAATGGTCTACAATGTATATTATTATTATTATTACTATCATCATCATAATCGCCATTATCTTGCAGTGGTACGTAACTCTAATTTATAATGTACGCTCTTATGTAAGGGTATGCATGCATATATAGTTATATTCGTCACAAGTTAACACTCTGCGTAAAACCATCTCGAGTGTTTCATGTGAAATTATTCTGCGAACTGGGGGTGAATCAAGATTAAAGCTGGATTGCACACAGTCTTGTGTCGTACACCTACATACCTTTGTCTTTTCTGTCAAGGTGGTTAGTTGCTGGGTGAGAAAAAGTCACTTCGTTAACTATGTGTATCAAACAGCATTTTCATCGCTCTTATCTTTCTTTGTTTATCCGAGTATGTATTTCTAAACATATTCATTTCAAACATGGACATTTAAGTCACTAAAAGATGGCGCGGCTACAGTAAACGTGGCTTTTCCTATTTTCGATCTTTTTTTTTATTACACTGCATAGATCATCCATGAAAGATCACTTTGCCAATAGCCTCATAAGGGTTCATACCTTTAAAAAGAACAGCCCACTGAAGTAGAACACAGCAAACGAAGCCTGTGCAATACAGTCTCGCACTCTGTTGCTACGTGCGTTTGGAGCAAACACACGTATATTAACAGATTTAGAGAGATACTTTCTCATTAGAATAAACATATCATCGGAACTTTGATATGGACTTGCAGCAGTCGCTTTTGAGTGTTGATAATATAATTAGCATTTTTAACATTTTTGGACTAGTCGTCAATGCTAACAAAACCAATTTCATAGTTTTTCGTGCATCGCCGAGGCTTCTAGAATGATCTGACAACCAGATCTTTAAGACACGGAACATTAAGCTCTCGCAGACCGCTAGGTGCCTGGGGCTCGTTCTCCAGGAAAACATGAGGTGGCATCCCCATCTGGATTACATTGCACCAAAGTGCTATGCTGTAATATCTACGCTGTGTAAAATGAAATTGATTGGGGTACCCACAGAGGGCTTACTTCTGGTGTACAAGGCCGTGTTTTTACCAGTTCTATGCTATGGAATCCTTCTCTGGAAAGGTGGCTACGACGGAATTCTCCGAAGAGCACAAGTGATACAGAATGATGCAATTAGAGCCATTTTTGCTAGAAGGCGAAGGGATTCGGTCCGTGACTTGCTCATTCGCTTTAACCTACTCACGGTAGAAAGCATTTACTCGCTGCGGGTTTCAATGTTAGCGTACAAAATTTCGCGTGGTATTGTGCCTATGGAGATCGCATTTGCACTAGTTCCTACCATGAGTCGACAATCAGGTAGGCGCGCAACAACTTTTGCAGTGCCCTCTGTATCCTTGAAGTCTAGTCAACACGCACTTGCGTACCGCCCTCCTGAAACCTGGACCCGCATTCCTAAACGCATAAGATGCCTCACCACGAAACACCTCTTCTCTCGCGAGTTAAAGCAGTGGCTGTTAATTTTACAGTCGGAACCAGGCGTGTGATCTAGGTATAGTTGGTATTACAAATGTTGTGCTTTGTATACGAGGACACACTCAGTTTTTGATTGTATTTATCCACATGTTTTTAGACATAGTTGTTGTAAGTTGTGTTGATGCTGTACTATTGGACTACTTCGTTTGTGTGTTATATTTGCAAGTTTGTTGCCTCATGTGGTGTTCGGCGTTCTAACAAATGCACCAATTGCTGCTTTGAAGTTCTTGTGTAAATCATTAACCACTGCTATACCATTGTGTGTAAAGTGCTTATACAAAGCACTCCTTGGATTTTGTCGAGAGTAATTATCTGCTTTGTTGTTCGATTCATCTTTTTTCAACCATTTTTATTTACCGAGAACTTAAGCGTTGTGAAGTGCAGTTCCGTGAATAAACCAAGTTTGAAATTGAAAAAAAACTATATATATATATATATATATATATATATATATATATATATATATATATATATACATATATATATATATATATATGTGTCGTATATATATATATATATATATATATATATATGTGTGTGTGAGTGCGGCAACAGTTAGGCGCACGGCACATGGAACATGGTGCGCCTTTCCTAGCGCGAGACAATGAGACAAACTCGAATTTGCGTGCGTTTCACGCGAAATGCTGCGCCGAAACTCTGGCATAGTTTGCTAGGTATTCTTCGTAGCCAAGAAAGGTGGTGCATTCGAGCAGGTCGCTAGACTAGTCTCAGTCTATGTGCGTCTACCAAACGCTTGCCGTGAAAGATAGAATTAGCGCTGTGCGGTCCTCGGTGCACCTCGGTGGACGGCGAGTCCAAATTCTACCTTGAGTTGGGCTACGCCACCCGACGATGCCATTCCGAGGGGAGAGGGGGCTCTCTCCCCCTGAACTGGATGCGAGTCGATTCCGGGTAGGTGGGCGAATGTTCATGAGCGAGTCATCGCGACTCGCTAACGGCAACAGCACTAGGAGCAGCAGCCACAGCCACCGGAGACGTAGCAACAGCAGCAACTCTGCGACAGCAGTCGGCTGTATGGTATCCTTTGTGCCGAATACCAGGACATCCAGCGTATGTTTCTTCTTCGCGTAGAAAGAGCGTAGGCGCGACGTTTCCCACCATACAACCACAACACCTTCCATAGTGATTGTGGTTAAATGGGGCATTGCCCAAGTTATAGTACGGCCAGCATTGCCATCATCGCCATCATCACCATCATTGCCATCATCACCATCATCGCCATCACGACCCGCCCCCCCCCTTCCATAAAGAACCGAAGGTTTGTCCTGCTCGTTTGTGTTGACTGGCCCAGTAGCTTGTCGCAGCTTTGGTTCTTTTTCTCCTCCGCTCCTCTCCTCTCTTTATTTTTCCTCCTTCTCCTTCGCCTCGTGTTCCTCATTCTTTTTCACTACCTTTTCGTTGTACGGGAAAATCCCGGGAAAACCACACACACACACACAGGAGCATTGCGGCGCAAATGCCAGCGACGGCCTCTGCTTTGCGTGCATACGGTCGGACCTGTGGGCTGTGACTGTGTTGTGTGTGAGTGAACTATGTGCGATAGAGAGAGGTGTAGTGGGGGTAGCCCCTCCCGCCCCCCGCCCGCCGACGCCGCCAATGACGTGCCTCGCTAGCCGTCGTGTTCAAGGCACGCATGCACAGCGCATGCATTTCCAAGCATGCAGGCCGGCGTGCAGCACGGCTCACTGCACCGAAGTAGCCCGTAACAGCGCTGCCTCTACAGGGAAACCAGCTGCTCACTGTTACAACCACTGCCCGCTACTGTGTTCAGCCGTACACGATCGCCATTGCCCCCCCCTCTTCTCCGCCCCTTCTTACCGGCCTCGGGGGCGCCAGTGGTTTGTGGTAGTGGCGCCCTATTTGCTTCCAGCCCGCCATACAATCACTTTCCCATTCTCGAGTTCTCGAGCCATTACTATTACTACTACTACTACTGCTTCTACTACAGCCACTATAACCACATCCCACGTTGTCGTTGTTAGTGTTTTTTTGTTGGTGCTGCTGCTGTGGCTGTTGATGTTGTCATTTCTTAACTGTCACTATCTGGGTAATGCCGTGCCCGTTTCAGCTCTTCTCCAGTTCCACCACTGGCTGGCAGAGCACATCGTTGTGGCTCGCTCAGCCTTGCAATGCTCTAAAACGGTTACCACCCCACCTGCCAAAGGACAGACATCACCCTATGTCAGTTTAGCTAGTCCACATTCACAAAGCGTTGGCTAAAACTAGACAACTGCATACCGCATGGCGGCTGCATTTACCGCACACAGAACAACATATACACGCGCGGCTGAATGACGACGGTATTGACAATACCCGAGATCACAGATTTTGGGGTGGACTATATTGTATACAAAATGTATGTTGTCTGGTCATTGCTTGTACTCCATGATACATACTTTTTGGTTCATCCGGTACATAGGATTTGTGTTTTAAAACAAACATTCTGCCAATATGATAGCGGTGAAAGGGTTACTTTCGCAGTAGAAGATCCTGAGCATGCCCGACATCCTATGCTAAATTTTAAATTAGCCCATCGGCGAGGTGTGCCGTAATGAATTAGCAAGTTATAGCCCAGTCGAAAGCAAAACTGCGTGCACGAAAAGTGTGGTGCGCTCCATTGCCTTGTGCAACTTCACGCAGGAATCAGGAGCGAATGCGTGTTTTAAACGGCCATTGGTGTAAAACCCTATTCAAGGTGACCGTGTGTCACTGGTATTTAAGACTCTATTTTGCATCAAAGCGTGTTCTACAAAGGAAACTAGGGTCCAGCTATCGGCCGCAAATGGTGCATTTAAAAAGATCATAAAAACCGCAAAAAACTGTCGACCGTTTGAGAGGGTGATTACAGGAGACGACTCATGTATTTATGGTTATCGGCATCAAGGCCAAAGCATAAACCTCCCAGTGGTTCTCAAACATGCTTCTTCTGACTGTTTTTATTCTGCTACAAGGCAATTATATTTTACTATTTTTGCTACCTAGTTTACTGTAATTAGAGAATATGCAAAATTTTATAAAGATTGCGCAAGCATGCCCAATGCAGGGGACCTTCACTCAGGGCAAACAACTCTTGGATCCTTTTCCACGACAACGCACCGGCACACACATCGTTTTATGATTTCGGATTATTTGACAAAAAAAAATTCGATTCTTATATTTCCACAGCCCCCGTATACGCCTAACCTGGCTCCGTGTGTCTTTTCCCGTTCCCGCGAGTAAAAAGAATGAAAAGACAACGTTTCAAGACAGCGGGCGGGTGGGAGCTATTTTGAAGGAACCAAAGATACACTGAATAATAAAAAAACGATCTTTTTTAGAATTATGTGTCAACATTTTCCGATCAGCCTTCGTATATTGTGTGTGTGTGTGTGATTTCTTTGTGAATATACTCAAGCATGTAAACTTGCTCGGCTTATGCAGATAGCTTTTACCAGTACGGGCATTATTTAACGATGGAAGCCAAGCCTTAATTAACAGTAATATGATCTTTAACTCTTAGTTTGGGAACTAATTCATTACATCATCAAAGTTGGATTAAATCTAATTATATAGTGTGTCCGGCTTTGTACGTTTTTTCTACGTGTGTGACGGACGTCTCGTCAGGCGTTAACCGGAGCGAATCACAGCGAGTGCAACAACTGAGCCACACTTCTTTCGCAGGTCACCTCGACAAGACGCCTACAATCATCTTGCTCCGTGCACCCAATATAACTGCGACAGTGCCTCGCCGTACACCTCAGCCAATCATGATGAGCTCAAATCGCCATTGCACAACAGCGGCTATTACTGTACCGGCATTCAGCTGGACTGTAACCTTTGCCAGCAGCTTCGAAGCAGAGCGGAAAATGTTTTTGCTAACGCTGAGATTAAATAACATGTGGATTACATTGGGGCGTGCAAGTATTACTGCATGCTATATATATATATATATATATATACAGGGTCATTCATATTGTTGTGCACGCATTTCGAGGTTTGATAGAACTCGGCAAGAAAATAAGTTTTCCCTATGGAGGGAAGACGTGGAAACGTCTTGTTTAGGAGAGAGAGTGAAGTTTATAAAAGTAGGTTTTCTGCCTTTTCTTTTCCTACATAGTTGTGCGAAATCTCTGTTTGCGGGAGAACCAGTCAACGCATGAAGGAACCGATTACACCGGTGTGTTCGGAGGAAAATTCTGCACAACGGAAGACACTTCACTGGCTTGCGTAGCAAAAAGCTAATACCCAGATTAAGGAAAGTCGTGAAAAGTCGATATTTTACGTTAACGCCTTTTCATGAAAAATCGTAAAATTTTTCCAATGCGACCAAAAATGTACGTCCGAAAGACCACTCTCACGCAATAGCAAATTTAATGCCCATCATTTTCGTATCAAAGTGATGGTGCTGCGTTACGTAGTTGTCAAGTCACTAAGCTTTTTCGATAGCCATATCGAAAGCGAAAGCATACATGTTTCCATAGGGCGAATGAGAAAGTTAGGTACATATTTTGAGGTTTGGTAGAACTCAACAAGAGAATAAATTTTCCCAGTGGAAGGAGGGGGCGGAAACGTCTTGGCAAATTTTTACGGTTCTGAACGTGAAAACTTGCACGTAAAACATAACAACTATGACTGTTGAAAAAGCTTAGTGACTTGACAACTACGTAACGCAGCACCATCACCTTGATACGAAAATGACGGGCATTAAATTTCCTATTGCGTGAGAGTGGTCTTTCGAACGTACATTTTTGGTCGCAATGGAAAAATTTTACGATTTTTCATGAAAAGGCGTTAACGTAAAATATCGACTTTTCATGACTTTCCTTAATCTGGGTATTAGCTTTTTGCTACGCAAGCTAGTGAAGTGTCGTCCGTTGTGCAGAATTTTCCTCCGAACACGCCGGTGTAATCGATTCCTTTATGCGTTGACTGGTTTTCCCGCAAACAGAGATTTCGCACAACTATGTAGGAAAAAAAAGGCAGAAAACCTACTTTTACAAACTTCACTCTCTCTCCTAAACAAGACGTTTCCACGTCTTCCCTCCATAGGGAAAACTTATTTTCTTGCCGAGTTCTATCAAACCTCGAAATGCGTGCACAACAATATGAATGACCCTGTATATATTTATATATAACGTTGCTATTTTCGCCATTATTATGTTCAGCGTCCTTTCTAACTGGCAGCTATCAATAGGTTGTCGCAAGTCCTTTGTTCATATTTCCAATTCAATATGCTTGTCATCATTACGTCGTGAAAAACAAATGCGGCTTTTAAATGCATGACTTTTTGACAGTATTGGTGCTGGTGTTTATCGGAAGCTGTAATGTCGACTGGTATTTTTATGTAAACATTTCTTAGACTAGAGGTTTTCCTTCATCTTATTTAATTCTTGTTTGTTGTTGTGATATCTGTTATTGTTAGAATTTCTGATGTGGTCTGCATACATACTAAATTTTATCACCAGTATGAATACAGATTAGAAATGAACTAATTATTCTCTTTTTTTGTCGTTTGAGGGTGAGCATCGAGAGAGGCTGGGTAATGAAAGGGAGATAGAGATGAAAAAAAAGGGCGACAAGTTTTTCGAATTAGTCCTCAATCTTGTAAAGCTAGCCGTAGGCGATCAGACGCCATTAAGACGCAATTAGTTAATAGTTGATCTTAGCGCTTAATGAT
This sequence comes from Dermanyssus gallinae, assembly GCA_003439945.1. NCBI lineage: Eukaryota > Metazoa > Arthropoda > Arachnida > Mesostigmata > Dermanyssidae > Dermanyssus > Dermanyssus gallinae. The sequence continues at coordinate 294,870 of QVRM01004960.1, read as the reverse complement.
GAGGGCTTACAAGTAGATGTAAACGGTTCGATTTCCCAATGAATTTTTCCTCAGCGAAATGTCTAAAGCCAATGAAATACCATCCTGGCAAATCCACCTCGCCGCTGCAATAGTCAAATGTTACCATTATTAACGGGCATCGGGGGTGGATCGACAGAGCATGTCGTTCAAGGCTACGCCGGTGCTACTGGTTAACGCTGTGGTGAAGCGAAACCTAAAGGCGAGTAAATTTTCCCAGTGATGCTCGATGGTACGGTGACAAAGATGAGCCTATCGATTGTGTATGGGTGTTAAGTACTTGTAAATATGCATTTAGAAGTTAACCTGATGGTGTTAACAAATATAGATAGCATATTGTGGGCCGACCACCGACCAATGATGTGTCTGCAATGCACGTTTATCGTGCGTGAAGCGTAAACGCCTTTCTATACGACCTTAGAACACCTGCCTGTTTGGTCACTTTGTGAATACCATTGAGACACATTTGTCTAGAACGCGTGAAAATATATGAACCTCTCTGCGGAAGCCAATGCGTAACCATACCATTAAAAAATCGCAAACATGGTATTTACTCTACAATAACAGAGATCACGTATTAACGCAAACTTAGAAGGTAATACCATACCATATGTCTAATTCGTCTGGAACAGATGTCCACGATGCTATCGGTGCAGTGTGGATTTGCGGTAACGATGCGGGGTCTCTACAAGCGCTTGTAGGGCTCATTATATATTTATCTATTGTTGCCTGTATGATGCCTAGGCCCAGTTGAATTTGGTCGAGCCACCTTGCGGACCGTTGTGGGGCAGTGTTCAACAATGCGCAATAGCAGTGCTGGAAACGTGTCGGCGGGCACGTTAAAATATAATCCCGCTATACATGAAGCGACACTTTCTCTGCTGCGTTACGACTCTCTAGAAGTAGACAACTATATGGGGACTTTGTTTCACTCAATAGGCTTGCAAGCCTGCAAGGCCTTACTCTCAAGGCAGCATTGTCACAAATGGAGGTAGGCGCAGCTGAGAGGCGCCCAGATCGCTCGTTTTGCGTCGTGCTTTCTTTAGAGCGGCAGTTCTATGGCGTCTAGCAGTTTGTTCAGATGTGAACAAAGAATGACTCAGGAAAAGAAACAAACGATCATAGAGTGAGATGAAGGACGAGATTGAGAATTGCTGAGTGTTGTTCGTTAGTATTACGACGGGTTGTGGGCTCTTTGTCGTAACCGAGCGGATCGTCGCCATTACGCCAGCCAACGGCCGCATCTATTACCCCCACATGTGGGCGTCCATCGTCGAGCTCATCATTATCGTCATCATCACCCCAACATGAACGTATTCTTCCACGTCATGGTGTTTTCATGTAGTAGGCATGTTATTCTGGGACTGCTTGTCCCAGTCAGTAGGGTCCTAACATGATCGACGAGAAGTAGGATCGGTTGGCCAGCATATGACTATACCTATATCTATAGCGTAGACAAAGCCTAGGCAGTATAACACGTGTGTGCTCATAGACGTATACATGTAGGCACGTGAATATATACAGGGTATATATATATATATATATACGCTCGCAGCACCGCCGGGTATTGGCAGGCAGCACCAACAGTGGCCAGCAAAAGAGAGATTCGGCCTACTCTGATAAGTCTTGAGCCTCTGAGACCCAGGTAGTCAGTCTCTCTCCCCCCTCTCTCTCTATATATATCTCTCTCTCTCTCTCGTTCTCTCTGCTTCGTTACCTCCCCTGCTCTAGCTGTATCCCTCTCGTTTTCCAAAGCTTCACAAAGCTAGCGAGGAAGGAGCGCAGAAAGCTCTCTCCCGCTTGCTTGCTTGCTTTGCGTCGCTTAGTTGTGTTTTCCTGTCTGGTCGCGCTCAACAGGGATTTAGCTGGTCCACCGACAGTGTGGTATTAAATGGATTACGAGCCAAGCCAGCCTACCTAAACTTCAATCGATGCCGGCGGCGGCGGCAGCGACGACGACAACGACGACGCCGACGAGGACGTTGATGGCGGCGACAAGGAAGAAGACGAAGACAGCTGAGGCCTCGGGGGCGGCTTCGGGGGGAAGGGATAGCGGCGCTTGCCCTAACGGCGCCTATATAGAGCCACGATACGAGACACTACGGCCGGGCTATACCAACAGGCTCGTATGTCGTATGCACCACCTCCGTCTGTCTGCGCGTGCTTATGTAGACGATGCGCGCTTCACTTCGCCTCAGCTTCAACTCAGCCCCAACCTCATCTCGTGTCCTCCCCCAGCAGCTGAGATGATGATGATGATGGTGTTGCTGTTGCTAGCGGCTGCACGGCTTTCCGTACTAGCTACTGTTGATGCTGTCCAACCTCGTCGTTGTTGTCAATCGTCGTTCTCCTCTTTCTCGTGCTCTTCGTTTTGCCTTCACCTTGCACCTGCAGCTTACTGGGCTCATCTTCAAGCAACGGCCTGCTACCAACCCCGTTAATACTCCCGGACGTGCAGGTGTGCACCTGCTTCCCCCACTATATATATATATATATATATATATGTATATACATGTAGAAAATTTGCGGCCTACACTGGCGTTCGTAAAGCCTACCGGCGGAAGCTGCCATCTCTCCCTCTCTCATCTTTTACACTCATTGCCTGTCCCCGTTCTCAGAATCTTGCTTCCGATTTCTAGTCCTTTGGCCAGCACTAGCAAGAGTTGCGCAGCAAGCTGATGCTCATGGCGCAACAAGATGAACAGCTCAATGCAACAACGGATCCACTCACTCGTCGGTCATGAGCGCAGATACGCTAAGGAGTACAAAATAGATTTTATTTCTCAACAACATTAGTCGGGGCAGCGGCGATTTGACGACGGGCGCCGAGTGCACGAAAATTGCCTCCCCTGCCTATATTCTGCCGGCCTTTGCTGATCTTTGCGCAAAAGTCGACAATCGATCACATCGCCGCCGGCCAACGAGGAAACGCGTTGTTCGACGCACAGTGAGCGCCTGTTTGCCGCTTGTGGCTATATTTTGGTGGCTTGGAGGTTCGACCCTAAAATGATGATTACCTTCAAATGCATTTGTCTTACAATTTATTTCCGCGTCCTCGAAGGTAAGAGTAAACAATCACAACTTTCTAGTCTAAGCGCAACCACCTCGTCGTCTTCATTACCGTCAACGATTTCCTTCTGTTTTAGTTTGACACTAATCCTTGCATGTTCTCATTTGAAATCCCTTACTGACGATTATATTAACAAGCTTGGAGAACTCCGCAGCGAACGTAAACCCACTTTCGGTACATCGAAGAGGAGAGGTTCCCCTCTGTTCAGATGTTTTTTTCTCAAGTGTCTGGCTTAATCCTATTGGGCTATCCTGCAATTAATGACAACAAATATTTCGGTTTCGATGGTAATTGTATAGAATGCATAAAAAGCACTGATCCTTGGCAAAACGGACACGAGCGTTTGCCACTCTGACAGATTTTCAGAGCCTTTGACGTAGTCAAAGTTGCTGTTAAGGCAAAGCGTCTGTATCCACAACAGGTTTGTGCGTTTATTGTTGAACAACATGAATGTAATACGGCAGGAGACCTAATTTATGCTTCAAACGCAACCTATCACGTTTTTAGGGTTGTCACATGTAAAAACAATTAAAAGTAGCTGAAAGCAACGCAAACATGCTTATATATATTTATATATATATAAACATGTTTGCGTATATATATATAGAGAGATAGAGAGAGGACCGGGTTGAGTAAACGCACTTCGTACCTCGCTTGAATCCAGTTGGTTTCGATAAACATTACCTAAAGGGATGCATAACACAATAAGCCCTAGTGGCTGTAGTATTAGCAGTGGAAGCAGCTTCCGGAGAAGTTTCGACTGGCAGACGTGATCAGCATAGTCGTCGATAATCGCAGCCCGTTATCGCCTATCTCATATTTTGAATCTTGTGTCTCTTTCGGTGCCCGGAACGCTGGCAGTGTTCTGGGCAACGTTCGAAGCATTGAATTTATTTGATACCCATTTGCTAAACTAACCTTTCTATATGTACCCACAGCTATATATATATATATATAAGTCATTTGCTATGGTATCCAGAGAAACTATAACAAGGGCCTTTTATAGGTATACTTGTAGATATATATGCAAATCTACGTATTATGATATGGTCCTTATAAACGCGTATATAAGTACATACAATTTATAGGAATATATACGTGAGTACGTATACATTGTCCTGTTTGTCTGCGCTTATATGCGCGGACGACGGACAGAGTATGGGTTTCCGCACGTAGGACGGAGATCATTCACTAATATGATAAGCATCGTCATCATCATAATCATGATTGTCATCATGGTTCTCTTCATTACCATCACCATTACTATCACCGTAGCTACCTTCTGCCAGCACAACCTCAGCAGCAGCCGACAAAGTTGCCTCTGCGTCAGCCAAGTACCGTTGTCATCACTCAGCGTTGTTGTTGTCGTCGTTGTTCACGAGTTGGTAATTCTCGTTGAATCCTCAGCGATTGTAGCAGGCCTCGTAGACTTCGGCGAGTGAGGCCTCGTTTCGTCGTCGTCGTCGTCGACAAGCATAGGGGCGCCGGTATAGCTCGATGAAGGGAGTCATGATCTGCCCGCCCTTTCATCCACCTACAATCTAACAAGCTGTAGCTCGTAGCTAGACACCGATGGCCCGATGCGTAGGATAGGGGCGGACCATCTGCGTACTAACACTGGATGCGTACGCTATGGCGGATACATCATACATAGGCATCGTACATGCGGCGGTCCAGGCTGTGGACCGTGGACGCTGCTCGATGTGGGACGAGGCCGGGCGGCCGGGTCGGCGCGCTGGGCCACCACCGGTGGTGGTGGCGCCGCAGACCTTCACCGTAGGC
>QVRM01004960.1:275000-285000 GCA_003439945.1 Dermanyssus gallinae | reverse complement strand
CACCGCTGCTACAAATCGTAGCACATAGGACCAACGAAAGTGTTCGATTTTGTTTTCTTCGAACGGGATGAGAAAGTGACGAAGGCGAGCATATCAAATAAAAAGCACATTTAATCAAGGGTAATATATTCAATATAAATGTTTTTCTCATGTAACGCATGTTAACAGCGGCCGTACCTAAAAGTTGGGCTGCGTACAGTTATTATGAGCGATACTGTCACTAAAGAAAACATTTAAACCACTTTTTTTTATACACCTGGAACGTGACACGGTGACGAATATGCTCGAAGACAAGTGGACCCGTTGGGCCATCAGTTCCTGCGTAGAGGCGCTCATGCAGGATAGAAGAATCAGTACACAAGCCAGTCAACGCTTAACGATCACAAAACTGCTCCGGTCCGGCGAGGAAGACTGAGAGTTTCAATGGTAACGATTTTAGAAATATTAGCTGCGGTTTTTCATAATCATGTTGCCATCTATATATATGTATACATAAATATATGCGATCCTAGCAAAAGTGTTGTTTTAATTGCCAATAGATCATTCTAGCCGACCTTTTATCTACATGTGACTTGATTATTTATCAGGTGTAGTCTATTCTAGTAGAAATGAAATGCAGCCTATATCAAGCATTTTTGTTCTATGAACCTCGAACCTTATCATGCGGTGTAGAGATGGCCTTGCGCTTGCGTACGTATAGAGATGTCTAGAGATGACCTTGCCCAAAGCGAGATCATCCCATTTCGCCTCTCGGCCAAGGGAAGGCTACCCCCTATCACGCTTTTTGCTCGCTTGTTGAGCCGGTTTTGCGACGACCCATTTTATAGTCGATTTTCTAGAGTTTTTTTTATGAAGCGTGTAAGAGGACTGGCTGATTGCCGCAGGTCGGACTCTAGAGTCCCACCGAATCCGCAGGAGGCTGCTGCTGCTACCATGGATCGCACGAGCAGAAACGATCTAGGCCAACGACCAGAAGAGGTCTGAGTGATAGCAGAGGAGGATGACTCATGAAGCGGTGACATCAGGAACAAACACTGCGGCGAAAAAGTGCGATAGCGTAGGCAACGAGACGCTGCTTGCTCGACGATGGCACGCCCTCGGCCCCCTCGTACTGAAGAAAAGCAGGGCCTGCCGGAACCACATCAGCGACGACGACAAGGGTCCTGTAATCGCACTAGCAACAACGACAACAACAACAACAACAACAACGACAATAACAGCAACAACAGCAACAACGACAACACCAACAGAAACGACGACGACACCCACAGAGGCGCTGCCTTTCGAGAAACTCGTGTTTTGGCAAGGAAACAAGGAAACCAAGTAGTCCTTCGGCCTGCATACGCTCATCGATGGCCTAAGCGCGCCTGTGCGCGAGCATCGTCATTCCGAACAAGTCAAAAATTAGCAAGACGTTGTCGTGTCGCGGCAAATTTACTCCACCCACCTTCTGCAGATTGCGCTGGACACCGCCGTTCAGTGCATACCGGGCTGGTTGGTCTCTTACCTTAGCCTTAGGTACTGGTACATTGCTTGGCTCACCTAGCTAGCTAGCCCTCGACGAACGACAAACGAGCTATAGACGGGCGGCAGCGAGGACAGGCGCTGAGGTATTTCCTACCTGTGGCGGGTGGGCTGTCTACTAAATTGGCCCCTAGACAAGGGTGATTGGCCGCTAGACATGAGAGGTCCCTGAGGAAGAAGGCCTACAGGACTGGCTGGCTGCCTCTACTACCGTCACCGCTCCACTATTACTGCTAGTCGAATGCTTCCCTCACTAGGACTACTTCTACCTATCGCTGTGCTCTCTATATGTTGCCCCTTCGACCCCGAAGGAGCAGCTTGCTGATCTCTCCTATTGTTCCAGCGCTCTGAGCTGTCCTTATCATTCGTTGTCGTCCGGCCGTATGTTAAAAAAAAACACCCGAAAAGGGCCGGTCGGAAACAAAAGAAGCTTCTGTGATACCTGAGTTTCCACTTTTCCACGTCTAAGTTCAGTATACTCGTTTGTAGTGTATTGCGTGACGCCTACTTCTAACTATATATATATATATATATATATATATATATAATCTGAGGGCAGATTAACTAGGTCTGATACAGATTTATAAAAACGAAATATTTATTTAATTTTACAAAGTGTTTTTTTAATAACTGCCTGCGCTTTAACAACTGCCGCCCACTGCAATGCACCTTGTGTGCCACCCTTTCCTCACTCCCCGAAAAAAATTTACACGTGTCTTTCGAAATTGAGTTGAGTTGCTCTTGCAATTCTTTCCCTATTGTCTCAAACCTTTGCCCCTTCAATTTTTTTTTTCTGTGAAAACAAAAAAAGTTGCAATGAGCCAGGCCCGGCAGATAGACGTAGCGGAAATATGGAAATCGAATGTTTCATCAAATAATTTAAAATCCGTAACGAGGTGTGCGTCGGTGCGTTATAGTTATGGCTCAAAGTTAAGGCGCGAAACGTTCTAGCGCAATCTTCCTAAAACTTCGCGGTCGTATTCCGTATTGATCGTTAAACCAAGTGGCAAACAAATCGTGGAAGGGGTTCACCTTGTAGCAAAAAACGTTGTGTTCTCTTTATCTGAAATTATTTAATCGACTCTCTCCTTGAAAGCACCACTGAGAGAATATATATATATATGTTACTCCAATTCCTCAGGTATCTCCCTTATAGTGATTCGGCGATTGTTAAGTACCATATCACGAATTTTCTCAATGTTTTCTACTATTATTGATGTCGACGGCCTTCCCGAACGGGGTCGTTTCCGATCTCTTCACGAGCGTCGCAAAATCGACAGTACCACTTATACAGCAGCTCGGAGTACAGCTTGATCACTATACGTTCGTAACATTGCCACCACTTTAGAACATATGGTTTGGTTTTTAACACAGAACATTTTATGCAGAATCGTTGCTCTTCTGTTTTTTGTTGGTATTTTGATTATTCGTTCTCGATCGAACTTCTCCGAGACTTCATAGGATGTGAGGGAATAGCTAATATGGCAGCTTCTGATATGGAGGGTGCACTTTTACTGAATAGCGAGCTCTGCTTATCGTCCTCGCAGATACCTCCCGCCAATTCTTTCAGCAGTAGCAGAGCGTCTCCAATGCATTACTATTAGCTGCAAATATTACAGACACCTGCTTGGCTAGTGCTATATATACATCTTTCGCCAGGAGATCTGCTTTTATGTGACGTACTCCCATCTCGTTATGCCTGTTATTAAGCCAAGGCAGCAGGCGTCCTAATCGGTACGACCGGGGTGACTAGGCCCGGGGCAATAATATTTTGACTCATATTTTTACGCATATTTTTGATTTATGCAATCGTTTGCTGCGCGTCAATATTTGGAAACCATTACAAGCAATTGATTTTCAGTTTCTTGAATTTCAGAAGCGACAGTTGCTGCTTCATCATCCTCCGCCATTAACGCTTGGACCACAGCCTGCAGCACCTAGCGCATAGCTTTGTGGCGATTATTTCCAGAGTTTCTCCAGTGTACTTTGTCCGGCAGGCCAGATTGCCCGCACTACTGGATGACTTAGCCGTGCGTTCATCCCCTGCATGATCAGCTGGCGATCGCACTAATGCCGTATTTATATATACAATATATGTATATATTGGAAACGGGCCAATGCAGCTACACACGGTTGCTACGAAATGGGCATGTTCTCGAGTCGTGTGGGGCTTGATCTCAGCGGTAGGATGTTGGCCCGCAAAGACTCCCAAACACCCCTTAAGCTTCACTCTTCAACGGCGCAGGTGTCCATAGAACAGTGCTATGGACCATTAGGAGCAGTGGCAAGCGCTTAACGGATAATGTGGCCGAAGTCACTCATGGATTCTCCAATCGATCCGACGGGCTAGGTTCAATACCTGCAAGCTCGCTTGACTACAAGCCACGCAATTTATGGGTGTCGTAAACGCAATCCGTGCACTTCTGCTTCTGAGGTCGGCTTTCTTTTTATAGCTGCAGTTGTCATGTCCTCGCCGCATATGTACCTCACAAATATTCTCACATTACTTCTTGATGGGTCTGGTGGTCCGACTTTTTTTTATTGTTTTCTTCTGTTCTAGCCCATCTGGGTTTTACCAACCATATGACGGTTGTCCTTGCTTGTTCTAAGCGCCCCTGTTCTCAGACTTTTCTTGCCGTCTTCGTTTTTAAAGTGTTCTGCAAGCAGACTGGCGCTTCGAACGGTGCGATTGATCTCGCAATCGTTAATAGTCGTCGCCGGTACTCCCTTCGCCCGTGTATGTTTGACAAGATCCTGTCGTGTCAGCCGCTTTAGAGGCCATGGCCGTGCACTTTCTAACGTGAATAGTACCGCTGAGCTCCTTATTTAGTAGGACGTCAAGGTATCTGGCTTCTGTTACCTGGTTGATCCTGGCTCGCTAACGTCAGTTTCCTGTTGTCCACTTTTCCTCCCTGTCCTGAATGGCCTCACTCTTCCCCGGGTCAAGCTGTAGCTTGACTTCATCCATCTATTTCTGTCGACCAGAGTCATGTTTCTCCTTAGTTCGAGTAGTTTTTCCATCTTTGCTTGAGTTATGACGGCCAGGTCGTCAGCATACGCACTCATCAACCGGTGGTTGTATGGTACAAGGGCAGACCAAACATATTCCGACTTTTCTCTTTTATCTATGCGAGAGCTACGCAATTAGCCGAGAAAATATCCGAAAAGTACAGACAAATTAAAGAGCAATCCGAAGTAAAGTGCTGCATGGATTGCCCGTGATTTGAAAGTCTCGGACAGCAGCGTAATGCGGATTATGAAAAATCATCTAGGTAAATGCCTACAAGATACGAGAAGTTCATATTCTTATGTGTAAGCAAAAATGTTTCGTTGCAAAAGGGCGGATGCTCGTGGCTTTCAAAAATGTTTATTTAAGTTTCAGCTGTTAAACAATCTGTAATAGGGCCAAAAGTTCGTCGGAAATGTCTGCAGCAAAGAAGCAAAGCATTGTTAAGCAACGACCATGCAAGCACTAGACTCAGTGATATTGTGGATGACATAAAAAATTACAGGTGCACGCCGCTCGTTTTAATTCCTCAGGGAGTCAAAATTGATGGGGCGATCTATCCCCCATCTGTAATGCCTTGGATCAGAGGTCATTTAAAAACCGACGAATTACGTTCCGCAAAATTCGGCGCCTTCCCATAAGGCCAAACAAACACACGTCTCGCTCCAGGTTCACGCACTGGGATTTACCATATCGAAAGAATGAACACCGTACTCGCTGGATGTGCCTCTAGTTAAAAATATTTATCTTTTAACTATCTCATAGTATATATATATATATATATATATATATATATATATATATATATATATAATATATATATATATATATATATATAGAACTTATAAGAAAGTACTGAAATATTTCTATATGGTGCATACACGGCTTCTGTGAATATTATGTGCTTCACAGACGAGCTGCGAAGCAAGATGGCATTAATGATTTTTAGCCACTTTTTATGTTGGTGTGACTATGTTCATTGCTATCGTAAGCACGTAAGTGTTCCGCGCGCCACATAAAGGGTATAACCAAGCGTTTTGTAGCTGCTGCCGTCGCATCAAAATAGCTTGTCCTACGACGCACATAAGCCTCCTTGAAAGGTGGTGCACAAACGTACTATGGACGCCCATAGATTTAACGACCAATTGACTTTGGGCATGAAAGCGTCGACCGCAGCGCTGCTCAGTGCTGATATATAATTAAGTCAATTACCAAGTTTAACAGCCTAACTGATTCCGTTATCTCTCCCGCTTTCCCGGCGGCAGCAGGTTCGTATTCAAAGAAGCTTGACGACGATCATTCATTCATAGGATTCTATGGACTACAATTGACTCAACGACCTATGCCACCTTGGAGAGCGAGCATTTATCATGACTCCTGCTAATTTTGCCATTGTGTATGTTATCTCTTCCGGTAGTACACTTACTCTGCAGGTAGCTTGGCGGTGACTGTGACAGCCTAAAAAAAGCTAGCCCGTCAAGCCCGGGCCCGTGTGACCCAATAAAGAATGAAAACAATAATAATAATAATAATAATAATAATAATAATAATAATAATATAATGACGATGAAGACCGTAATGATCACTGTGATGAGACGATGATGATGACATTACTGTTAATCCTATTGATGGTGATGGCTGTAGTGACGTGCATGTACCATCCGCATATCTGTCGCTTTCGGGCTAACCAGAAGCTAAGTCCGTTGCCCTGAGTGGCTGTAAGTGCCTCGTCAATTAGAGAACGCGACAGAACGTTGTGTTCCAGTAGCGGTCACACGGGTGAAGCGGCTATTGTCAGGGGATTTACTGCTGATTCTGCAGCTGCTGCAGTAGCTAGTGCCCTATTAGCGGCGACTTCACGTCGATGATGATAACAACAACAACAACGACGAGGAGCGCGACACCGGCTGCAACGATGAGACAACGACAGCTTTAAGGGTCATCACTTGGATGTTATACCGCAGCATGAACTCTTCGCCCGCCACCTGCTTACCTGCCTCGGACCTCTCTTTCCATGCTTTGGGGGGGGGGGGGTGCCTTACCTTGTCCTATAGCCACCACGAGCGATGGCAGTAATTACCACCAGCCAGCGATCGCGTACGTACGATTTTTTTTAACTGCTTCTGGCGTAAGTCGGCAGACGGAGCAGATCAGTATGGAAGAAGTAGAAGGGCAGAGCCAGAGAGAGAAGGCTAGAGAAAGCGATGAAGACAATAAGCAGCGAGCTACCATATTAGATCAGCAGGGGCCCTTTGGCCCTTCGAGCCGGCTACTCACCGGCTCATTGGGGCGAGAAACTCTGGTGAGTTGTTACCCAGGTAGGTTACTCAGGCATTGTTGTTGTTGCTGCTGCTGCTGTCACCGTCGTCGCGAATGACGACAACGATGATGTGTAGGGCAAGGCAGTTATGAGTCGTCGCTGTCGTCTCGTTCACAGAATGGCCCATTTTCATGCCATGTTCCCTTCGGCCCCGTTTCTCTCTGGACGGAGGCCGAGGCGTCTGGGGCCGGGTTGTTATCCCCCCCCCTACGTACTCCCCGTAGTCTGTTTGTGCCGTAGTCTCCTCCGCCTTCGTCGTTGGTCGTCGCCCGACACCGACCGAGACGATCATTTGCCCGGTGGTCAGGCCCTCTAAACCCCTAGCCCTAATCCAATCGCTGACTGGGGTCATCGTCGCTTTTATTGTTGATGATATTGTTGTTACGTTGCTGCTAATGTTACTGTTGTTGTTGCCGTTATTGTTATTGTTGTTGCTGTTGTTGTTGATGTTACTGCTGCTTTTATCGTTGATGTTGTTGTTGATGCTAATGTTACTGTTGTTGTTGTTGATGTGGTACTGTTGCTGTGGTTGTCGCCGTCGTTACCGTCGACCTGGTCGCCATCGTTGACAGCCCCACGACCCTATCTGGCTCTATTCGAACCTATCGGACAGAGTAGCAAGTAGCGTGCAAGCAGTCGTGGTGGGGGTGGTAGTGGTAGTAGTAGTAGTAGTAGTAGCGACCGGGTCAAACTGGCTCCGTTGTTTTCAATGCGGTTCACGGGCATCGGACGAACCATGGACATTTGTTCGCCATGGCACTGCCACGCCGCGCTGTCATCATTATCATCACCACAGCCATCACCACCACCATCACCACCACCACTAACACCATTGAGATTCAATTATTTTGCCGTCGTTCGAGTCGGGTACATGAAGGACGTGAAGTGAGGTACAGGGCGACTGGACACCTGAAGTGAGCGAGAGGGGTAGGGAAAAAGGGAAGAACACAGGGGAAAGAATGGGAAAGCTACAGGGGCAGGATGAGAAAGAGAAGCTAATCGCACGACCATAGCAGCATTGACTCATACTGCCAACCATCATCAACAGTAGTAGTGATGCAATTTCAGACACCCCACGCACGCCCGTCGAAGCCATCAATGTTTGACCAGTTGAGTGACTCTGCCGCCACGTCTCATACTACGACGTCCTGCTACCTACCAACAACAACAACCGTTAGTGCTGCAGGTGCTCCTGCGTGCCCTGAAGCTGGCGCGTTGCCACTGCAGCTGTCGTTGTTATTGTTGTTGCTGTTGTTGTTGTATTAAGTTCATGTGACTGTTCCCACTCTAATAATGTCACGTTGTTGTGGACGCTCTGGACTCACTCACTCGGTCACTTAGTCGATCAGCCGCTGTTCGTGGTTGGTTTCGATCGCCCTTGTCCAAGAGCTCTCATCCAGGACAGGAGATAGGTAAATAGATGAGGCGACTCGACGACAATGACGACAACGCCGATTTAGCAGAGCGAGGTGCCCGCAGAAGTCCACGCGTGTCTGATCTATCTGTGTAAACGCGCCCCTTTGTTTCCGTGCCTTAGGCTGTATGGGCGGGGGGCACACGCACGCACGAACCCACGCACGAACGATCTCGAACGCTCGCGCCCCATTACGGATGGAACTATACACAAATGTACCCAACCATGTATGTAGTACATACGAGTAATCCATCCCGCCCTATTCATACAGCACAGACACACACACACGACCATACTGACGGCTGAGAACCTCGTCGCCCTTCTCTCGATAGAAGCACCAACCCCCTGGTGGCTGGTTGGGGTAGTGCCTGTCTGCCTGGCTGTCAAACAAGGGAACTTGCTCCCTCATGCTTTGTCAAATGAGGGAGGCGCCCTCATGCTTTCTCTCTCCTGTTTTTCGCTTGCTCTCCACATAAACACACACACACAGCGGGCCACCATGCAACAGCTAAAAAAGGACACAGGCAGATAGCCACGCCGCGATACAACAGCGGATCGTGCATTGATTGACGCACCTGAGCCCCAAAAGCAGCTCAGGATACCTGACCACCGTTGCACGGCCTGAATGCGCAGCACACTTGCCCGTGGCGCTAGCAATTTCCATATGCTCTTTTCTCCTTTTCGGAGGTTTTGCACGAACGGAGACATGTCTGCCATAGACAATGGCCAGAACCACATAGTAAAGCTCTCGGGCTGACCCTCAGCCTAGATTTAACGTCCGCGGAACTGTTTTTCACATTGCTTCATAGACGGACATGCCCCATAAATACAAATCGGTGCAACGGTGGGGCTCGAACCCGCGCACCTATGTGTCTCTTCCGGTTGCGAAGCGCAGACTTAAACCACCACGCCACCATCGAGCTCGACGGCCATAACTACCGATAGCGATGCTTCCGTAGCACGCTACACACCTCCGTGCTCAGCCAGTCATCATTTGTTACAAGTGCTGTTGTTCGTACGGTACTATATACAGTTTCCAGTCGCTCCGATTTCATGTTGCCGTCTCGATTTGTACAATACAGATTATTTTTATTATATAAGTATGTATGCCTAGTATTTAGCTGTAGGAATATCCGTCGTTTTTTCTGTGTGGTCTGTGAATACTCCAAGCTGTGCGTGTATGCTGCCGCCACGTAATCGTTTGTACAAAAAAAAAATCATTTTAAACATTAAAAGAACAGCCAAACGTCCTGCCTTTCGCATTGCTTCGTAGACGGACCCCCATAAACACAAATGTGCAACGATGGGGCTCGAACCCGCGCACCTATGTGTCTCCTCCGGTCGCGAAACGCAGGCGAATCCACCACGTCACCGGGCTCGACACACACACCTAGCAAATTTAAACTTCAATAGACCATTGTAAAATGGCTTACGAAGCATAATAAAACGGACCCTAAACGGTAATTGTGCGCATTGTTGAAGACGCCAAGATGTTTATTTTCTGTAAATGGATTCCTTTCTGTAAAAGATGACCCATACTAAAATTTGGAATGTCTATTCGTGAAGCAAAAGGGCGTACGTAACTTAATATCTGCGATCCGGTAGACGCTATGCAAATAAAGTGTCAGGATGTACACAAACTAAAGTGAAACCGGGAACGGAATATGCCGCTAATTAGACATCCTGGCCGATCTATGACAGACAAATAATCGGTAAGTCACTCACCGCGTTTTCA
>QVRM01004960.1:7500-265000 GCA_003439945.1 Dermanyssus gallinae | reverse complement strand
CCCACACCTCGTCCCTTAGTGTCCCCTGACACTACCTAACACCGGCGCTATTCGTTGTTTGCGTGCTTCGAGTTCCCCTTTATTTCTCACTCATATTGCTCCAGGTCTCGGTGCTTCTTGGCGTCCCCACTTCCCCCCATTTGCATCCACTTTGCTTGGTCTTCTCTCCAATCAATACTCTCAATCTTACTCTACATATACGTGTATATCGCCGCTCTCTATGGTGGTGTCTGATCCTCCACCTGCCCGCTTGTCCAATCAAGTTTCTCTTTTTCGCTTTGCCTTGCTGACGAACTATCGCGATCTGATCCAATGGCGATATGGGGAGGGTCTATGTTGTTGTTGGTGGTGTTGTTGTTGTTGTTGTTGTTGTTGGTGGTGGTGGTGGTGTTGTTGGTGTTAGTGTTGTTGGTGTTGTTGTTGCTGCATGCACTTGCGCATCAACCGCCACAAACCGGGTGCTCAGAGGCTCTGCACAGTCGTTGGCGTTGTGTCGACCAAACTATGATGGCCACCCGCGCTAATACTACAACTTCCACTAGTACGTAATGTCGCTTAATCGCTTTAGGAAATTAATTTTCCATTGAAACTTTTTTTTTCTGTTGTCGGTGTCGCTTGCATGGGTGACTACGCCAGGGGCAATGGAATGGCAGTGTGTGCTTTTCCGAGCCTGGCGCAACTCAATGGATCGTCGTCCATTTCCCTCTGCAAGTCCCGCTGGACAGCAGCACGACGGTAGAGATCCGCTTCCGTTAACTTTCCTCTCATGGCTGACCGTGCCAGACGAACGAGCGCAGGGTTGAGTACTCTGAACTTTAAGCCCGCAACGTTCGACTTAATATACACCTGTACCTGTACATGAACGCGTGAATAGTAGTGAAGGGTATATGTAACGCTAGCCACGAGAAGAAACACCTCGAACGATCCGACACCACAATAATAATTTAAATAATAATTTAAATGGTTTTTAGTTGTACCTGTATAGTGACTAAGAGGTTTTGCAGCTCCAAAGGGGTCTTTGAAAAACGCACACATGAGAACTGGTAGCATTGTTAGTGTACATAACCGCAATAATTATTATATTATAATATTTGTCAAATCTGATAAATAAGCTAACAGTTGGGTATGCAAATTGCTGCTCTACCCACATTTTTGCAACAAAAAAATTATATATATATATAATGTTCATATCGTGCATATATTTTTTTGTTTTAATAAGCGAGTGTGTTAGGCACTCTATTCTTTTTTGTTTTGTTACAAATAGCCTTGCTGTAGCCTTGGACAGCCAAAACAGTCTAAATCTGATAATGTTCTGTGGCCTCACATTCACCCACTCGGCCACAGAGCACTGCCCCATAAGTAGCTTGATTTGGTCCGGACGTGCGTTTTCGCCACCTGATTAAAGAAATACGCTCCGATACCTGTAGAAGAGCTTTACATGCTCACATATGCGTTTCATCTTGCTTTCTTCAGCAAAACTTCTCGAAGACTGGCGTCTAACAAAGCTATGCATGCTCAACAAAGCTCTGTATCGCAAATAAATCGTGCGTTTCATCTCAGCATGCGTCCTTCACGTGTTCCATCCCAGCATGCGTCCGGGCAAAGAGTTAGTTCAGTTGGGTAACCTAACCGATGTCGCGCAGGATACGGACGGTGGCCAACCGATCTACAATTTTTAATCCAATTTGATTGACCCTCTCTACACCGATAGCAAGTTAAAGTTTGTGTAGAGCCCGACTATGGTTCCCAGCACAACTCGAGAAACCCGCCGTGTATTCGGCAGCATAGTACAACGCATTCATACGCTAGCCCTGACCTGGCGTAGCAGATCCTGAGGGTTTCAGGGTTGAGCAGCAGATTTGACATGATAGCGGGACGAATATAGGAGGGGATATGATAGTGGAGCGAATATAGGGACAGATAGATGCATTAGCAAATGAATGGACCAATGAATCGCCCAACAGATGCATTTTTAATCCACCAGTCAGTTTTGTACGATTTCTGAAGACGAGAACCACCACACTCACAAGCAGTGAGCACATACGCAGCCGTGGTAAGGTGAGGTTGGCCTGCGTATCTGAACTGCAGAAGCTGCAGGGAAACTTCCTTGGCGTGGGGTATTATACGAATATATATACGCCGAAGTCAAGAGGGGACGAGGCCCACATTGCCCACTACAAAGCTTACTGCTGCTTCTGCTACGAGATCACCTACGCGCATATGCCTAACTGCCTTATATATATACGGATATCGCACATGTATGGGGAATTGTTACCGGCAAGGAAGCAGATGTGGGCCACAAGATGAATGTGCCGGGAGCTGCTCCCCCGCACCGTGGTATCGTTGAGCAAGCGGCCTCACCTGTCCGTCGTCGACTTACCGTCGACTGAGGCGCTCTCGAACGGCGACAACCCCCACTGCTTTCCCGCCCGCCATATGTAGGTGTATGTCGTGGACATTGTTGACTTGGTCCGCTCTTGCTCCCCCTAACCCCCACCGCGGCCGCCGCCGACGGGTTTACCTCGCAGCGGTGTGCCGTAACAGACAAGACGGGCGCTCCCAGCGGGAGCACTTGTCGCTCTTGCTGCACTACAAGCGGGAAAGTCGAACAAACCGCCGACCGCTCGCGGAACGAGGAAGAAGGGCAGAACCGTACGACAGCGGCGCCGAGAGCTACAGCAAGCAATACTGTAACAGGGTCAGGTGCAGTCCAGTCAGGAGCCCCTCTCGGAGCCCACCACGACGACACGATGACAAAGCTCAATTACATATATATATATATATATATATATATATATATATACGTATATATATAAATATATATATATATATGAGGGTAGATAAACTAGGTCTGATACAAATTTATAAAAACTAAATATTTATTTAATTTTACAAAGTGTTATTTTTTAAAAACTGCCTGCGCTTTAATAACTGCCGCCCACTGCAATGCACTTGTGCCACCCTTTCCTCACGTCTCCGCCAGACGTACGCAAATTCGCAGCCGAAATTGTAATGTACCATATGTGCGGCATGCTAAGAATAAAACCTTCATAGCAATACTAGCAACGAATATCCAATACGAAAGCCTGAAAAACAACAAGACTGCAAGTACAACAAAACAACAACAATACGGGTAATACTCGTGTTTGACGTAGGAGCTTAGCTGTTAAGATTTGCGGTACCCTGAAAAGCACCAGTCAGACAAATACACAGTGTACGAGGTTTCGCTGTGCAACGGGCGTCCACACTTGATTCTGACCGAATTCAGCAGGCGGATTTGGTGTGCGCGTATGGGCCTTCGTCGCAACCCATTCGTCAGGCGCATTAAGCCCGCGAGTAAACTGACCCCAGGCTAAGCTTACGAATTTAATATATGTAGGTATGTATGCATATACAGACGCACTGGTACATATATATATATATATATATATATATATATATATGTTTATGTATATACACATATATATGAGTTTGCGTCCGTGCATACATATATAAAACGGGCGTTCAAAATCCGCAGCTGATCCTGACCGAATTCAGCAGACGTACACAGCTTGTGTGTGTACGTGTGTTTAAAGGCATACCCACATTTATATATATATGTATACATATATATATATATATATATATATATATCAGTTAAGTACTTTCACTTATATAAACATTGTATGATTTAGCAAACCCGGTCGATATACATTAAGTTCCCAAGGGGGAATATATACACCTGCATTTTAATGTAGATGCATATATATATATATATATATATACAGCACTTTTTCATATAGAGTGAAGCGCATGGTGAGCAACCTCTTAGAGGTTGTGTGGGCGCTGTCTCAGCGCCCTCAGAACTGCTAGTTTCGTACTTTGTTTATTGCCCAAATTAATCAACACAGCATTTTAACGCCGGTCGCCCTCGTTCTCAAGGAGGAGAGCGGGGGGTGACAAAGATTGAGAAGTGAGAAACGGAGAGGACAAACGGAACAACGAAGAAACGAACTGGCAACCGGGGGACCGGGTGGGTCGACAACCCGAAGTAGGCGCCATTTGAGCCCCTCGAAATTGCCTGCCGAACCCACCACCGTCGTTGTGTGCGCCAGATGTGCTCCAACTCTCGCCCTGTAGTAGTTCTCGCCGCACTTCGTCGTGAGCCGATTGTCGGCGTCGGTCGTCGCCCTGAGCATCAGGCGGACCTACGTACCCACCTACCGTCATCGAAACAGGCCGCCTGACGACCCTTGTTGTCCCCAGTAGGTGCCTCCAGGCTACTCGTTCTGGAGCAACTTATGTGTCTCTCAGTCATCCACCTTCACCCCCCCTCCCACCGTTTTCTCTGTATTTTTCTTCCTGTATATATATATATATATATATTTGTATATATATATATATATATATATATTTCTCTCGAGCTCGCTCCCGGTATCTAGCAGATTCAGAGGCCTGCTGTCCTAGTCCGGCCTGGCGGTTTTCAGGCGGGGCGCGAGCGGGAGGGCAGCAAAACGGGCCGAGGCCTACGGGATAGGTAATCCTGTGGCCGGGCTCATCTTTGGCCAGGTTCTTCTGCCACTGCTACTACAGCTACTAGTTTCTAGGACATTTGCTACTAGTTACGGCCTGTCTGCCTGGCGCTGCGCTGCTCTGCTTTCGTTCGGCTAGCGCGGCACAACGCGGCAGTCCAACGCTAATGGCTTTATTGCTGCTGCTGCTGCTCGCTTATTGCTCTGCGGCGATGGACCGACCATGCATTGGTAGACTGTTTATTGCGCTGCGGTCTTCATCCCGCGTTTGAGGTCGATCGCACAAAAACAAGTGTGAGGAAATTGATAAAAAGAGATAGACAGAGAGAAAAAGAAAGAGAGGGAAATAAAGGAGAAAATGGTGGGACGGTGGGAGAGCTGAAGAAATCAAGAAGAAAAGGAAGAAAACAATTTAAGTCTAAGCGTGAGAAACAGAGGAAAGGTGCAAAATGTAGTTTAAAACACACGCACACAGACAAGAGAGTAGAGAGCCGAGAGAGATACACTTCATCACTATCGGGTTATTACTACTACTGGCGCCTAGAGACAGACGGTTACACAGGTAACGACAACGGCAGATTTTCTGTTGATCGCAGTAATAATAATAATATTAATATTTTTTTTAACAAGGGTTTATTTTGTTTAAATAAACCCTTGTTTAATGTATAAGATTGATACATTATAATCAATATATTACAATAGGTAATATATTGATAATTGAATATATGAAATAATTGATATATTCAATTATCAATATATTACTTATATAATATCTACAATATTGCTTATATTATTCTTATTGCTTGAGTGTCGGTGACCACTCAACATCATCTTGGCGTTGCCTCTCTGTAATTCTAATGACACTCTCTGTCGGAGGAACGCGGTCGATTTTGGCTCCGCTGTGGCCTCAAAGCGCTTCTTCCCAAGCTCCTTTGTCAGTTTGAGTGCATCCTTGCCCCAAACGCCAGATGACTCGAGGCCGATAATAATAATAATGTGTCGGTGTGAAGTGAAGATGGTATATATATATGGGCGGAGAGACAGAAACTTTACGCAAAGATTTCTTACCGTTTTATGAATCTACCTGCTCACTTCCCAGAGAAACATCGAGCACGATCACCACTATTAGGGAAAGGCAGAAATCAAACGCCCACGCAGCAAAGCCCGCCGGCCTACAAACGGTACTAGACAAAAGTGGTAGGACATTGTGTCACCTGCCGTCTATACCACAGAAAAAAGCAGTGGTCCAGGTCACAGGTGCACATAGAAAGTCATTCGACAAAACCAGCATGTCTTGATCCTACAGATACCCGGCCTTCACTTTGTCCATTAATAAGGGACTCGCCGTCGCCTGCATCGCTTTGAGCTCAAGACGACTCAAACAGGCCGTTGGTTGCAAACCTCGATTCGACGACGCTAATTTGTTCCCTGGCCTGGGTGCATAGGTACCTTAAACTAGCCAAAGTGGAACCTAGAGAAGTCAGAGACATACACTGCGCAGCATATGCTGAAGAAAAGACAATGCGCCATGGAAGAAGCTACTAATAATGCCAACACTCATGCTACGCATTCCAGAATAGAGGCCCAATGATTGGTTATTATGCCAAATAATCAGGAATAACGTTAATGAGTCGTGGTGGCAGACACTCGCAAACCTTCTGGACGAGTGTAACCGTAACATTATACGATACGATACACGACTCGATACAGACCACAACAAGGGAAAAGTGGCAGAGATCAAATTGGCTAAAGGTGATGTTCGTTCTGCCTCACGGAGCCTGCTTTCGACCGACTCTTTTGCACCATTCAGCGATAACACAGAGCAAGAATTAAGAAGAAAGTATCCCCCTTCCATCAGCAGATGCAAGCGAGCGCGTAGGATCTCTCCGGGCTTCGGTTACTACAGAAGAACACACCGTTCATGCTAAATTGGTGGACACCGTCCGATCCATTTGCCGTAGCATCTGGACCTGGATTAAATGGGCTGCGTCCGTGACACCTCCGGGACATGCTTAACAGGATAATGCCCTTATCCGGGAGACTTCTGGAAGAAGTTGGATCTCTGGTGGCCTTGGCAGCCTGCCTTCATTATGCCTGACGAACTTTTACGGGGCAAATCAGACGCCCTAAAAAATAAGGACGGTTCAATCAGACCCGTAGCATGTGGCCTTACGATCTGAAGGCTTGTAGTAGATCGCCATCAAATAAAGATCCACAATAAAATCTTTAGGGACCGAGTTAAGTAGAAGTGTCTATAAAGGGAGGCGCAAAGGCAGCCGTTCACGCAGTACAAGCATGTATAGAAACAGACGATCCGGTGCGGGTTCCACTCAAGCTAGGCTTTAGCAATATTTCCTTTAACACGACGCGACGTATTATTAAAAGAAGTGAAACTACACGTACCGAAAGTCTAGCCGCTTGTATGGCAAAGCTACAGGATCCGTTAGTTCAATCCTAGTGTGACAAAGATCCACTCAAATCGACAAATAGATTGCAATAAGGGACTCACTGGGCCTTGCCTTGTTCAGCCTGGAAATCTCCAGTTTAGTGGCACAAATAAGAAGCCCGCTGAATATCTGATACCTGGACGATGGTACATTAGGAGGACTGGCAGAAGTGGTGACCGCTGACATACTCAGGGTAAAAGGGTTTGCGGATAAAAGAGGGACAGTATTAAATATTTCCAAGTGTAAGTTTATAATGGTTCGGGGAAACACCAAAGAATGAGATGAAGCAGACAAATTATTGCTGCCGTTTCTCCTCATGCATTTTCAAGACCTTAAAGATAAACGTTGTGCATTGCGACAGACACGACCAGCTACGTTGGCTGTGCACTAATAAGCGGCACTATACCTCTAGAGATATAGTTTGGGCTCGCCAAAATTCAACTACACACTGCGTACCTCACAGACAAGCCAATGTCCCGACACACTGCAAGCGTACGACGACTCTACGAGGGACATACTGAGTCAAGTTCTTCACATTGACTTCACGGACAATACTTCGCGAAGAGCAAGCCTACCTATAAGATAAAGTGGAGTATGTATTCGCTCAGCAACAGAATTGGCCCCCATATGCTCCGCAACGTCACTATTAGAATTTGGCCAGCTGGCAAAGACGCTAGTTGACCCAAGTGCTCACCACCGGCTGCACATTGCTACGCAGGAGGTAGAGTCACTGGTCAACGTGAGGTTATATCCAGGTCCTTGGGAAAAAAACCTTCATCGCAGAGTGTACCCGGCAACTACAAATGCAAAGTCATAGTCCGTAAGGTCATCAAAAGCCATAACCCTCTTACGGAGAAAGCGGTTTTCTTGACCGCAAGAGACACCTTCAGCGGCGGATTCCTCAGGGCTCTCCCGTCGCCGCAGCTCGACAATTTCTCATTCCGCATGGTGTCGGCTTTCAGAATCAGCGGGCCGATATGTGAACCACACATTTGCAAGACATGTGGAAAACCAGTGGAGAAAGATGGCCTCCACCCATTGAGCTGCATCGAAAGCCAAGGTCGGGCTCCTAGGCACACCAAAATAAACGCAAAAGAGCTCTCGGGAGGGCTGGAAAGCCTAGCATACCGGAATCCAGACTGGGACTCCATGACGATAATTGGCCCGACGGTGTCACCATCCTGCCGTGGAATAAAGGCAAATGCCTGGTTTGGAATGCAACAGTCTTCTGCATAGGCGCAGCAACAGTCTCCTATTTCCGTAGCAGGGCCGCCGAGACAGGATGGATCGCCTAACACGCAGAAAAAAAAATTGTTGAAAATAAATAGGTCAAATAAAGCGGCAACGACAACGGTAGCAAAAACGATGAGTACACTGAAGATGACTATAGGAAAAATCACATTAACAGAAGCCGTAATAATTTCACAGCATTTTGTCACTGGTGCCAAGGAAAAGAGGTTCGCATCTTAATAGCAACAACCATAATAAGAGCAAATCGGAAAAACCAACTTTGTTACTAAATTAATGACAAAAAATTTAGCATGTTTGAATGCGATCTATATTTTACTTTCACAGTGCTAACTGCGTTAGAAAAGTAGACAGTCAAAATTTAAGCAAATTTGGAGGTTCATGAAGGTGCTGAGAAACATAGAGTTAAAGTCCTTTGCAGCGTCGATAAATTTAGTAAGGAACCGTAATGTTGTAGATCGCAATCTGACAAGACTTTCCAGGCAGAGACATATATTGAGGCTTAGTAAAGAAAGCCGACTTTCTTACAAAAAAAAGGAACCATTCGGATTGAAAGTCGCACGCTTAGAAAACAACGAGCGCGAGGTAGGGCGGTAGCCCATATTGACTTAATCGTCATAGTTTTCGATGATAGTGGTTGGTTTTAATGGCGAGAGGAAAACTCCAGAAGTAAGTGAGTAGTTGACAGTGTATGCTAGGGGTAGAGCTATCAGGGTAACTATATGACCTTATGGGCTTTGTTGGGACTTTTGATGGGATTGTATCGCCCAATCCAGATTGATTAAAACCAATACTAGTAAATGCTTTTATTACGTCGTTTCGGACAATAGTGCAGAGTACGAACGGAGGGAAAACAGCGGTGTGGTGGGCGTGCCGAGGCCGAATGGACGTTAGTGAACCAGCTGTAGTATTTTCATGTGTTTAAAGAAAGCCTTAGCGGTATGTAAGGCCTTAGTTGCCTTAGTGCTGTTAATGTTGAGAGTCGTTAGTACTGAATATGGCTAATGTTGACAACCTAATACAATATATGAATTGCTAGACTTTGAAAATGTATTATTAAATATTGTAGCAGAAAATCCTAAATACACAGAACCCCCCCCCCTGTAATCATATATATATATATACTTTTTTTTTACGCTCTGACAACTACATTTTTAGACGCTCGTAATGGGCTAAGTTGCCTGTGGCACGATAGCGTCTAAATGCATCTATCGTCATCGCGTTCTCGTACTGGAATTATATAAGCTTCCTCCAGCAGAGGTATGTAGCAGCAAGGCAATGACAACCACGTCCAACAAATTCTACCAGCACGGCCAGGGCTCGAACTAGCGATGTTTTGCTAACCGTGGTTGCCATGGCCCCGTTTCGAACGGTGCGTTAGCCGCCTAAGCCACCGCCGCTACAATATATATTCACACACCCTTTAGCAGGGGAGGCTTTATTGAGATCACAGAAGCAGGCTATTGCAAGTCCGGCCTTTAGGCGGCATAGATATCGGATACATGGTTAAGCTCACGTACTAAGCGCCATGCAAACATTTTGTTAACGATCACTCTCCTGGCAATCATTTTGGCCTGTATATTGATTCTCGAGTGAGCGTTTGTAGTACTCATCTCCAAAAAATCTTACTGCTTGCTCGGGCCATTTACATATGCGAGTAAACATGCGTATAGCAAGCAACATTTCAACAATATTGTCGCATTCAACATCGTTTTCGCTAATGTTACAGCGGTATGCAACACGTTTAACAAAGCTTTTTAAGAATACCGGCTAGTATCCTTTCATCCCGAGAAGAACCCAGATTCCACACAGGTAAGGCATACATATATCAAGATCGGGATACCATATTGTTTGTATAGTTTTACATATAAAGAGGGTTGTTTGATCACAAAAGAACGCAGAATCCAGTGGTGAGAAGTGGTAAGTGCTTATCCCCGGCTGCTACTAATTGCAGATAATAGACACCTGAATGCCCCACACTATATCAGACACATTCTCTGAAGCCAAATGAGACCAGACTAAAACTAGGTTTACAAACTTTTCCCATTAGAGCTACAATAACCCGCAACCGCCGCCCAGAACCATGAGAGAACCGTTAAAGCAACTTGACGATTCTGAACAATGTCACCATCATTAAAGCGACACGACATAGTTGGTGACAATTACACGACGTCGCGTTTGACGGGTCTACTGTCCGCGGACATATCGTCTTTTTTTTTCTTCAAATGATGTGGTTCATTCGTAACAGCGAGCCACGAGCGATTAGTGTTCTTACGGGCAAGTAAGGACAGGCAGATAGACGGATCTCTCTCTACGTGTCAGCATATTTGTGGAACGATGGCTGTCGGGACAGGGGCTGTACCGTGGAGTCGTGGACCGCGAGGTTGCGGTACGCCGTAGAGCATGCGTTTTCTGCTATTTAGAGTAAAACTCTATCTCACCTAACCTCTCCCATCGAGGCGTGCACCTTCTCCAAAAAAGAGATTTACTCTCCCCACCTCCCGCCAGCCCTTCTGCCCCGTTTGCCGCCCGTTTAGTCTGCCTTTACAATGACTTGAGAAAAATGCCTCTCCCTTAGCCCACGTTCCACGTTCATCCACTACGTAATGAAGTGCAGTGACTGGTTTTGTGCGCGCAGTGCACGGGGTGTCCAGACGTGTGGCGGTGCGAGCCATTTGTGGGCGGCCGTTCCATAGGGTCTGCCTGTTTCATCAGGCGGCACGCAGGCAAACGTCGCCCTGCCCGCCGTTGTCGCCACAGCCGCCCTCGCCACCGTCGAGGAGCAGAAGACAATTATACCATCAAAAATCATCATTAACATTCTTCTCCATATTTCCGAATCGAAACGATGGGATTCCTCTTGGCCGCCGGGCAGGCCGGGATTGGTGGGATGACGCGGCTGGGCATGTCTCGTGGGCGAGAGAGGGGGTTCGTTGCTAGCTTGACGGGCGGACGCTAGCTGACTCGCTGCTATGCAGTGCCTGGTAGCCTGGGTAAGAAAGCATACAGACGACGACACCATAACACTGTCGGCGTTCTTGCCGTCTCTGGCCTGCGCTGCGGCCGTCATTGCCACTGTTATCGTGTCTTCTCGCGAGGAACAACGTTCTTGTAAACAACACACGCCGGGGCACCAAAAAAGAAAAGTGAAAGAAGGGAAAAGCAGACGGCAACGTAGACGACAACTTATACGACGACGCTAGCAGCAGCAGCAATGAGATACTTTACCGTGGAACGCAACGAGGCAGATGCCTCTGAGCTTACGCTTACTGCGACACCATACAGCCGGCCACGTTTAAAAACAGCAGTCGCACGACGCTAAGAATGAAGTTGCAGCAACAGCAGCACTAGTAGTAGAAGCAGTAATTCTACTCGGATGAGAGAGCCCGGGGGGAAGCAAGGGAAAAAGGCTAGAGAGTGGAAGAAAGCAAAGAGAGCGACACACACACACACACAGACACACACCCAGAGAGAGAAGAGAGAGAGAGAGAAAGAGATGGGATAGGAAAAGCAAGCTCTACGAAGACGAGAGAGCGTTGTTGGAGCTGCTGTATTAGCAGCACTGGTGGTAATAGTAGATAGAGTAGCGGTAGGTAGATCTCGCAGCAGGCTATGTAGTCGAAGCAGTAATGCTAATAGAAATTGTAATAGTCATAGTTAGTATAAGTCACAAAGCAGACAACAACCAATAGCAGCAGCAGAGCTATATAGGCTGTGAAGTAGGTTTTTGTGGTGCAACCACGACCAGCCGTTATAGTAGTAGTAGTAGTAGTAGTAGTCATTTGTCGGCGCGCGCTACAACGACCGCGGCGCCGCGTTGGCATCTTTAGCTCTGGCGTTTTTGCCGTTTGACAAGGCGAGGTGAGAGCGGAATACAATGAGAGCAAGACGGGCCGCCGGCGTCCACCGTTGCAAAGAGATTACCAACCTGCCTGCCTGCCTACCGACCGAGTAGTACATGAACGCGCAGGGGTTCCCTGCCTTGCTGCATCCCCCCCCCCCCCCCCGCTACTCGCGGCGTGGGTCTCGCAAGTGAAGGGAAAAGGGCCCGAACCCTTTAGGCAAGCCTGAGGATTTTTGTCTTGCATAGCCCCTGCACAGCAAGCCGGCATGCCGTTCCCGGCGACAGGAACTGCGGCGGCAGCGGCGGCACCAGCAGAAGCCGGACTCGACAGAGGGAGCACCTGTCGTTTTATGCGTTACGTGCAGCCAACCCTTCGACAACGCTCCAGGAGAGCGCAGATGTACGGCGGCGATCGGCAGCTAACAGCGTGCCATTTCATGCCAATGCCTACACTATACTACATATAATATGTAAATAGATATGTATTTGTTTTTATCAAGCATCTTAAAACGACAACGCTGCAGGGTACGCCAGCCAACTAGCACTTCCAGTAGTGACACATCGGAGACATTCCTGCACAACCGAATGTCTCTCGAACCTCTTGTCACTTCTCGAACATGACAGGATTTTTGCGTGCGCGTGCTTCACACATACACACATATTCTTCTCCTGCCAAACACACACGGATAAGTGGATAGACGAGCGACTTGCGTGCAAAAGACTCCTCTTTGGATGATTCGCTTTGCAAGAATCCTAAACTAGCCAGACAACTACCCCGGACAACTACCCCGCTTGGGTTGTCCGGGCGAGCGTTGTTGTTAATAATAATTGTTCGTATCTCACCTCTATTACTATAAATATCATTAACACACATTCCTCTAAAAGGTGCTGCTCGGTGAGAAGATGTCGGGAACAGAGCTACGAAATAATAGGCAAAGTAGACGCAGGCATGCACGCTCACTCAAACGAAGGGCCGGACACGCACTCAATGTTCATGAATGATCATGCAGGTGGACGTATGATTGTGTAGGATTATTGTCGTGGACGTATGATTGTGTATGACTATTGTCGTGTACGTAGACATGTATTGTGTACATTTTGTTACACACACAATGCCACGAAATGTAAATGACGACGAGGTTTAATATACATCGCATTGGTGTACGAAGGGCGGGGGGTGGGGGGAGGGGGGGGGGGTTGTGGTATAGATATAACGACGACGACGATGACGACAACAACTCGAGCTAACAACGACGTTTGCTATTACCAGTTACCCTGGACTATACCTTCTATGACTACGATTAGCCATAGCGGTACAACTATCGCACATCTTGCCCGAATACCTCCTCGAAACTAGAAAGCTAGTTCTAGTTGTCGTAGTAGTAACAGTAGTAGTAGTGATAGTAGTTTAAGAGTAGTGTGGCGGCGTGGTCTAGGGACTAGTGGGGCGCTAGTCATGGTTGTCATCTACCGGGGTGTCGCCGGTTCGATCCCTGCTGTTGTTGATCGAATTTTCTTTGAACGATGCGCATTGAGAATAGATGATAAATCATACCGCTGAGAGTCAGTCAGCGACCATGCTGCCACAAGGACTGTTGGGGGAACCCTAGATATCTCACGATGTCCTGGCTCTCGGTGTATTGTAGATATACCACACGGTGAGTGCCAAGCCCGTAGGGGACGGATGATGGTCTAGAATTAAAAACAGCCTCTTTAAAAAATGTTTTTAATTCTAGTATAAAAGTAGTAGTCAAGTTGAGACAGTTTACTACGACACCAATAGCTATGACTAGGCCACTGTAAGCATCGTACACGTTGCGTCGCGACTTAGCCTCGTTGTTTTCTGCGTCCCGTTCAATTCTTATGCACTCTTATGCCTGACTTTACTCTACTCATCTTTTTCGCTGAATTGAATCTGACGCGTTTTTGTTTCGCGTGCCTCAGGCGGCGCGTTGTTTGAGTTCCATCTTCCACTGCCTTTCTTCTTCGTGGCTGCCGCAGCAGCAGACTTTGTTGTCGTCGTCGTCGTCCACTGCTCTCGACATTTGTCGGAGGGGACGCACTAAATAGAGAGAGCACGAGAGACATGCAGACAGACAGACAGACAGGAACAGACACACAGACATAGAGACGCGGAACGCAAAAAGCTTCTTCGCGCGCTCAGGCGGTGTACGCTGCTGGAATGCGTCACCGAACGCTCGCCACATTGTCGCAGAGGCAGACGAGATGTCTCTCTGGCCCCGATATCTGTTCGTAGCAGCGCGCGTATCTGTTCCGCCCTCCGCCTAATGACCACCACCGCCGCCGCTAGCGCCTCTGCCTTGCGTAGCACGGGCCATCCGAGCAACAATAGAACGCAATAGAACGCGAACCGGCACCAAACCGTTGCAAGCCGCTCACACTCTGCAGGTCCGCCTTTGCAAGGTGCCCTCCTTTCTTTCTCTCTCTATTTCGTTCGTCAACGTTGAACTGAATTTCGTAAGCACGACCGACGGCTAGTACGGCATACCGTCGCTACGAGCACACGCAATGAGAGCCAGAAAAGCTGGCGTCCAATGGAATGAGCTGAGAAGGTGAAGGCATGTTTCAGCAGGCAGTGCTTGACTTGATGGCAACGTTCATCGTCGCTTGTTCTTTGCACAGCCTTGTTTTTTTATGCCGCTGCTGCTGTAACATCTGTACTCTATCTGGTCTGTGTTAGCCCGATTGGTCCGAACTGGCAATGCTCCTGGCAACGCTCGGACCGACGTGTTTGCAATTTTTAGTTCGTGGCAAAAACGACGTCTAACCGAGCAAGCCGCACTGTGCGTAACTATAGAGGGACGCTCTCAGAACGAGCATAGCGTACGAAGTGTGTCGTCGTCGTTTTTACCCATTGATCTCGAGTTGCTCAAGAAGCAACTAGTCGAGACCACGCGATCTGCCGCCCTCCCGGCGTCATGCCGACGGTCTTGGGCTGCTGTGCCATGACAGTCGACTGCAACATTGCTTCGTGTAATATCCTGCGTACAATGGCACTGAGTAGGTCGTGTCGCTACAAGTAAATTAGCGACGGTAAGCTAAGCTTAACAGCCGCGCCTTAGGACTTTTATATATTTATTTATTAAAATCACCTTTGTTAGGTACATAGTCAATGGTCAAATGGTATTATGGTTAGGACTTTTATCTACAATGTTACGGTAACGAGGCTGCTACGTTTCTAATGTTTTAGACGATCTATCTTCTTTCTTAAAAATGTTCGTTATGCTGTAGTCAGGATAGATTCCCTCAACCGGTAAATTTGCATTAAAGTACGGCAAATAAATGTGTCAATTCGAGTAAATGTGGTAATGGTTTGTAAAGATAACTTAAATAAAGGTAAAATCATAATGTTGTATAAATTACAATGATACTTTTATATACGATAGATGTGTTTTTATGTTTGCACTATTAGCTATATACTTGCAATAAAAACGAAGCATTTTCTATGCTCTTTCTTTGGAGACGTCTAGGATCCAATCTTAGTGGCGGCGTCTTAGGGGACTAGTGCGCTAGTCATGGTCGGCATCTATCGGGGTGGTCGCCGGTTCGATCCCTGTTGTTGGTCGAATTTTCTTTGAGTGATGCTCATTGAGAATAGATGATAAACCATACCGCTGAGAGTCAGCGGCCATGCTGCCACAAGGACTACTAAGGGAACCCTAGATATCTTAACATGTCCGGCCTTCGGTGCATTGAAGATATACCTCAGGCTAAGTTCTAAGCGCGTAGGGGACGGAGGATAGTCTAGAATTAAAAACGACCTCCCTAAAAAACTGTTTTAATTCTAGGATCCAATCTTACAGCTGAATTTTTACGACTTTCTTCCTTCGACGACGTTTTTTGTTGTTACCGCCCCCGCCAGGTATCTATTGTATAATGTATAGTCAATCTCAGTAGTAGAACAAATTACTCTATTTGTTGTCGGTTTTTGAAAATGTACAGGCGTTAAGCTTCCAGATTCTTCCAGCTATTACTATTGCTCTGCCGTAATGAATCGCATCTATTTGTTTAGTTTGCTTACAAGTTAATTATTAATAGTTACAAATGCATATTTCGCGTTTACACAAACACGAACATTGCTTGTTTAAGCTACAATATATATATATATATATATATATATATATATATATATATATATATATATATATATATATATAGGACTGTTTCGAAAGCGATATAATAAATTGAAGAGCTCGTTAAAGCAAATATTTTCCTATGGAACATGGTCTCTGAGCAGTCTTGTGTTGCAGTGGGAATGAAATTACTACCATTTGTGACACTGGTGTTGTTGACCAACATAAGAGCATACAATGTATTATTGCAAGACAACCAGCCAGTCCTCCTATACAAAAATGAAGCACCTTCGTCGTGTTCGTGAGAAAATTCTGCTTCTTCCTGGAGAATATATAACGCCGGCCACAAGATGCGACATGGCCGTTTCAAAGAGAATGCGCAGAAATGAAGTTATTTTATTAACTTTCACGCCCAATGCCTTCAACTAATTGATCAAACAATCATTTGTACAAGAGGGCTGATAGCTTGGCCTTGTGTCAGTTTCATTGTTGTTGTCGTTGTTGCCCTCATTATCATTTCACTATCACCATTGTCATCATTATCGCAATTTGTATCGTTTTGCAATTTCACACAAAACAGCCAGCGCATACTCCTACACACTTCAACTCGCTTATGGTGGTGCCCAAATAGTCCAATTCAACCACAGTCATGGGTGAGTCAGGCAGCTCACCCCCGACCTAACTTACACCACCATAGCAATTAGGAGCGCGCGGGGGGGAGGGGAGCGGGGGAGGAGATGCTAAAGAGAGAAGCATCAATACCGGATGCCACTTTATCCACTATGGCGATACACTCGCCGATAGCATCCACCGTAACCCCAGTTGCAGCAGTGGCAGATGAAATTGAAGACGGCAACAACGAGGCTTTGATACACACACACACAGCACACACCCATATGTTCCGTGCCGAGCTAATTACCACCGGGTGATTATTATGCGTGCGATTATGGCAACCTGGCGAACTTTCAGTTTTCGCTTAGGCACACCCCCATCCACATAGCGCACTGATGCATCGACGCGCCCGCCAACTTCTGTGTGCATGCATTCATTCGCACGTGCATATATGAGTATCCATCTATATTTTTGTTCACATGTGTATGCAATCATCTGTGTATACATTCGTGTGTGTATACAGCCATCTGTGTACACTTTTGTATATGTTCATATGTGTATAAATGTGTATACATGCATTGTGTCTACACTTTTGTATATGTTCATATGTGTACAAATGTGTACATACATGCATTGTGGATATACACTCTGTATCTATGTCCATACATCATATGTGTACACATGTGTATACATTCATTCGTGTACATATATGCTTACATTCATATATGAACACGTGTGTACAGAAATTTACAGGACAGTTGACGGCCAAATAAATACGGGTTGCGAGTTGGATCAGAGTCCCCGCTGTCGTCAATTTATCTAGTACAATGGCTCTATATTAGGTCGCTACAAGGCGGCCGCAATTATCTAATATCCGAGTGAAAATGATGTGTTCTTGACTCGCAACTGCATTGTAACACTTCGACGTACGTATAAGTATAATCCAAGACGTTTAAGCATTGTAACGTCGAAGCATCAATGCATTCTTCAATTTGTTTGTTCTACTGTAATAAGCAATATTGCTTCGTTTTATTGCTGCACTTATTGTAAAGGGCCACGATTTTCTCACAGCCTGCTAAACACAAAACAAACAAACAACGAGGATTTTTATGCCGATTTGTAACCGCCAACGAAACCTGGATCCATCACTTCACTCTAGACGGGAAGACGCCGCCAGGGACCGGACGGGACGAATAATCTTCTACCAGGGTAAAATATCACACCTCGTCCCCAAAGATTCTGGCGAATTTTGTTTTCTGAGATGCAACATTTATTTGCATCTCAAATTATTCAAAGCAAAATTCGCCAATTCATTATAATAATTAACTACATTTCTACAGAAAGTGCGATAACTGGGAAGTACTTTGCAACACTTTGTACCAGCTGAAGGAACGTATCTTAGCACTACGGCCTGCAATGCAGAAGGTGCCTGTGCTGTCTCACCACGACCATACGCCCATCCACACATCTCTATGTTAATAAAAAAACTAAATTACGCGGACTAAGGTTCCCAATTATCGAGCAATCCTCACGTTCTACGGACCTGGTCCCGTGAGACTATTATCTGTTTAAAAATTTGAAGAAGTTTAACCGGAAAGAAGTTCTCAGAGCCGCAATTATTTGATATGCGCCGTAGACGAGTATTTTGGGTCTAAACATTCTGAATATTTTACTTGTTGTATAGAGGCTATTGAGGATTGTTGAACTAGATGTGCTGAGCTCCGGGAGGCCATACTGAACAATAAAGGCTACGTGGTCATTGTTTGTCTACAGCTTGCATACCATGCTATGAACTTTCTGATTTACCTGGTATATATATATATATATATATATATATATATAGCTGGATATACGGATAAGAGTTGGACACAAAAGGCAACAAATTACACCCTGAAAGAAGTTGGCATAGCATGGCATTAGCGGGCGGCCAGGCTTATTGGGGGGTTGCTCACTTGGTGGGTGATCATCTGCGCCTTTCGTGGTCTTTCGTGGACGTCTTCGGCCGGCCGGTCCCCGAACAGGTCAGCGACGTCAGAAGGAATATCGACGTGTGGCCTGCCCCCAACCCGCAAACGACCACGTACGCCGCTGCCACTACGAAAACGCGACGTCGAAGGCCGCAATTCACCGAGGGTTTGGGGAAAACGGGGTGGGTGAAAGGACAGTAATTGAATAAATATGGAAATGTCCTTATGTTCGGAAACCCGAGGTCACCACACCCGGCGCTGACTGGCCTGCCAGCCAGCCATTTACGATGGCTGGCACGCTAGTCAGCCTGGCAGACGAACAGACAAACAGGTAGACATCCGAGAGTATCGTCGGCCTTTACTGTCGGCGGCCGGCTTCGAGTCAAGGCTGTGTGAGGTCGGCGCGGTGGTGGAAAACAGAACGACCGCGGGAACAACCACCATATGGTGACTATAAGCCTAGATGGTTAAGCGACGATCGACCTCAACGACGAACACGCAGGACGGCCAGGACGACGATAGCGCTACGCCTTATCGTTGCCTAACGACATCGCCAGAAAGATGCAGCTGGCATGGCCTGTAGCCTGCATCGCCACCTGTTAAGATGGGTTAGCTGGCCAAAAGGAGAATAACGACTGCTTTAGGAAGTCATTGTAGTGATATTTTTCGTACATTAGCGTCGGCTGGTTGTACGGCAACACACAGTGGGAGAGTCTACGACCGTAAGTGATTGATGCAGGTTTGATTTGATGCAGGTCATATGGCAGCTAGAGAAAGCAAGAGAGAGAGAGAGAGAGGGGGGGAGAGAGAGAAAGCCAAACACTAATGATAAGGACGTTCAGTCATTGCATAGTTCTGTTGACATTCTGACAGGTCGTTGAATATTTTTGGGGAACGACCTGCCGTCACCGTCGCAATATTAGGCTTGGTGATCCTCAGGGCTGGCTTATAGATGTTTGCGTTAGGTAGTGAGGTAAGTTTAGTCTCTGAGTGAGCTAAGATCGAGAAGACTGAGTTAAACATATGTGTGTTGTGCGACGTCGCCGAGACCGATAACGTGGGCCACCTGCTTTTCGCATGCAGGGCTCTCGAAATCACGAGGCAGACGACCCGATCACGACCAAACGTGTAAAGCAGTACAATAAGAGATCTACTCAGGGATGCCCAGCTCGAAAAAAAGCTGGGACGAGGGCTCAGATTTTGTGGAGATCGTCATGAAAGCGAAGACAAACATGACGGAAGAAAGGCGGCAATACATAGAGCACCGCTAGCAACTGAAGACTGAAATCTAGTCAAGGGGCTCCCGGCAAGCACTGAAGTAATACCACAAATTTTCCGGTCATGTAGGTTAGGGGATCACCAGGTTTTTAATGGGTTTGAAAGTCCCACACTAGGCAGACCAAACGGTGTGCATCATGCACTTTTGTTCCTAGCCCCCTGTAAAAACGCCTAAATTAAAAACCTCGAAACGCTCAAGAGAGTCTCCCAAGATCTACCATTTCATGGGGTCTCGCCATGCCAATGAAAAGCTTACAAAGTACGTCTTTGACTGTTGCAGGTTGAAGATAACAATCCACGTGCAACCCTCGCCAAAAATGTGTTGTCGTAAAACTTGGTGACCGATATTGTATTGTAATTACACATTTACTTGGATGTTTTTACCTCCGTTGCCACTATACGCAATCTCGTTTTTAGTGATCATATTATGCAAAGTCTCCAAAATATTCTTGGGAACACAATTTTTACGTGCCTGGTTTTGTAAGCCTTATACATACGTGCATCAATTTGCACAAAGCACTGGTGGTCCACAAACTGGTGCGCTGCCCTTCCGTATGGCAACCATAATAAAAATAATGCTTCAACTTGTCTGAAGGTGTGCCAAAACAAATTCTGAAAAGAGTTAATTGGAGGTGATTTATAAATGCACCCGATGTACATAATGCTCCACCTGCCGGCCTGCTCATGCGCCCTATCTCAGGTTCAGCGGGTCAACATTGTCCACTACTTCTTTGACACCAGATCAAACGGCCTATAGAACTACAATCCAGCGATCTCTAACGCAAATGAGGTAACTGATCTTCTTGCCTAAGTATGGCAGAAAAATCGGTCTTTAAAAATGTCTCCCTTGCTGGTGCATATACCCTAGAAAGTTGATATCTTAGACCAGCACAATCGCTGAGCTTAGTTCCTACAGCTGTCATGCCCATACCTTTTAAACGGCAAAAAGGTACTTTCTGTAAAATTCAACAGTTATAAGACAAAATAAAGATACATTGTACTACTACTTCATAAAGCAGCAGTTTTTCCATCTCGATAATGTGAAGTTCACCATTTTGCTCACCCGTCTTCAAGGGCAAATCTTTGTACGCTCCAGTGAGCCCGGTTATAAGAATCGCACAATAATCCTCCTTTTTCTAACAGCAATACACAATGACTTAACCCTCGACCAGCCAGCCAATTTGATCCTTCTATAAAAATTCGTTACAGCCCGACGAAGCATTTTTCATGCGTGGATGGGCTATTTTACCCATTACCCCCCACCGGTCACTGTGTGCGAATACCGACGGCTCACACGAATAACAGCAGAGAGAGAGAGAGAGAAAGTGTGTGAGAGAGAGAGAGAGATTGGATGAGCTAACGGTGAAAATGATGCCTGACCCTCAAAGATCCTTTGAGTGGATCTAGATGGCTGTAATTTTTTAATTGGGATTCCTGTGGCCGTTTTGCGGATGACCGAGCAACGCGCTCGTGAGCTCGTCTATTAGTTGTGGTCATCGCCGTCCAGTGTGGCGCGAAGGTGAGTAATGAACACAGGAATGATGAATGAATAGATCAGTGAAACAACGTAATGAATATACATGGCAGAAACCGGCCGTTTCGGCAAGACCTTTCCCCTTCGTTCCTTACTCTCGACGGGGGCCGATCGGGGGCTCGACGACCGTTCGCCGCTTCAACTAGAGCCTGAATAAATGGATGAACGAATGAAACGTTTTTCAAACGGCGCCAACTCTCTGGCGGACACTGGACACGCGCGGGACGAGGGCGCTAGGCAAATGATAGCGAGCAGCGAGCCAAAACGAACAGGAGATAACACGTGGCCCAGATAACAACAAAAGGGGAATGACCGGGAGAAGGACAGAGGATAGTTGCGGTAAGGTAGTATTTTTTGCCCGTCACTCTGCCTCGTCGAGCTCGCATAAGGTGGCCAGTGGTCGACCACCGGCCACCTTATGCGTGCTCCGAACCTGTAAGTCGAGTCATTGCTGGCAACGCGCCAGCAATAAGCGAGCAAAGCGGAATTGCACTAAAAACAAAGCAGACGACTGAGCTTTGACTACAGATTATTTTAATTTTATTGTTTTTATCATCATTATTGTGCACCATGGCTGTGCCGGCATTGACTTACTGACTACACTACAGAGTGCTACAAATGCAGGCGGCAGGTTTAAAACATATAAGGCTAACCGGACAGCCCACACGTCTGTTGAATCGGCTAACAGAACAGTGACAAGACAACAAGTTGAAAAACCCAATACTCATCACTCTAAATATAACGCGGTCGGATGTCGTTTACGTTCACAAAACGACATCTTGTAGTTATCTGGCTAACTTACATGGGCACAACAAATGCATGACGCATTTTCGTCATGATGAATAAATGGCACCTTCATTACCGAACGGGCGGGGAATTTTTACATACATTTACATATGCATGCATAAATGCATGTAAACATGTCTATACATACAATCACAATATCACAACCAATGCAATGACTAGAAAAACCAATTTGTGGAGAGTGTGCATACAAGTTGTTGTGCTGCTTTCGGCATATTCCTCACCAAAACACATTTCTAATGAGTTCAGTGGAGGCCACATAGTGAAACATTTCTCATCCGGCGAGCTTACGTAAACACTCGTGTTCAGAAACTATTACCATTCGGCTAGCTTAAACACACAAATGAGAAGAATGTTCAAGCCGTGCATAGCGCTCTCTTGCTCATATGCGTGTCCCTTCTAATATAAAGGCCCAACAGGCACTCGACAGAAAGGGGAAGGATACAACGCTATGAAGTCCGTTGTCGCTGCCAAGTACTTTGAGAAGTCGGTCGGCAACATTACAAAAAAGAGACAGGCAGTAAGACAGTAAGAGAGAGAAGGAGAGAAAACGAGAGAGAAAGAAAGTAAGTAGGACCATGGTTGCCAACAACACATGTAATATATATACATATATATATATATATATATATATATATGCGGGACAAGGTAGTGGGTTAATCGGAAGCATTGGGGTGCTCTACGACGCGAGGAAGACGAATATAGGGGAACGCACAAGAGAAACAGCAACGGGGGCGGCCGCGGGGGTGGCGGCGGGGGCGGCGACGACGACAACGAAGAGAAGAAGCCATTCAGGCTAGCGGCCCTACTTCGAGGAGCGGGGGAAGCAAGCAGGAGGCCGCAAATAATAAAACTTTTATTTGACAATGCGACAGCGCGTTGCCATTTTGTTCTTGAGCGTACACAGCCCTTCCTTCCGGACGAGGGCAGCAGCAGCAGCAGAGTTCAGCTGAGGCTAGTGTGGATCGCAGAAGCAGCCGCAGCAGCAGCAGCCACAGCTAAGAGGCCACCGCGCGGGCCTCTAGGTAGGGCAGGAGACCGATCGGGAGATTCGAGCAGGATGACGACGGTGAAGCTCGACCAGGAGGAACGATGTCGTCGGCTTTGAGGCCAGCCAGCCAGCCAGACAGCCAGAGCAGGCCGGGCTAGCAGGCCAGGCTAGGCCGTCAAGCTAGCCCATTCTCTGCGTCTTCTTCACTAACGCAGTGTCGGAGGCAAGCAGTAAAGTAATATCCAACTTTTTGAAAAGACCCATCCTAAGGCAAATACCCGAAGGGCTTGAGAGGTTCGAATGTATGTATACACCAAACATATTACTACGACGTGTCCTGACGACAACGACACGCACCGACATCGCGACAACACCGGACTGGATGATTCGATGGATCGAGACGGTCGCGACCAGCCGTAGCTATGGCAGTGCCAACCAACGGCAGCAGCAGCAGCAGAAACAGCTTAATGCTCGAGGGCCTTTGAGGTGGGGAAACCTTGCGAACAAGAACTTCCCTTATCCCGTGCTCAGTTGCCCTTCGGCCGACAGGGGGGAGATTCGTTGTACTCGTCGTTGTCGTACGCGCTCGGTCGTTTTCCTGCCACGTGCGTTTCGGCCCGCCGAATGCCTGAAGCTTTGAAGGACGCGGTTGCCTCCGGCCAGAGGATCAGAACTCGATGGACATACATCCGCGGCGTTCTCGACGTTCTGAACAACCGTTGACCAAGACCGTTGGCAAGTTCACTAACAAGTAGCTTTTGTACTCTGTGTCGAGGCAAGATAAGATGGACAAGATGGACAACACGAAGCAACTTGTGCATGGGCTAGTTGTTTGATGAATGAAAATAATTCAAGCTACAACACAGATTGTCAAATAAGTTTTAAAGATTTGAAGAAGACCTGCAAGCGCGACACTAGCTAGTCTGGGTAACTATAAACATTTTATATATGTTATTTTCCCTTAGCCATTTTTTAGCAGATTTTTTTTTCTAAAGAAATAATTACCTATTGTCCTGCCAAATAAAAACAACCATATTTTGTTGATACCCAAAATATTTCCATTTCCGTCTCCACTATATGCGGTTCATTAGTCATTGAGTATTTCGGTGTTTTTTGCGAAACTAGTTTAATCTATCGTTTCAAGATCTGTTTGGCCGATGTAGCTAAAAGTGTACTGAAACACCCGAAACACAAACTAAGCTATGCATCTGGTCCATTCTTGTCTAAGCTAGATAGGGCACTGCACTCCCGGTGTTCAATGCTATCAAAGTGCAGCGTTCCCCTAAAAGAATGAACTGAATAGGGCAGTTACAACAGAACTATAAAAATACAACTGCAGCACGCAGAAAAACAAGACTAAGAGAAAACAGTGAAAAAGTTTGGAATTTTTATGGCATGAACTCAGCTTATTTTACAGTTTATTCTCTTAACTTCAGACTATCTGACTTGTTTAGTTCTGTGCGGAATGGTTGTATATAATGAAAACATGTAATATATATATATATATATATATATATATATATATATATATATACATGTCGACGTTCTGAAAGCTCATTTTAAATTTTGCCTATGGCTTTCTTAATGCGTTGAATGCTAGGTTATGTCGAAATGACAAACAAAACCAAATACTTTAAGGAAAAAGCCAAACATATGTGCGATAAATGCTCAAATTCCAATACTACGTCTAATAAATGAAATAACTAACAAGTGCACTTGCGGTTTTTATTTATCGCGTATTTTTGTGTAACGGGTGTGAAATAAATATGCACAGAATAGGCGCAGGTGTACTGGTTAGACTTTTTTTCTCAGTGCAGGATATGCTATTCCCGATGCAAAATACAGTATGTCTATGCATGTGCATGTATATATATATATATATATATATATATATATATATATATATATATATATATATATATATTATAGAGAGATAAAGAGATCACAACTGTATTATTTGTATATGTATATATATATATATATATATATATACACATCTGTGGGTATGCGACGTGGGTCCGCTGGGAGAAATTAACGGTTTTCTACAGCCCCCCGCTTCCGTTCGTCCGCCGCTAGCCCGGCCATCGATGCCGCAAAGCGTATGTTTCTGTGCGCCATCGAGGGGTGGTGCCGGTGGTTCAGTAATGTTTAAGCTTGCTCTTCTCCTGCGGCGTGCGCTGTGTGCGGCTCCCGAACGGCGGTCTTCAATTTTCCCCCATTAAGCTCTTGCGGATGAGTCGGGAGGAGCTTGTTCTCCCGGAACTACCGAGCGACCGACCGGCCACCAACAGGCCGGCGGCCCGCACATGGCGGTGCAGCACCCCAGCGGCAAACGCATGGTTTAGAACAGACAAATAGGAAATCGGGAATGAAGCTGCCGTTGCTTCTGCGCTTCCTCCTCGAGGGCTCGGAGGGAAAACTACGCAGGGGGCGCACGACCAAGATCAGGCATCGAAGCCAGATGATGCGCAAGGTCTTTTTTTCGCTTGCCGCCCCTCTCTTAATCTTTCTCGCTCTCCCTCTGTCTCTCTCTCGCTTCTTCTTCCTCAATTGCTACGAGATATGAGGCGGTAAGCTGAGAGCCGTTGCTAAGACCATCTATCTCCATGGCGATGATGACTATGAAGGTACGGACGGTACCACTTGGGGAAGCGCGGAGTTGTACGCTCTCTTGTCGTCGCGCTCTCTTGTTGTTGTTGTTGTTGTTGCCGTTGTTGTTGCTGTTGTTGTTGTTGTTGTTGTCGTTGTTGCTGTTGTTGTTGTCGTTGTTGCTGTTGTTGCCGTTGTCACTGTTATCGTAAACGTTGTTCTGGTTGTCGTCGTGGTCGTCCTGGGCGTCCTGATGGGCCACGACTACCACCAATAGCAGAAGCAGCAACAACAGCAGCCGTGGAAGCCACGGCAGCAGCATCATCAACGACGTTGGCGTGCGCTGTGGTGGCACTGTTGGACGACCTATCAATGTAATTTATTGGCAAAAACGCGTTATCAATATTGCGCCGTGTGCGCCCTTGCGGCCCACGATAATGATGACGATGGTGATGGGGTGATGCGAAGTGCTGGCCATGATTATGATGATGATGAGGGCGAGGACGACTAACGGCAGCGGAAGGACCTCTGAGAGAGATCAAAACGGAGAAAAAGAAAGCTAGATAGATAGAAAAGAAGGAAAGAAATCTACGAAGATATAGAAAAGGGACGCAACAAGTAGCTATGGACGAAAAGGAAAAAGCGGAAACGCAAATGCGAGACGAACGAAAAGGGCCCACGCAGGGAACGGACGAAGAGATGAAGAAAGACAGCAAGAGGGGCGGTCCGGAGGCCTGGAGGAGTCCGAGGTTGCTTCATGGCTATCCGAATGTGTGGGTGGGTAGCGTGAAAGAATAGGGCGGGTAGCGTGCGTGCGTTCTTTCGTTCGGTGCGTCGCCAGAAACACCCGCCAGCTCATCTGACGCCCTCCGAGCAGACACGACCAGATATAGATGACGTACAGACATATGCGTATACAGACGAACCTCTCTGCTTCTTCTTCTCCCTCATAGCCCATTCCCCTCTTCGGACGGTTAACATGCTCCTGCTTCTGCTGCTGCTGCCGTTTTCGACTCGTGCTTGGTCTCTAACTGGCGAAACATTCTACGCATAGAACACTCTACTCCGCAGAGGGTGGCGTTTGGTCGGTGGGTCGGTCGCAAATTCATCCATTTATTTATTTCAACGACTGCGGACGGGCTCGCGGGCGGGCCGACGCGCGCTATGCCCGACGCAATGGTGACGGTGCCCGTTGCCGTGGCCGTGGCCGCGCTCGAAGCGGTAGCATCAGAAGCAGGAGCCGCCATTGCAAGGCGGAGCGCTTCAAAAACCAAGCATACGAACGAGGACATATCTTGTGGGAATGGAATGGGAGGAAGCACGCACGACCATCCAGCAGGCACTCGCTGAGGGCCTGAGCGACCACTAGGCGACGATGACGGCGACGTGACGACGACGATGATGATGATGATGATGGCGGCGGCAAAGAGCCTTATACCTTGTTCCTCCCCCCTATATCTTGGCTCTAGATAATGCCCCAATCTAGTTTTCTCTCCATTTCTCTCTCTACCCCTCTTGCACTCCATTTCGCATTCTCTATCTCTCTCTCTTTCTCTCTCGGTCCCTGTCCATTCCGCTTAGTTCCGCGCCGAGCTGAAACGGCGCCGTTTTCATTTTTATCGCGATTCAAAGCGAAATGGTATTTAATGATCTTGAATATCATTGCGGGGCGAGAGCTCATCGTGTTCGAGGGCGGGAATGAGTGGTTGTGTCTGTGGATGTCCCAACATCCCGCGCCCCCGCACTCGACTCCCCGAGCTTCGTGGTGGTGACAGCGCGGTCGCCGTCTGCTACAACTCCAGCTGTTGCTACTGGACTCTCTTCTGCCGGTTGGTGCCCATATTGGAAGCCCCCGTGGAAATGCGCCCAGCGCGCTCTGAAGTTCTTCGTCTGGTGGCGGCTGTAGGGGCTGCGACGGCGGCAGGTTGAGGGTGAATGAGCTTCACAGTGCATTCGGCGGTGGTGACGCGCGCAATGAGGGCCGGGTTAGGGGTTGGAGGGAGAAGATTGAGGAGAGGGGAAAGGTTTGACAGCGTTGAGAGCATCGTGCGACGGTCACGCGAAAACGATCATGACGACAAGGGTAACAATTAAAACAAATGCACCCGACGAGTGGGACTGCGAGACAGCAATGACGAATGTCTAGATATATATATATATATATATATATATACATACATATATACATATATATATATATATATATATATATATATATATATATATATATATATATATATATATATATAGCGTATAAAACGTTGGTGCACATCGCCGTATCGTCTACAGGGTACTAAAAGACGAACGACTACATCTGTACCAACCGCAGTAAGTTTAAGCTGTGCGGGGTCGAGATTACGAGCGACGGGTTAACTACTGCAGCTGGTTTCAGCAGCAAGTAGAAATCAGTGCGGAGTTCTCTGTCCTTATGTTTCTCACGGATGAAGCTTGCTTCAAATAAGGCGGTGTGATGAACAGGCACAACACTCATGGTTGGGCAAGCGAGAACCCCCGCATATGACTTGCCAGCGTGGACGCCAGAGTTGTTTCTTCGTGAATATGTGGGCTGACATGGTAAACAACGTCCCATTGAGGACGCGTAATGCCGTCAGCCGTTCGTACGAAGGTGATGTGCAAAGGTAAAGTTCGTGCTGCCTCTTCTATCGTACGTATAAAGGGTAGTTGGCTTGGCCACGTCACGCGCAACGCCATGATCGTGTGCAGCACTGTAAGGACGACGAGCCCGCAATGGCGACTCTCGTACCATCTCCGGAGACACAAGCCGTTCAGGGGAACGAAATGGACAATGTCAAGGCTAAAGGTAACCAACTACCTCATAGTTCCATACATACTTCCTGACAGGTTGGATGGAGAAGCATACCATGCATTCCTGAGTGAAACATTACCAGGTATGCTGGAAGGCGTTCCAGAAAGTATTCGCGAGAGGATGTGGTTCCAGCACGATGGAGCGCCACCGCACTCCACCGCTGAGGTACGCGAATAACTCGACGTGACTTTCGAGAATCGGTGGATTGGCCGGGGCGGGCCGTTTAATTGGCCATCGCGATCGCCTGATTTACCAAGTCTCGACTCTTTTCTTCAGCGCCACCTAAAGAATCTAGTCTACGAGACTCCGGTCTCGACATGCCCTCCGGAAAACCTTAATTACTCTGCAATCACGGCTCGCATTGCCGTAATGGATTATCACGATAAAATGTGCGTTTGCCTGAATGTGTTAGTTTTAAGCGCTGTGAATGGTAGTAAAGTTATAAATTTAAGGTATTTGGTGTGAAAGCTAATAAATTAACTTTATTTTTACAAAGTCTGTTTTAAACGACCACGTCGCATCGCAACTGCATATTTTGTGCTCCTATATCGGGCAATAACGGCTGTGTCACATATTTTAGTAATATCACTTTCACTCCAAAACAAGACTTTTCAGAGACCATGTTCCATTGCAAAAATATATAATATATTTAACGAGCTCTACAATTCCGTATATATATATATATATAAATATATATATATATATATATATATATATATATATATATATATATATGAAGGAAGAGTCACTTGTTACAGCTTTTTGTTTACATTCTCTTCTATACGTCCCTTAGCATAGCAAATTCACGTATTGCATTTTTGGGTTTCATGCCCGTATAGTCGTGCTGCTCGAAGTCATATACGACCTTACCTAAATGCGACCTATACGCTCATGCCTAGATGAGGCATTTCCGCTAGAAGGTAGTTCGATGTGACTATAGCGGCCGTTACCTGCGACCTGGCAGGATATGACAGAAATGCTTTTTGGCGCAAGGTCTGCCTGTTAAACTTTTGGAGCTTCTGCGTTGCATGCTTTCTGGTTATTTTGACTCTACTACCTATTTTCCCTTACTTCTCTTCATTTCACCAGCAACACTCTTGTAACTCTAACTATAAAATGAAATAACGTAGAAGTGATATATAACGATTATTTGTGTAGTATCAAGTTATAAAGCTATCTATTACTGTGGAAGTTATTTTAAACGCCGACCCAGTTAACTCGCCAAAAACACAGCACACTTTGAAGATCTTCCATAAAACGTAAAGACTCGCGTCTGTGATGTGCACGCATGTATAATGTAAACGCGCAGGTAATGCAGGTTGTTCTCATTGCGTGGGTCGTGCGTAAATAAAACGCCGCCTATCAGTTGCATGGCA
The DNA here is from genome assembly GCA_003439945.1 of Dermanyssus gallinae. Classification (NCBI taxonomy): domain Eukaryota; kingdom Metazoa; phylum Arthropoda; class Arachnida; order Mesostigmata; family Dermanyssidae; genus Dermanyssus; species Dermanyssus gallinae. Next base: position 234,878 of record QVRM01004960.1, on the reverse strand, counting down.
TACGCTTGCGGTGCCGCTCATTTGTTGAAATAGTAATAATAATAATAATAATAATAATAATAATAATAATAATAATAATAATAATAATAATAATAATTGACTTAGACGAGCTGGAGCTTCTGGGAGCCCCAATAAGCTTACGATCGATTTCAAAGACCCTTAAAGACAAGTGCTCTGGACTGAAGCAAATTCGCTCTCGCTTAACGGCGATGCATTCGCAAGCAGCTCTGTGCATCTGGAGATACAGCTTGGGCTCGCCAAAACTTAACTATACTCTGCGCACTTCACCAGCTATTAAATGTCACAAAGATCTTCAAGCTTACGACGATACCGCAAGAAGCATTTTAGGTGAGGTATTAAACGTCGACCTGCATGATAACACTAGGAAAAGAGCAACCCTTCCAATTGCCGAAGGAGGACTTGGTATTAGATCAGCGGCGGAGCTGGCTTTCATGTGGTATGCCGCGTCTCTATTGGAAGTTGGTAAACTTGCAAAAACGTTGGTCACACCAGACATCCGCCAAGGAATCACAAAAGCCAAAGACGCTGCAGAGCTAATAGCTAGACAAGCAATTGGACCAGGACCCTGGCAAGAACGTCCCACACAGCATACATTGGACTCCTACAGATGCAGCGCTGCAGCTAGAGAGCTGTTAGACAGCCTCCAATCTCCAGTGGAAAAAGCTGTCTTTCTGGCAGCACAGGACACATTTAGTAGAGGCTTTCTAAAGTGTCTCCCTTCCCGGCAGCTAGGTACCATGCTGGACAACCCGGTTTGCAACCCCTACAGTTTTCGCGCATGTGGTACCACAGTAACTGAGGATGGACTTCACCCTCTTAGCTGCATCAAAAGCCATGGTAGAGTTTCTAGACACGCTGAAATCAATGCAATTATAAGAAGAGCGTTACGCAGAGCTGGTATACCAAGCACGCTCAAGCCCAGATTAGTACTTCATGACGACAAAAGACCTGCCGGTGTAACAATCCCGCTATGGGCTAACGGCAGATACTTGGTATGGGATGCTACAGTGCCCTGTACAGTGGCTCCCTCATATATACGCCGCAGTTCACTAGATAGGTTGCCGAGCGCGCAGATAATGGGAAAAAGCGCAAGTACCAAGAACTGGAGACAAGTTACATCGTAGTGCCAATATCTATGGAAACAATGGGTCCGGTAAGCAAGGGAACCAAGAGATTTATCAGTGAGCTGGGCCAACGGATTACAGATCTCACAGGGAATCGGCGCGAAGGCGAGTTTCTACGGCAACTGCTGTCGCTTGCAGTGTGCCGAGGAAACGCCGGCTGTATTGTCGGTTCCATGGAATAATATTTAGGAGCTAGGAGAAGACAAGGAGTACACGTTCACACCTCACAATTGTTAAATAATAATAATAATAATAATAATAATAATGAACTTCTTGTAGTCAATACACACATGGGCACGTCGCAAAACTCTCCATAGAAACGCATTATTCACCACTTCACCATTGGCAACTTCCGGCGGAGTAATTGATACACCATAACGAAGATTATTTGGACTTACTGTGAAAAGGTACTAAACTTATTACTCCGGATTAGTTGTTTAAAATATCTTTATCTTATCTATCATCAACTCGCATCTGGTACTCGCTCACGTTTCGAAGTACGAGGCTCTCACATCATGCAATGTCATGCGACTTATTTGACAAATTTATCCTGCACTCGCTGAAACAGTTCTATTTCTTTTTTATAGAAAGAATATTTTTTTTATTAAGAGGTTATTAATATCTATATCTACATGAATGACAATTACTAATATATTGACTATATAACATCTACAGTTAGAGTAATAAAAATACTAATATTTAGCAAGGGTTTATTATTATCATTATGTACATGCATTACAACTTGAAATATATTAATTATATAACATCTACAATATTGATTAAATTACAATTTCTCGAGTGTCGGTGACTACTCAACATCATTTTGGCGTTGCATCTTTGTCCCAAACGCCAGATGACTCGAGACCGAAAAGCTTTTACCACGTGATCCTCAACGATGTTTTCCAAGGCTCTTCTCACTGGGTCGTCGAGGTCTAAAGTTTATGACGGCAAAAAGAAGGCAGGTAAAGTCTGTATTACGTAAAATTCTATTTGCACTCCTATTGCGTGCCGGAGCAGAAAGCAGGCTTGGTGTCTCCCGAGATGACCCAGCCGCTGGTAAAGCCGGAAAACTTGTTCGCCCTTATCAGCCAGTAGCGGGCCAATCATGTCGGAAAACACCGCCGTATGTATCGAATGATGATCGTTGTTGATGCAGAAGCTGGCTAAACGCAAGAGGGGCCGCCGAACATTAGCATCTGGCATCTGGTATTCGCACGATAGCGGATCACTGCTATTGCGGTACCATGGCCTATTCGAAGACTGCGGCTAGAACGTAGGTTTGCTTACGATTCAGAGAACTCGCCCCCCCCCCCCCCCGGTTGCTGCCGTTGGTTATTTTTGGTAGTATTTGTTGTTGCGGCTCTGCCGTCGTTGGTTATTTTATTGTATTCTTTGTCGTTCTTGCTCTGCTGTTAATGTTGGTATTATGATTTTTTGTTGTCGTTGTTTCTCTGCTATTGTTACTTATTATTGGTAATATTTATTGTTGTCGTTGTTTCCCTGCTTTTATTGGTATTGTTTGCTGTTGTTGTTGTTGTTGTTGTTGCTCTGCTCTTATTAGTATTGTTTGCTGTTATTGTTGTTAGATATTGTTGATATTATTTGTTAGTGTTGGTGCTCTGCTGTTGTTGTTTTTTTGGTATCATTTGTTGTGGCTTTTTTTATCATTTATTGTTGTTGTTTTTGTTGTTGTTGCTCTGCTGCTGTTGGTTCTTGTAGATGGTATTTGTTGTTGTTGTTGTTGTTGTTGTTGCCATCGCTAATGTAGTGCAGGTGATCAACAAGTAAGCCATTCGCTCAAACGGGTCGTGTAAAAAGCGTGCACAGTAAATGTGTTTTATTCCATGATTGTACGAGCACCGCGGAAAGAGGCGGCCAAGTAGGCTACACGTTTGGTACTACCGTAGGATTTGTTATTACTCCCGCTATTGTATTCTACGTTGCAGATGTTCTTGTTGTTTTTATGGTTGCTACTACTGCTTCTGTCGATATTGTTGTTGCTGATGCTGCTGCTGTTGCCGCCGTTGTTGCCCTTGCAGCTGTTATCATTGCTAATGCTACTGTTGTTGTTGTTGTTTCTTCGGTAGCAGCAAAAACACCATCCACTTCGAATACGTCGTAACCCTTGTCATCGTCGCTATTCTACTCAACGATGTGTATACACGCTACTAGTATGGTTATTTGGCCAATTGGAGAGCGTCTGTTGTCGATTATTCAACAGCAGATGCAGAGCCAGAAGCAGAAGCCGAACACGAAGAAGAAGAAGAAGACGGTGACGACGATAACAACAACAACAGCAACACCAACAAGAACAACAATAACAACAACGACGACAACAACAAAGACCGAAACGACGTCAAGCCAGAGCTACTGAACTTTCGGCCAAGCTTAGCTGCTGTCCTAAGGAGCAGCTAGAGAGAGGGGTGTATAGTTAGTTACCGAGAGGAACATCTGGATAGAGAACGACACACGGCAACTAGCTTCGACTAGAGACGCACAGAGCGAGCAAAAAGGAGAGAGCAATATGGAGAAAGGGAAATGAAGAGAGAGAGAGAGAGAGAGAGAGGGGGGCAGGAGGGAGAAACTGAGCACGCCATGATCAACGCACTGAACATGGGCGTCCAAATTCCGGGCGTCTGCCGTAGACTGGACTGCACTGGACCGGCCGGCCGGTTGTTTCCAATAGCGCCCATGGACGCCCCAATACCCCAACCACCCCACGGCGTCTCGACGTGCCGGCTCCATCCGCCCCTATGGCCACTAGCAGTAGAAGCAGCAGGTGCAGCAGCAGCAGCTGCAGGAAGAGCTCTTTTCCTCTACCCTACTCTCTCTCTCTCTCTAATTCTCTCTCTGATTATTCGCTGGCTCTCTGACTGTCTTACGTTGGCAAGCTGCAGGTGTGCGGCCACCAGCCGGTCGAGCCGATAAGAAGACGCACGACACAGAGAAAGTAGATGCAGCAGGCCACCACCGGTCGACACCGCTGTCGGCACCGGTCGCTGTTGGCGTCGTGGTCAGGCGTTATAGCGGCCGGCAACGTCTTGGTATGCAGGACGCAACTGCAGGACCCCAAACTACGGACCGACTCTCTGACTGACTGACTGAGCGATTCACCGATGGACTCTGCGCCGCACCTTTCCGCTCTGCCGTGCACATCATTGCCGTCGTCATTATTGTCATCATCATCATCATCAGCAGCAGCAGCATTATTAGCATCATCACGCTCGCTTGACTTCATGCCCCAGAAGTTCGGCGACCGGCGGTGGTTCGTAAGATGCACTTCTTCGCATCCAAACGCATTCACGTAGATTCACATGTATGCACTTATGGCCTTTTTCGTCAGCGCTCTTTGATGTTATTGCCATTGCTGTTATCCTTGTTGTTGTTGTTGTTAATGCTGTTGTTGTTTTTGCCACTGCTGCTGCTTTCGTGAGCAGATGACGACTATTACTACTACTACCACTACTACTACTATTACCACTACCACAACTACAACAACTAGGGCCGTCGCTTTTTCCGGTCTGAACGTGAGCCTGTCATTATATGGCAAACGTTATTGCTATGCACGTGTTAGTGCATTGCTCGACTTGCAGGCTCGATTTGCTGCAGCATCGACTAATACCGTTAGTTGGCTGCGAGCGGCGGAACGTGGTGCCATCAGCGTACGTATACATACACGTGTATATATATATATATATATATATATATATATATGCAACTAGAAAACTAACGAGATCCGCTGATCTCTCGCTGTTTTTTGCCTGCCTTGCCCGTTCGCACTTTCTCATACAGCTATCAGCCAGTTGCAGATTATGCGTAGGGCTAAAGCCAGAGCTGCAATCGTAGCAGTAGTAGCAATAGTACACAAACAAATCGGCTCTAGCTACACGATACGCCAAAAGGGAGCGTGCCGCATGTACAGTGAACGTTGAGGTCGTTGGCGAGATAATCCCTCGTCGTTTTAGCGTTTCCCGCTAAACTCCGGCGATTTCTACCCGTGTGACTGGCGTCATTATCATCATCATCGTCGTCGTCGTCGTTGTTGTTATGGCTGCTGTTGCTGTCATCGTGATTCTTGTTAGTTTCTCTCTCCTCTCTCTCTCTCTCTCTCTATATATATATATATATATATATATATAGATATATATTTGTGTGCGTTTATGTGCATATATAGGCAGAAAGAGACAAGTTTATAATATTCTGTATAGACGCCTACAGGCCCTGCAGAAGCAAGGATAGGCGATTCTGGAAGGTGGGCCTATCCCGGATGTGTAGGGTAGCTGACCTCACGCCATTCTCGTCGTTGTGGTCATCTGTCGTCAACGGGATCGCTAAGCTAATAATACCCTTTCAGAGAACGCTTCGTAGACGCTGAAAGACGCTACGGTTCAACCCCATACATACATACACGCACAAGTATCCATAGCCACAAGCCTCTCTGTTCGACCATAGCCACTCGAAATCCTATGCTAAGTGAAGCCGGTGCAGCAGCAGCAACCACAACAGCAACAACAACGACAACAACAAGAATAATAACAGTAGTGTAACTGTAACCGTAGTAACTGATGATTACTGCAGGCATACGACAGGCTTACGTGCATTGGGATCAGACGAATCAGACGAGGGATGGGAAAGAGAGAGAGAGGATAGGGAGGGAAAGAGAGCGGGTTGACGGGAGTGGGATGTTGACGTCAGACAAGTGGGGGTGAGTCGCGTGGGCCGTCGTTGCAATCGCCGCTGGCCAGCAGTGCCAAAACCTAGTAGTAGTAGTAGTGAGAGTAGCAGTGGTTGACGTTGGGGGGCGTGGGGCGCTGGTAGCTAGCAGGCAGAGGTAATGCCTCCGTCATTGTCGTAGTCGTGGTCATGGCTCTCGTAGGCGTGCAGGCGTATTCCTTCTTAGTATTCACGCGTGTGGCCGACAGATAAGACAACCGACGGCCAACCGTGTGTCCGTTCCACCGACTCACCAACCGGTCCCAAGTCGAACTGATCGTCGAACAGAGACGCGGAGGTAGTAGTTGTTGGCGGACGGCATCACCCCCCACCTTGGGGGCAAGCAATCCCATGGCACACAGCTCACGCACGCAGGCCAGCGTGCGCGCGTTCACTTGGACAAATCGATTGCCGATGCTGCCGCACCTGCTTGCACTCCCCCTGTCGCCTCCCCTTGCTTTGGTTGGCACCCCCGAACTTTTCCGGGCTAGAGCCCCACCGAGAAGCAGTCGGTGGGGCTCTAATCGCGGGAGAGGGGGGGGGGGGGGGGGCAGAAAAGAGTATCCTAGCTTTTAAGACGACGACGGCGACGACAACACGACTTGTTGTAGGAGGAAGAGGTTGTCTAAACTATCTGTTTAGGGTGGTGAAGGGTTAGGCTTCGTCGTTGTTTCGTAGACGTTCTTAGGACGCAGGACAGCTCTCGGGCGCAGCGTACGACGGTGTACGCCTCTCGATGCGCCGAGCGGAACGTGTTCGTATCTAGCGTGTGTAAATCAGTGTGTTGGCGATATACATTTAGCGTGCATGAATAAGTATGCATGTATGTACTCGAGACATTTACAGACGATTCAAAATTATAGTTCCAGAACATAGTTCCACGGCAGGCCACAACGACTCCCTCTCTCTCTCTCTCTCTCACTCCACTAGTGCTGAACACGTTCAGTGCCATTTGACTTTGGTTTTTGTCGTGGCTGTTATAGCTGCTGCTTCTTCCACAATAATAAGTAACCAGATAGCCATTACATTAAACACCGATACCCAACCTGACTCGAAATTATTAGTACAATTCTTATCACATGCTCGCAGGAGTTTAAGGCTTGCCACAATCATACCCCGTGGGGCTAGAGAAACCTGTGCTAAAACATACACGACAACATTAAGCGACTTTAATACGAAGCTCGATCTTGAAAGTTGGAATAACAACGCTTCCATCATTGTTTACACTACCTCGCCAAAAAATCACGAGGAAACACTAACTAAAAACATTAAAAGTTATATAGCTTAAATAGAGTTACGAACACTTCAAAATCTTGCTGATTCGACCATACCTAGCACGATCGGCAAGAGGTTTCATTTCACTGCATGCGCCAGACAGAGATGAAATTAGCAGAGGAAAATACCTGGATAGTATTGAAGGATCTTTCGTTTTTAGGACCATTCGATCTTCCCCTTTTGCAAGTTTCAAAAGGCCTCGGCCTCGACATCTTCAAAACATGCTTAGCCAGACGATTCCATCTTCAGAGCGTCTACTGGACGAGCTGGGCATTTTTATGGCTAGAGTGCTCAATGGGGCTTTGCCATAGTTCTGCCAACTTGTTTTCTACGGTGCAAGTTTAACTGCCCTCCGAAAGAAGGATTATTCCTTTAGGGCCATAGCATAGCCATAGCACTAACTCTACGAAGAATGGCTTCCAAGATTGCGATAGCTATGAACAAACGGGCAATTGTTACTGCGGTTTCATCCCATCAAATGGATCTTGGCATTAAAGGAGGAGCAGAGGCTACTGTTCACGCTACACGCGCTTTTCTGGAAACAGAAGGTTCGACAAAAGTACTAGTCAAACTAGACTTTTCAAACGCGTTTAACACAATAAGAAGGGACAACATTCGACGAAGTAAAGAGAAAGGCTCCACGAATATATTCGATGATATAGCAAGATTTCTCAATACTTGCTTCGAACGCAGATATGACCACAGAGCCGCAAATTGGCATTCAGCAGGGAGACCCATTGGGACCAGCTCTGTTTTGCCTCGGCACGAAGCGCTCCTAGTTCAAACTCGATACAACGAAACGTAGTACATACAGTTGGAAGAAGAGGGCCTCTGTTTTGTGGCTTTTTCTCAGCTTTAGTGTGCTTAAGCATTATCGGGCGCTTCGCGGCTTAGTTTGTCAGCAAGGGGCCCATGGCGAGTTGACTGGCGCACTGGGCGTTCAGCAACATGTGTGTGACAGGACAAAAGGGCTGCAAGCAACTGTACATGACACCCGAGCATTTCTAGAAAGTTCTACGGGAAATATAGTAGAAAACTCCACATAAAAGTTTTACATGTTGCAATTATAAATAGAGGAGTTGGCTTTTTATTTTTCTATATTTTACATTTATCTTAGAATACCAGAATCATGCTGATCAGAGACCTTGTTTACACATAGCGTAATTTTTGGTTTTGATTTTCAACCAAGGTAATAAAAACTCCTACCCGGCACAACAGATCGTAGCTAGCCGACTGCTTAAAACAGTTTGACGAAAACGTACAGAAATTCCGGGACACTCCCTGATTTGAAATAGAGTTAATTGTTACAGCTAGCTTATATTTAAGTCTAGCAATTTAACACTAAAGTTAAAAACTGCCTACAGTTAGAGGGCGGCCAGGAGCAATGTCTATGTGTAACCCTGTATTTATTTTTATTTGCATTTGAAGCAATCAAATAAACAAATAAAGCGTTCAGTCGCTATGGGTGGTCTAAGAATCTGACGCACCGTGTAAGTGTCCTCTTTCCGCATCACGCATCACATTTGACTTACGGTCCATTTTTTATCCACAGTACTTGAGCCATATAAAAATGGCTACAAAATTCAGCTGACAATTAACACACGTATCAAGTGTTGTTTTTTTTGTGTTTTTTATATGCAAGTTAAATATGTCGCAAGTAGTTGCATTCGAATGAAAAACATTTTCATTTTGAAACAAAGGCATGGTTGAACTGTGCATGTAAAATTAATTTATTTGATAGTATGTTTAGAACTGTATTACAATGTTTTACTCCCGATCACCGTAACAACAGCCACCGTGCCTTTTGGCAATAATCTAATCAACTTGTCAATGGATTGCTGTGAGATCCACTTCTCTACTCAACATCTTCTACATATATGTTTGTTGGGATTGACGTCGGGAGAACAGGCTAGCCACATTATCAAGCTAATTTAAGATTTTGAGAGGTACACCCGAACAAGTGCAGCGGCGTATGGCGTAGCATTTTTTATGAGCAACACTGCTGTTGTCTTCAATAGTCCTTGTATAATGTACACGTGAGGTGTCAGAATCTAACCAACAGTTAGGCAGTCAAACCGTTTTCTCCGCTAATAATCGTTGGCTCCAGACACCTCCTGGGAGTCTGCTTCGGCACTTTTGTGCCCTTTGACCCCGTCGAACGTTATTGCACCCCAAACCGTGATAAACCGCCACCCACTGTAACTAACACGCTCAGCAATGCAAGCTTGCCCTAGCGGCGTTCCTCGTCGTCCATACACTGTATCCTGCCCATCGTTGTCCTAGGGAGACATCCGGGGCCCATGCGAGAATCGAACGGGCCGGCCATTGGTCAACGGTCTAATTTCCGTGATCTTGCGCACATGGCTATTGTGCTTGTTGTGGCGGGCTGTGGTCAGTTGTGGACGTACAGCGTACAAGTCATCCTGACTAGTCCAGGACATCTTGACTGGTAGCTTCGAGCCCTGCCTGGACCCGCGTTTCGACGAAAGCTACCGTGAGTTGATCTGGGCGGCCCTCTCTGGTGTGATATCCAATGCTCAGAACTTGTTGTTGGCTCTTTTGCTAAGCAATGCCACAAGCTGACTGACAGGAAATATATTTTACTAGTAACTTGGTTATGGGTTTGATACGAAACACCAGCGAATAGAATGGAAATGACTAAGCCGAGATCGCATCTCCGAGCGTTTTTCCAGTTCACTGCTTTATGGGGATTAGAATGGTACGTACCGCGTCAACATCTTAGTCGTGTTTTGAAGCTTATTGTATTGTCCTTTAGTTGTAGTCATATTGTGATTTAAATGCAGTCATTTTGAATATGGCGCTACTACTGTGAGAAGCTTAGCCTGAGTTGTGCGGAGTAATGCAAATTTTGGCCAGGCATGTATATGTAAGCTACAAAATAAAAAAAAGGTCATACCGTGTATGTATAGATAGGCTAAAATAAAGTGTCCAGGCACCGGACGCGTAACTTGATTATGTGTCTGATACTCTAATTGGTTATGTGCTTCATATGAAATACCTGGGAATAGAATAATAAGCACTACGCTATGTATAACGTGAACTGTAATGAGTGATGCGATTTTTGACCGGATATTTATGTGTATGTGGGCTAAACAGAGTCCGGAGGCACTCAAATCTTTTTGGACGTCTTTCAAAGGGTTCTCATACAGGCAATCCAGACCCCCAAAAAACAATGAACGTTTTCTTCCATGCTTATTGGCCGGGTAAGCGAGCCACAAATGTTTTGTAGTAACTATGTAGATAAAGACTGTAACGCAAGCGTACGATGGATGGAATGCGTGAAATTTGAAAGCCGCATTAAGCGTAACAATAGAGTACGAGTTGGCGAGTTGTCAACTCTGATGCTCAGGGCCGAAAGGATCGCCCTGCAGACCTCAGTATCTGTCAGAGGAGCGTGGCGGGTTGGCAGATCTTTGTTTGCGCCAAAGTCCAATAGGAATATCCGGATCTGCTTTCCGGGCCGTTCGATATATTCGATGTCGAATTCCCCCATAGTAACACGCGGTCTCATCTTGCATAGAAGTGACAGCATGGCTCATGCCAAACAGACGTATTTTGATCTAGCTATCCGAGTGACTTTGCGTGTGTAAGAACGCAAGAGAATAGGATCAGACATGAGTACATTATTGAAGATAATGCCATAGAAGCGATGCGCGTCGGTAATGAAGTTCAACTGATGCAACTTCGCAGTAGGGTGCTCAAATCATCTGCCGGAAAAGCAATGATTAGTGTATGTGTTGCTGTAAAAACACATGCCTCCCTCACTTTAACTGTGTTCGTTGTGCTGAAACGGTTGTGGCGTTCTGTTATTCGTAAACATGCTCTGTGGCTTAACGCACGCATTGGCCTTTAAGTCAAACGTTTGCCTATTCTGTCAAAACCACAAACCATTATTTGTTGGTCTGTGGGCACATACGATATTATTTGCGCCCATCTTCGCAGCTACTGATGGCTTGTAGCCATTTGATTGTCTAGTAGTGCACTGATGGTAGTTACTTGCTGATTAGGCCGCTTTACTATATAGGTCGTACTGTGCGCCGAGGGTTAATATAATACAACGCGGTGTTATCAAATTCGACAAATTATCAATAAATCTTACTTGCTCACTGATATTGTGATGCACCGTTGCCTGTGCTAACAGCGCCTCACACAACAAAACTGATGAACCGACCATGGAACTATAGAAATCCTTTCCAAGCTCTAGACCACGGAGCTATAGAACTGGGTCCCTTCATCTATGAGTATGGGAAGCCTTGCTTAATGTAAGATTTAGGGAATGCATAATGCACATGTGTCGCTGGCAGCTATCCGCAACTAGTGTGGGACTCACAGATACACTAAACCCGCATTCCTCCCCAACAAAAATAGTCTCATGTAGTGTAACATATTTGAAACAGATTCAGCTAGAGTTTGGTGTGTTTACTTCAGAAACTGAATATATTAGGGTGATAATCGTGCACGAAACTTTTCTAGTAAATGGGCAATATGCACCTCGTATACAGGAATTTCTCTAAACTGGAAACAGCCGTATCCCGAAACCACTCTGGTCGCTGCGCAGATTGTCTCAGCTTTAGAAAAAGTGGTTGAGAGATGACGGACTGTACAGCGCCGGCAATTATTGCGACGCAGCCTGTTGATGTCTCTGTATGTGGCTCGTGCGCAAAATAGTGGTAAACAAGAAGTGGACTCCCCAGTGTCCACTTTTATTAGATCCAATTCGGAAAGCACAGACTGCATCCTAATAGGAAACGCCATGTTTGATAGTAGGCTTGATAGTAGGCCCGACTTCAAAGGAAGACTTCATTGGGCATTCCACACGTCTCAGGCGCTAACTCTCTTCAACAGTAAAGGGGCTGCACGGGACTCTTCATTGGGGGGGGGGGGGGGTCGCAGTAATCGATTTACGTTCTGTGACACGCAAACGCCTACACGACAGTACAGGAGATGCACATTAATGGCATTCAGAGCACAATGTAAAAACACTCAGATGGAGATGGAAGAAGCGTAAAGGCATACGAAATAAGTACCATAACAGCAGATTTCTACAAATAAGTAGTGTATGTACCAGCCAAACACGAATTCCTGTCTTATACGCAATGCTTTAAATCGAATCTTACTGACAAACCGATAGTGATCACAAGGGGAATCAGACACGCGACATGGCCCTCCAAAGAGCGGCAATCAAGGCAATTGACGTACGCGAGAGTTCGCCGAGACAGCATATATGTCGGCTGCTTTGTCTGTGTATAGAGCGTGCCAGGAGAAACTTCGCATAGCTGTAAATAAAGTGAAAGAACGTGAACACAAGATTCGTGAATACGTGTTAAGTTCGCCACGATATTAAAAATCTCTTCTATTTTAGGGTGTTGTGGATTAACTAATTGGCGGGTCATGTCGCCGTTCTGTACTATTGCGTATTAGTGTATCAAGCATACATAGAGGCACAGAGCATTCTAGCAACCATCCTAAAAATCGTAGTGATAGGCTTAGATTAAATTCCCGAGTTAACAGAATGGCAAATCATTATCTGGACAAGTAGAAGGCTACCTGGAGATAAGGGCTGACGATAATAATTGCAATTTTAAAGGTCTCCTCGAAGGCGGTAGCCTATGACCTGCTCATCAGCTGCTAATACAGTCAGTTACCGTACTGTCGACGTCTCTGATTGGAAAGCTAACATTTAACAATAACAACAGCCTGCTACGGGTATGCAACTGAACTACTAGTGCTATCATTTATCACATTGCCAAGATATCGGGAACTAGCTACAGCAATTGCAGCCCCCTGTTTTCGGAGCCCGGTTTCATATGCATATAGACCTGGTATATATACGAACAAGCGGAAATTGAAATAATAAACTGAAATTTCTTTGGTGAAGATTTTTTGTTTCGTGGTCCTTTATGTATGAGAGGTACCTGTGAACGATTTGACTAAATGTGATTATCAACACACAAAAATTACTAATACGTGTTGCAGAAGTTTACGGAGGTTGCTGCTGCTGCCGTTATTCCCGAGCCCTATATCTGCTCTGTAGACATATAGCCCTATATCGGCTCTGTCGACATAGAGCCCTATATCTGCTTTGTAGGCATAAAGCCCTAATCTGCTCTGTACCGCTTGACGCAAATAGACCTTCGAAGATGCCTGGTCTTCTAAGGCACGGCGAGCTGCCAAGTACGAAAGCGAGAGGATACCTCCGCTACAAAGTAGAGACAATGAGAACTTAGAAAGAGAGACGGACCAGGAGAGAGAATAATATGAACAAACGCCGCAATGGCTGCCGCAGTGGCAGCAGCAACACCAGCATAGGCCCCTATGACGGCGGTGGTGGTGGTGGTGCTTAAACCGCTGGCATAAACCGCTGCGGCCGCCCTCGGCGCGCCTTGCTTCCCAATCCATGGTGGCAGAACGGTTACAATCGTCCTCTCGTTCCGCGTAGTGTCGCCGTCGCTGTCGTGCCGGTTGTGCTGCAATGGTCTGGCATCAACAACTCTACCTTCGGGCTCATCAGTTTCCTTCTCTTGCTCTTCGCCTACCTCTACCACTTCGTCTCGTGCGTTTCGCCTACCTCATTTTCCTTGTCTTCGACCTTATCTTGTACTTCTACTTCTTCGTCTTCTTCCTCTTCCTTTTGCGATGCTGCTATTCCTGCTATGATGATTTGATTACAACCCGCCTCTGTGGGCCACAAACTTAGCAATAGCTAAGTGAAGCAGTGGGCGCCAGCAGTTGTGGTAGCCGTGAGGCCGAGCAAAACTGCAGAAACCAAAATCAAGTTAGCACTAAATAAAGCCTCCTTCGCCTCCTAGCCTAGCTCGAAGGTGCACCCTGCTACTACCGACGCCCCTCCGACCTCCCCCCTCCCCTCCGACCTCCCCCCTCCCCTTCCCCCATCTCTATATATAAAGACCCTGCCGGTGTTTCCTTCCTATGTTCTGCTTAGCGTTTTCTCCTCATCGTCGTCGTCGTCGAGGCCGCCGTTCCCAACCGCACGTTCACTCACTGCCTTTCGTTGTTTTCGTTTTCCCCCCGTTTCTCGTCCGTTCGTCCGTTTGCTCATGTGTTCTTTTTCGTTGGTTGGTTGGTTGGTTTCTGCCCTGGTTGGCCGCTCCCGCTTTCATTTCGCAGTACCGTGAGCTATTTCCCTATTCCCCTGCATCCCCGCGAGGCGCTCGGTTGGGTGCTCGTTCATTCGTAGTCTACCGCCTGCCGCCGCCGCCGCCGCCGCTGCCGCCCGCCACCATCGAAATGGCCGCTAACACGGCCGAGAATGGAGAACTGCCGCCCCAAGTGCCAGTGCGTCTGTCTCTCGCCGCCGCCGACGACGACGAGGCCAACGCAAGCGCTGGACGTGGTGGTGGTGGCCGTGTCTACCGAGGTGGACACGAACATCGAGACGGCGGCGTCTGTGGTGGTCAACGTGATAGAAGTAGTAGCAGGAGCAGCAGAAGCTGGCTCGTCAGCTTACCCATCTGCGCCCGTTTACAGACTCCCGGCGATGGTCATGGGCGTACCGATATAACTGTTGTTACTGCTGTTGCCGTTGTTGTTGCTGTCGTCGTCGTCGTCGTCGTCGTCGTCGTTGTTGTTGGTGTTGTTGTTGTTGTTGTTGTTGTTGTTGTTGTTGTTGTTGTTGTTGCTGCTGCTGCTGCTATCGTTGTTGTTGTCATTATTATTGTTATTGTTCGTTACTATTGTCATCGTTGTCGTCGTTGTTGTTGTTGTTCGTTACTATTGTAATCGTTGTCGTCGTCGTTGTTGTTATTGTTGATGTTGTCGCGATTTTTGCTGCCAGCTTATCAGCCAAATGCACCGTAGTGTTGTGATTGTTATTATTGTTGCCATTTTTATTATTGCTGTTATTGTGCTTACTTCAGAGCAAGCCAAGCTAGCTAATATTACCAGTAGCACAACTACGACTAGTAATACAGATACTGCTGCTGCTGCTGCTGCTGCTGCTGGAACTGCTTCAATGGCCACTGCAACGCCGGCAGAGTTTCAAGATACCTGGCAGGCTTTCTAGGAGGACCCTCAGGCCAGGACAGGCCCTTCCCCAACTATCTACCCCCAAGCCGGCAAAAAGACAGACAAGCCGGCGCATGCCAGATGCCTCCTTTCGAAGTACGCCATAAGGTACACAGACGATGGCATTGGTTGCAATATTTCAACGCTGATAGCCGTAGCAGCAGTAAGCACTCAACTGTCGGCTGGGTATTGTTTATAATGAAAATTATAAGAACAAAAAGAGAAAGATATCACCATTCATAATGGTGACAACATTAGGAGCACTTACATTTAGCTCGCTTGCACAGGCACCTCTCACACAAGAGACCTTCACCGCCTTCACCAAGGAAATTTCAATTTGTTTTTCTTAGTCTTAGTTAGTTCGTTAGTATTGGTCAACATCAATAGACAAAGAAGGTTATATATATATATATATATATATATACAGCTTTTGTTTGATATAAAATCTCTTCTCCTGATATATATATATATATATATATATATATATATATATATATTTATTTATCAGGAGAAGAGATTTTATATTACAAAGAAGGTTATATATATATATATATATATATATATATATATACAGCTTTTGTTTGATATATAGTGTTGTAGGCAAAGTAACACAAACAAAAGTGTTTAAGAAACATGATAAATACTATATTTTAATTAAATACAAGTGGTATAAAGCCATTTCTAGCGAAATCCAGTATTGGTGAAATAGTCACCTTATTTATTTTCCACAAGCTGCGTAAGGAATAATCCAAAATTTTAGCACGTTTTCGCATAAACCAGACCCAATTATGTTAACGGAAGCTTCTATGTTGGTCTTTAAATATCTGATGATAGTGGGATTATTTGCGTGTACTCTGTTCTTTAAGAAAAACCTGAACAGAAAAGATTAAGTGAGTGTCCTCGTTACGCGAGATCACCCGTCCGGGAAATTTTATCTTCTAAGGCTAGAGTTGTCTAGCCAGTTGTGTGGCTTGTGGCTCAATTTCACTGTAACTAGATTTGCATTGATTCCGCCTAAATTCGGCTAAAGACAAGTACAATCATGTTGCGTCACAACGCCTGTCATTCACCACGGAGTAAGAAAAGTACGATACAATTATTCTTTTGGCCCATAGGTTGCACCAGACTGTCGCATATGGGGCACATGTTGTGGCTTTTCTTTTTTTGAAGCACGTGAGGCTTTGCCCTAAGATGCCACAATTTTGTTTATAAGCACTTCTAGTCAAATAGGAATAGGTTACGTCGGAAAATCATTTTCTTCACAAAACCGGCATCACGCTGCACCATCTCGAACGCCCAAATGGCGAAGTTTAGCCACTTTTAATATTCCGTGGTGCCTGAGTTTTTGCTTCAGCTGAATTTTATATGAATATATCGCTAGAACCGATTTGTAGGCCAGCGCTCCGTGGTCCTTTCACCGTGGTTTGGCACATTATGTACGGAACCTATCCCGTGAAACTTTTGCATAAGTTTACGAATGGTGTTCTCACAAGCCAGGTTATTTCGAATATGAATTATTAATGAATATTAATGAATTATTTATTAATAATTAATTATAATGAATTATTAATGAATATTAAATGTTTGTTATACCGATATGACTGGCCAGACTTTGCTATCGATCACAAAATGTGCGTGTGCAAAAGAATGAGTTGTGTAATACCAGCAGTGCACATACCAGCGTTTGAAAGAAAAATCGCTGCTACTCTTTTTTAATTTTTTTTTTATTTGAGGGTTTTGGGAATGCACATGCGTCACTAGCAGCCTGCGTGGCTAGTGTGAGACCACTATCCACTAAACCCGGTTTTCAACCCCCGCCTACATATTTGTAGTACGAAAAAAGCTAAACAGATGCAACATTTTTACATATGTATCTCCATTTTTTCTTGTTTAATATATATATATATATATATATATATATATATATAACATAATTTATTGACGATTTAATTCACCTTTTAGGTATTGTGATAAGCGGTCCAACAAACGAATGCTATGTATTCACTCCTCATGCAGGAATGGCTTCGTTTACCTTTTCGTAGGCACAACCTTATTAATTGAGAACCTAAGACATCGGTCCTCCTGTCGGAAGTGGAGGCTTACAAGCAATTTATTCGCAACTGAAAGAATATGTTGACTAAAGTTGATCCGCGGTTCTTTAGGTCGGGAGCAATGGCTTTATGAATGAACGCTCGGCAGGATTTCAGTCGTAGCAACCGACACATCGGAATTCGTTTCGCTATATACAGTGTACTTCACTATACTACAGGGTGCGTCAGCTAAATCCAGACAAATTTCGGCGGGCTACCCAGCATAGACGGAAGGCGTTAATTCAGATCGGTTTGCGTTAGCAGACAGCCCACTCACAATAGAACAAAAACGCATTGTCATCATGGACGGCCGCCGCAACCTGGGTCAGAATATGACCGACGAACAACCGTTATCCAATTGCTTTGTGCCGGACATCGGCCAGCCGAAATCGTCAACATCACTGGATTTAAAAGAGCAACGGTCTACGACATTGCCCGACGCTACAGAGATGCAGAAGAGACAGGGCTAGGTAGTGCAACACCTGGAAAGAAGATTCACAACCGCCGACGAGAAGTAAGGACGCCAAAAATGATTAAAATGGTGCAAAACTGCGTTTTTAAGGATCCAAGTCTATCGATGCGCCGTTTAGCGATCAAATTCAATATGAGTGATTGTTCTATGCGTCGGATTATAAACGAAGAACTACGCTACACGTTTAAAGTCAGACAGATGTTGTCTCAGGCCTCGAAAAATAAGAGGATGACTTGCTGCCATCTCATCCTCACGTTTTTGAGACACGAAATGGCGGGACATCTTCGATTCTTCTCCGACGAAAAAATCTTCACCATTGACCAAAACAATAACCCGAAAAATGACCGGTGGCTCGCAAAGAACCCTGAGGATGTACCAATTGTGCATAGAACCAAACATCCTGCCAGTGTGCACGTTTTAAGTATTGTGTCGAATGAAGGAGACGTGATGCTCCCACACTTTTTTGACAGACACGAAACCGTAACAAGGGAAGTGTATTTACGTGTTCTGCGAAGCGTGGTAAAACCATGGATTGATAGAGTGTCCAATGGAAGACAATATGTCTTTGCGCCCACACCAGTAATCTCGTCCAGGATTGGCTACGGGGCAACATGACGGCGTTCTGGGACAACACGATATGGCCCCCTAGCAGCCCAGACTTGAATCCCCTGGACTTCTAATGTATGGGGCGTTGTTGAGCAAGGGACTAACAGGTCTCAACATGCAAATACAGAAGCGCTACGCAGAGCCATTGTCGAGTCGTTCAAGAATCTCAATCCGCTAACTTTGAAGAAGGCCTGCGGGCGCTTTTGCGCCAGAATTGAAAGTGTAATTGCTGCTGGTGATGGCTACATTGAACAAAAATGTTCCTCAGGACTGTACCTAACGGCACGTAAAAAAAAATTACCGAAATATCTGTTTTTCTTTAGACATAAATTGCGAAACGGGCGGATTTAACTGACGCACCCTGTATATGTGAAACTTTAAAGTACCACGAACCGTTTGACACCTGTGTATATGGCCGTTGTGGGGCCTTGTATGGCTTCCACGCAATCCACGGTGTTCTCTGTCCAAAAGTTTTATTAAATAGCCTTCCGCGCAGACTTTGTATATATATATATATATATATATATATATCGCCTGCGATTCACCAATGCCGGTTTTTATCTTCTCTGAGTAAAGGTGATCTTTCCACTGTGAGCGCGGAAAATATGCACAAAAAGCAAGAAAAAACTCACAAGTAAAAATCACGCGTATCATTAGGTAAGAAAGCGGGACATCTCCTACGCACAATCTTAGTATCAGTAAAGCGACACAACTGCTCTGTTTGTAATTGCAAAATAATTGTAGAGCACCTAAATAGCCCCGAACGCCCGCGCACGCGTTTCTCAGTCGTCTGTCACATGCATCGTTGAAGCAGACAAAGAGGAAAACGTGACAAAGCAAACTTAAGCGACTCAGGTAAATTGGTTAAACCAATAAAAGTGTGACTTAACTGGCTAAACCATGGCATTAAAACAGATTCATGAGACGAAGTACACAGCGAAAATTACCCATCCCAAAGTTCAGGACCATTCGTGAAATAGCATAAAAAAATCGTGAATTACATCCTGGGTTCGACCCAGCTTTAAAAACTTGAAGCGGAAGTGGTTCGGGAGGTGCGAAATGCAAAGCACAGAATTTGTAGTAGGTAGGCAAAATCTTTTCGAGGCCGACGCGGCTGAAAAAAGCGCAACTTTGAATCGAACGGGTTTGCAAGCGCTGGGACAAAGTGCGCCTGACAGGTGAGGGAAACCGTGAGCGACCCCAAGCAAATGATCCAATAGGCAACTCGACTATTGGTTCCTGATGGCCCACAGCACTTTTCTATAGAGATCAGGGCCATTAGGGAGTGAGGTTTAAGGGGGGGCGTGCGCTTTGTGGGTATGGGTCTCAGCAGAGTAACATTAATCTGCTGAGGTCGAGTCCCACACAGCTCGAGACAGAAAGTGATTTTTTCTACTCGCAGCGGCGGTAATGCGTAACTGCATTTACCTGTGGTGAACCTAAATGCGGTGTAGAACGAAAATAGTACCAGCGTACATTCGGCGTTTGATAGCCTCATATCTCGCCAAACGATGTGTGAGTTACGACGGCAGGGAGTACGCGATATGTGCAGATGTACTACAAGGCTCCGTGCTAGGACTGCGCTGTGGAACCTAGTTTATAACAACGTGCTAGAAATGAGCGTACGTCGCGGGCTTTATGCCGACGAACTGGTAGTCTTTGTCACTTAGCAAGGAACGCGACACCGTTGGGGTACCGAGCAAACGCCTTGGAAGAGGTAAATTGGTGGATAAAGCTATACCACCTAATGTTTTAATACCCGAGAAGAGCGAGACGCTCTTGCATATTGGCAGATAGCACTGCCGGAACTGGAGATCCGTCTAGATAGCCGCATAATCCAGATAAACAAGCAAGCTAATTTGTATAAATATTTGTGAAAATAAGGGTGACCAGAGCGTACAGGACGGTGTCCATAGACGATAAACTAGTAATTGCCCGCACGATACATTAGAACGAGACGTTTCAGGGCAGTGAAAGAGGTCAATTATCCCAGATGTCATGAAATAGTATCGATAAGATACCATTTCCCTATTTTTTCCATGTTATCACCTGTCATGACGGGGCCGCACAAACATCAACGAGGCTTGTTGACAACTCCTTTAGCTAAAGAAAATGCGCAAGCAACAGACTGCAGTAAATATAATGTTACACTTTGTGGATCAACGCCATCAAAACGAAGATATGCGATATGCTGCGTATATGGCCTATCAATTGCACTCGACTCTGTTTCAGCTTACCGTCTTCTACAGATCAGCCAGATCATTTTTATAATACGAAAAACAACGTATGACCTCAGCATGATAATGGTATCTGCAATAAACTTTAAATCAATTATGAAGGGAAAGCTATTACATTAGAGAGCCCATTAACGCAGAATGTAGACGTGACACAACGTGACTCTGCCAGCTCATTCCTTTTCCTGATGTACTCGTTCATGTTGCGGCATGCGCATATATCAAACCTCCTACGCCCGGAAATGGCTTATTGCTCCGTCAACGCAGAAGATCATTTTTGCAAAGTGGTAACGACGTCTGCCGTACTTTGTGAACAAAGCAGCAAGTGGGGTACAGAAAACGAATTAACAATCAGCACAGTCTTTAAGGCCGTAGCACGTCGTTAAAGATGAACAATCGTGTCACCTACCTCGGGGATCGACTATGACTCCACAACTCGCTATTATCTGATTCATTTAGAGTGTGCTGGCTAAAGCAATAGGGGTTGTACAACACGCTATTCTACATCATACAGGCAGCACCTCGCATTGCTGACTTGAACGAGAGAATTTGTATCTGACTGAGCAATTTATTCATATAAAAAAATTATATATATATATACAAAAAAATATATAAATATATACACAGTCAAGTTTGTTTGTAGATTTACTTATCTAAAGAGATTACCACCACACATTGTTGGCTTGTCAATAAGCTTTAAGTTTATATACACATAGTTATGTAATGTATGTATATATGTACACAATTGTACATTTATTTCGTCATAAATCTTGATCTACATCTAACATTTTACATAGTGTATTTATAGTGTGTACGAATAAAGGGCGTTGCAGTACTATGCAACGCTCCGCAGTATTGGAATTCCTTCACCTGCCTCCAAAGACTTTCAATAGCAATATAACAAATTACCGTAACAAAACCACATGTAGGAGTTAACCATATATGTACGACGCAGACGATTTACTGCGTCAATAACTGGGAATTTTCCAACGCAACAGAACGCAAGTTACTTGTTTTCATTAACTACAAAGCAGTCTATTAGTGCTTTAAAAAAATCGAAGCTTAAAACCAGCTGACTGGCTGCTAACAACCAACAAATACAGGTTATTATTAGATTAATTAGTCTATAGATTAGAACTAATCTAAGATAAATTATATATATATATATATATATATATATATATATATATATATATATATATATATATCGTATATACATTCGCATGCATTTTTCTAATACAATGGCAACAAGTACGCCTGTTCCCTCCCTTCATTCCCCACCCTAGCGCCCACGTATAGTGTATGATGATTGTGGTACTGATGATAACACTAGGACGTGCGTGCGTGTGTGGCGGGTATGATAAGCGACAACCTGTGAAAGCATGCATTGCCTGCGCAGCAAAGCTGAGCGAGCTCAAACGTGCACGATGACAGTCCGGTCGGGCGATTCGTCGATGGCAGGACTCATCCAGAAGTTCATGATCGCAGTGCTGATGGCTTCCTCGCGTTGCCGAGGCGACATCGTGCTGACACTGTTAGCATTGTTGACTGTCAGGGAACCTGGAGCGATAGGGGCGGCCACAACGAGCGTGGGCGTCGGCGACCAACCAGTGGCCCTCTGCTCCTCAAGCTCCTCGAAGCGTTCGAGCGCGGCGATTTGTCGCCGAAGGCGGGCAATTCGCCGCCGACGGCGGCGATCTGCCAGCACCCCAGTGATCGGGTACATCGAGCTCATGCAACTACTCCGGCCGTCCTGCCAGCTCGAGAGCGGCGACATGAAGCTCATCACCTGCTGTTGCTGCCGCATGTGCCAGTCGGTGCCGTCGCGCAGACAGAAGTTGTTGATCATGACGCCCTTGAGGGGCGGCAGAAGCGCGTCCCAACCGGGCGGCGGCTGTTGTTGGCGACGCCACACTGTCCGGCCGCCCGGCGGCCCTGCCGCCGTAGCCGGGGGCGTAAGACCCTGATGCACGTCGCGGCGCAAGCGCCACTTTCGAAGCGCAATTTGTCGCCGGGGCAGGGTTGCCCAATGGAACCTGCAGAACAGCAACATCGATATCAGCAACAACCGACGAACAACAACAACAGCAACGCCAACTACATTAGCGGTCTAACGCATGTCTTTTGTGGCCAACTTGCTTGGTTTTTCCAACTTACTAAATAGCTTAATAGCTGAGTGCCAAAGTCAACTACGGCTCACAGTATGAGTAAAAATGAGTAAATGAAATTGGGTAGTACCACGGCATAAACTAAAGGAACTTACTAGTACCACTCCTCTAATTAAGGAAACTGGGAAGTACCACTACCCAAATGAAGAAAAATACGTAACACAATTGCCCAGACCAAGGGAATTAGGAAGTATTACTGCCCAAACTAAGGTAATTGGGTAGTACCACTGCCCAAAGTAAAGGAATTGGGTAGTACCAATAACCAAAACAAGGACATTTGTTATTGGTACTGCTGCCCGAACTAAGGAAATTAGATGTAGTGCAACAAAAGCCTTAACCAAGGGAATTGAGAAGTACCACTGCCCAAAACACAGGAAATTGGATAGAACCACTACCTAAGCCAAAGAAATTTGATAGTATAGGACTGCCAGAATCAAGAAAGGTTGATAATACGACTGCTTTAACCGAGGGGATTGGGTAGTACCACTACCCAAATCAATAATCAGTAATCTGGCTGTGGCTTTATGTATTCCACTTGCACCCGTCGGCAGATAGGTCGATGATAATAACCTTTACATACAACGTGTCATGAAACGCAGCCACTAACGTAGGAGGAGGACGTTACAGAGCTCGGTAAGAAAAGCATACTTTGAATACAATAAAGGCGGAAATGTTTTTTAGAAGAAGCAGTTAGCCTATTATTAGGTGTTATAACGATGCGGCTAACCGAAAAAGTGTGAGATAGCAAGAAACTTGCTTCTTCGATCGATAAACTAAAAATATTCGCGCATTAACTTTCAGACAGAGCGGACATTTATTCGAAAATTACTATGCCAACTGGTGTACAGTGTGTGGGCTGCTCGTACTACTTTCACGCGCAGTACCTATCAGCCGCCAGCCAGACCTTCGCACAGCAAAATCCCGATGGGTACAGATGTAGTGCTGTTAATGCCTCTGTTATTGACCACTGGGCGGCAGCATTTTGCCTCGGGTCACTCGGCGCTCGAAAACTCGGCGGACCGAGTGCTCGCCGACGCACTCGCAATGGTGTTCCAAAAGAGCACTTTTTTCTAAACTAAACTGGCTCACTTGGAAGAGTCTACGGCCAGCCGCAGTCTCAGGTCAAAATGCAGACGGCGCATTTTTGGTGACCCAGTGACGAATACTAAGCACCCGTAAAAAAAAAAAAATTAAAAAGGCTGTGGTGATTTACAGCTTGGTGTGAGAGCGGATGGGCGCCCGCCGCCAATGGTGTGAGAGCGGATGGGCCTTCACGGAGGACGAAGAAGAGAGCTTTACTCTTCGGTGATTCTTGAGTAAAGAAGCTCCGAGGTCCGTTGCGCATTGTCAGGTTTTCTTTCATCCAGGACCGGATAACTGCTTGGGCTTCAGAAAAGACGAACTCCTTTCTGGGATAGCAGACTTCGCTTCGCAGCTATCCCGGAGAAGCCAAGCTGATGATTTATGCAATCCCGGTGATACATAAAGTGTGCAAAACAATCAACGACGCTTATAAAGTACTCTGCGAAGAAGGCCCGATTATATATTCCAGAAACTAATGATTATTAAGGCTACCACGACATACAAAGCAGCAGGTGCTGTTGCCCGTATTACAGCTCATAACGCGACTGCTTTTTTGGGACTACCGTCATCGAGAACGGCAGTGAAGAAGCCAGAGGTTATTCCGGTCAGGAAGAAAGTCGACAAGAAAGTCACCTCAACAGTAATGCCGCTAAGTAAGACTTAATAAACAAGTATAATGTAATGTTATAACCAATACCGAACGGTGATGTAATGATAAATAATAATATATTAAATTAAATAATTTTGCATAGGCGTGACTTACTTATGCTTGCACTTTGGACGAATGATACCCGGTCGAAGATGCAGCGTATTTTCAAGGAAGACCCTCGGAGGCGGATCTCGAACAAACTCTTCAGCACGTGGATCACGAAGATTCGGTACTGACCGGCTGACTAGTGATGCTGTATTCGGACAACAATGAATTAAATAACAAAATAACGCTGTGAGACGAGGCTAGCAAAAGTCATCCAGCAAAAGACTCACAAAAAACACATTCGAAAACACTGATCTCTCATATGCCCGGTTCGCTTGGTGATTCCTACAGGAGTGCAAAATCGGAGGATGCTAAAATTGCCATGACATTTATTATCCATTTACTGCTGCCATAAAGCAGCCGCTTACATCGTATATTAGTGTACGAAGAGGTACAACTCGTTTTTGATTCTTCGGTAAAGTGAAGGTACTATTGTCGTATTACCGAGCCAACACTGCCACATTGGATTTTAAGCAAGGCGTGTTTTCAGTACACATAAGCAAACGTTCACAAGCTGTTTGTGGATTACTATACCATGCAGCACAAGCCCATTACCTATTGGGGAGATAATCGGGTGTGCTTACTTCTATCAGTGACAGACAGCAATGATTGCAGATATAGTAGTAATTTGAATATAGTAACAGTGTGTATTTAGGTTTGTCATTGTTGTTAAATTATTTAATCTACTTCCTTTCTCTCTCTCTCTCTCTCTCTCTCTATATATATATATATATATATATATATATATATATTGCTAAACATACCTGGAGTCTTTTTTTGTGGTTGCCCGCACACTTCAGGTGTAATATCGGCGGTGGCTCGGAACAGCGTCATGGTGATGCTCGACAGCGCTATGGTACCCACAAGCGGGATGTAGACAAGCCGCCACATAAGCGGCATGAGCGTGCCAATCTCTAAGAACACGCAGGCCGCAACCACAGAGATCGCTGCGACAAACAGCAGCGTCACGCCGATAATCCGGCACAACCACCTGTCACAAGTCAAAAACATACGATGTACACAGACAGTTAGTTTCCGACCAATCCTGTGTGTTAATTTCGTATTTGTCGTCGTTGTTAATTACATCGTCGTCATTGTCGCAATTGTTGTTGTTGTTCTTGTTGTTGCTGTTTCTGGGGGGGGGGGGGGGGGTTGGATGGTAATGCACCATCTCTTTTTATTGAGACATCTGTGCTCCCCGTTTTTTTTCGATCATGGTCGATTTTGAATCCACCCCCGTCATTCACCTTGTTTAAATTGGGAACCATGAAAACCAATTTTTGGAGTGGCCGGTCTGGGTCTCGAACCTACGCCTCCCGAATGCAAGGCAAAGGCTTTTGCCACTAATCCATCTTGCTCGGTATCTACTGGTTTCTACTGCTGTTGTTGATGTACAATAACTGTTCTTCTTAAACGTCTTGACCGTCTGCATCGGTCTAAAATGACAAGGGGGTACAAGCAATCCACTTTAAACGTTGTTGCCAGTCTGTGTCCCAGATATATACATGGATATATAAATATCCATCCATATCACTTACTCCGTACACAAAGCTTTAATATAAAAGCCATGAACAGTAGATTTTGCGATCAAGTGTCTATTCTCATAATTGTAGCGCTTACAAAAACCAGACGTCGGTGTATTGCACTTCCACAAACAAGACGTCATTGCAGTTCATAGAACAGCGTATCAATGGCTTGCCATCCTATTATTATTACTCTCAAGCGCCTTCATGTTAAACTTTGAGTAGTGAGACCATACCACCACAGGAAGCGGCGGGCACGAGTCTCAAGTTAAAGACACTAATGGCGACCGTTAGTGTTAATTTTGTTTTATTATTAACACCCAAACTGGATAAATGTGTTTATGTTACATCAAAATGTATCGAGACAAGTGTTAATTTATGAAGATGTCGGATCCTGTGAAAAGATTACAGTATTTTCCGAATAATTTTTCAATGTGCCTGTCAAAATTTGTACTTGGAGACGAGAACAAGGCTCCCAGGCGGGAGAAAAGAAACAAATTCTATATGTCGGATGGAGTTTGTTTCCAGCAATTTTTCCGCGTGGATATTTTATCACCTTTGTCATACGCATATTTGCTTCCGGCTTGTCTCCGTCGACATAGTGGTTTAAGGCCATAAACGACTGCTGCAAGTAAACCTGTCTGTAAGAGCACTACGTTATCAGCGTAGGTAAGGAAGTCCAGCAAGTGCCAAATGTGCATCCTGCCCGCAATTCGCTTCCCATTATCGAAACAGCAAATAACTAAACTTATAAGCCTAGGAGACTCCTAGTCTACACGATCGGCAAATGTTCAGCGGCTCCATTATTCAGAATGACTTGCCCTTCTTTGCCTTTTAGAGGCTCCAGTATGTTCGATGGAACCCCGCAGAAAGCCAACGTCCACGTAAAATTGTCCGTGCGGCCGTGCCAAACACACAATTTTAAAGTCCACGAACATCGGTCATTTTGGATCGAAACGCCAGTTGTATAGAATTTTGTTGCTCAAGAGGAGCCTTGGTAGTTTTTAAAGAGTGCCATAAACGACGAGTTGGGATGGCCGACTAACAGAAAATTGTAGATGGCGATGTTTTTCGCGATATCTTGGTAAGATAATGAAGCCAACGGATCTCCTTGCCTTTAAAGGGTAATGCTCGTCTTCTGGCATTTTGGGTAGTTCAAACGTTTTTATGGCCTTAAAGAGTCTAGTGAAGCAGAGTGGAAGGAGAATCTCTTGTCAAGGCGTGTCACTTGTGGCTATGTCTGGGTCCGAGGCTTTACGTAGTGGCACGTGCAGTCATGCGTTGACTACTCGGAATCGCTGAAAAGTTGCGGCAGGGCTCAATGGGTTTCAGTAACATGCTTATCCAACACTGGTATTTCAACAGGAACACAGCTTGAAACGGTGATGGCACTGATGAACATTTGACGAAAATAAGCGTCTTATACATCAGGTGGGATAGACGATACAGCGTTATTGTAATCAAGATTAATATTTTATTTTTTATTTTCAATGCATTTTTATTAATTGCTGTGCTGTATTGACAATATTTTTGTATTTGTATTTTTTTGTGAAGGGGATATTCAATGCAGTTACGCACTATCGCTATGAATCTCTATCTCTAGCAGTGTGGAACTCTACCCCAACGGTTGGATGTTACTCCGTTGAGACCCATACCTACAAAACGCACCTCCCTCCATAAGCTTTACTCTCTGATAGCCCAAATCTTCATAAAACAGTACTATGGACTATCAGGAGAAGTGGCGAGCGCCCTTTCAGATCAATTGCCTGCGGCTGCCCAAAGGTTCCAGCACTTGTCTACTACCTGCAAGCCCGTTTTCTTCGAGTTGGACTTCTCGATGGATGCTCTCGGGTTGAAGCAGCAGTTGTGCGTGTCTTTCTTTGCACTTTTCTTGTTTCTCCTGGAGGAATTCTTTTGCCGTAGCTCCTCCAGTTCACAGACCTGCTCACTGGAGACGATGTATTATGTTAGCTTTATTAGCTGGGCCGAGGTGGATCGCTGACCTCGTGGTGTGGGTCTCCCTCCCTGGTCCATTTTTCTAGGACGAGTCTGCTTGCCCTTAACCGCGCAGGTATTGACAATATGCAATTCAGTTGTTGTAATCATATGATTGCATTTGTTATATTTCGTTTTGGCGACAGAGCAGCCTGACCTGTACGCATAGTCTTTGTTTAAATTTCAGCCACTAGCAGAGCCTGCTTATTTCGCATCGCGTAATACATCAAGCTTCAGTAGATCTCAGCCACACCTTGACTTCAGCTGTGATCTCAAGTAATCTGCAGACAGCTTGCATTACTCTGGAGAAGTGTGTTGTCTCTTCAAGTTTAATTTAAATCGCTAGCGGAGTAGGATTAGGTCTAAATTGGGGACACCGCCAGACGTGTTTCTGATCAATAAACGGATATCTTGTCCATAACGCCGCACCTATTTGACAGTGATTGTAGTGCTGTCAATATGTGATTGCAACGCAGCGAAGTGACTTACAGTCTGAATGGACATAGCAAGTCTTCACAAATTGTGGTGAATACTCTTAACTAGTATATATGTTTTTCAGGAAAGCTGCTGATGTAGACGAGATGTTTCTCTGGCTGGTCACACTTTTCTTTGACTTTTTGTTGTGTACTATGTGCGTAGGCTACCCCAAAGTGTAACGAACCCTTCTTCTGTGCTAACGCCACTCTTTTGCCGCCCGAATTACAAAGCACTAGGTAGGGCCGGTGACCTTTGCTATACACAAGTCTCCTACAAATAAAACTTATTCCGATACATGGTGCGCCCATTGTCGAGTCCCTACAGCAGGCTGATCGGCCTCTGCTGTGATTTTTCTTGTCGGCATTGCGTACCACATTGCCCACTTCCACGCAGGGTAATGCACCACGCGATGTGAGAGCGTCCGTGCATTCACTATTGACGCAACTAAAAGTTCAGCACAATCTGCCTTTACTCCAGAGCAATGCATCTCTTGCGTTAAAGTGTTGTCGCAAAAACTTTTAGATCCATTTGGGTCGCTGGATATTCCCTTACCCCTGTTGTACAGAAAATATTGTGGTGATTTATAAATCCTTGTTAGGACTGATATTCCCAAGGCATTTCAGTATCTGCTTGTAAATTCCGTGTTCACGCAGAGCTAACGTGTGAATCGGCTGTCCACGATTTATCAGAGATTGTCTCCTGTGTTGTCGGGTCACAGGAAACTTATTTTTTAGCAGCAGGTTTCAGCAGCCCTCTGCAAGCCACTGTCTACCACTTGGTTACAATCCACATAGCTTAACGACATTTAGCTTCTCCACTTGTATTCAGTCAGCTGTCGGGAGTAGGTCAGGGTTCGGGTTTACAAGCTTGCGCTTTTGTGTGTAATACACTTTGCTTTCACTTTGACTTCTGCCGCGCCTTTGTCGACAAAGTTGACTACAATCGTTTTCATAAAAATATGTCTGCGTTAGGCAAGCCAACAAAATATACCTGATAAATGCGAGACATACCTTCGTTTTAGCTTTTTGTAGAAAGAGTTGGTGACTCCTTACTTTCACCCTCTTCTGTCCCGCGTCTGGAATGCCTCAAAAGTCCGAACCTGGCTTGTCATTTTGGGCGGTAAACGTATTGGACATTAAAGGTAGAATTCTGCTGAAGTGACGCATACATGCGTACGCAGACTATCTGAAGGTAGATTGTGACCTAGACTGCGTCGATGAACGCGAATTTGATGCAAGCTTGGCCTGGCTTGTGATACGGCGCTGGAAGAGGTCCATAGCAGATTGCCTCGACTAATTGGCAAGCACTGTCGTATCCTTTACGGGTGCGTCGTGGGCCTACCCAATATAATGCAGCCAATATAATGCAGATCATCCATAAGACTGGTGATAGCCAGGTCGTCAAGGATATCGTATAATCAGAAGGTGGTGATAGTCTATACTATATTGCAAGTGTGTGTGTGTGTGTGTGGATATGATATCATGTGTACACTAATTACGAAGGCGGCTCTTTGGTTCTTAGAAACTATGCCGCGCTGTCCGACACTGTACTAATTTCTCGTCCTGGATACACATGTGCCAGTACGCTTAGTTTTTAGCAAGGAGCATTGATTGCCAATTAATGTATCCCTTTTTAACCGTTGAGCGTTGCTAGTTAAGTTTTTTAAGTGGTGTGCATGGTGTCGATATCCGGTGGTGTTTTTACTTTTCACTGAAAATGTGTTTTATGGATTGCTGCGGTAGTTTTTTGTAAGTGCGCATTCTATTGAATAGAACTTTGGTCAGATCAAAACCATTTCGGAACCATGCTTGATAATTCCATAGGTAGGCTGCGGATATGAGTAGGACAATCGTAACCGGTTTGATATTTAACGAACTAGCTTGTTTCAACGTATGTTTGCAAAATATGAACGAGATACTATATAACAACGAAGCGGGGTGAGTTTCACGGTGATAAGTATGTTTCCACCAAGATTTATTTTTAAGAAAGACCCACATAAAACTGCGACCTTTCCGAACATCGCCGGAAATTTTCTGCTTAGAACCAAAAACAACCTATATATATATATATATATATATATATATATATATATATATATATATATATGTACATATATAAATCTAACTAAATCTCTTCTGGCCCTCAAGGTAATACTAATGTGTAATCCCGATTTTCACATACACAACGGGACAAGTCCAACTGTGGTTGTTGATTAAAAAGTAAAATCTATTAGGTACTAGGTGAGTAATAGAGATAGCCAGTGACTCCTAATATTACTGGCGGTACATACTACTTTGAAGCGATATTTCTTAAGAAGATTTGTGTTGACGTTTCTACTATCAATGACTGAAAAACAAGCAGCGTACCATTTTTCCAGTGTCGGGAGGCGCGCTCCAGTTGAGGATTTTCATCGCCAGGACTTGCTTCTGCGTCGTCGTTTTCGTCTTTCTTGTTGTGGTTCTGGTTGTTGTTGTTGTTGTTGTTTGTAGTTGTACTGTTTTTGCTGTGGGGAGTTGTAGCTAAAGTTCTCCGATGCGAACAGGTACACCAACTTTGGCTCTTTAATTGGCGAACGATTCCTCGCGTCATTGGCGGGTCGTCTCTGTGCACCCGTCGTCCGCTTAAAGATGTTTTGCCACCAGCGCTCGGGTAGTATGCTGGACAAGCGCGAATTTCGAAACGCATTCGTGGGCGACTTCACGGACGCACGTCCTTTTGATTTCGGGGCCGAAGTGGAAGCGGCGGTCGTCTTGGCTTCACACGCACCAGCGTCTTTGTCATGGGCGGGTGCGGCGAGCTTCGGGCTGCTTCGGCTCTCGATGACGCGTGCAAACGTGTCCCGAAGCAGAGTTCGAGCGTTCGACCACACTGTCGAGTTGGCCCGGGAGACACCCAACATCGTTCAGCGACAGTGTCGACAACATCGGCAGCGGCACAAGCCGCCGCCGCCGCCGGCTGATTAAGCTCCACCGTTCTTAGACAGCGGTTGGCCAGAAGAATAGTAAGCTCTAACTTCGCTGTCTTCTGGAGCTAGCGAAACATCACGAAACTAACCACACGCCGGTATTGCCGGTACGGCCGATATCACCACAGTGCCCCACCACGAAGTCCAGCAGCAGCAGGGCCACGCGAGCTGATCGAACTGTGTGTGCGTGGGTGGGTCGTTGCGCCCCCACAAATAGCTCTTACACAACCCCCCCCCGCCCCACAACTCGCATTGGCTTACTGTAACTCTGTTTAGTTAGTTAGTATTGTAATTCGTTCTAGACGTATGGGCGTATATGTTGTCTGCAGAAGACTTATATGTATACAGACTCCGGACTTCTGGTAGGATAGAGCTGTCATCGTCGGATGTTATTGTCGAATCGTCGTACAGAATTCTTTACAGGCTTCCCATCTTTGTCTGTGGATGTTTTGGATTTAAGGGTCCAGGCAAGCGTCGGGGGCCTATTCGAACAAAATGCTCGGACGGAAATGTTTTGGTCAACAACATATGCGTGCATGGTGTCGAAACAAACACACACACACTGTCTTCAGAGACTGTCTAATCACCTTAACCCGAAATCTGGTACGGTGCTTCTTCGAAACTATCGTACGCCTCGCATATCACGTTTATCGTATGCAATCACCCGACCTTTAATTAAGAGCTTTTTGTACGTGGATTTTTTGTGGTAGCGTGGGTGTTACAGAATTAGCGCGCCAAACCTTAGGGTCTGGCACGAGAAGAGAACTTTTTTAATGCACGGAACGATAGGTGGACATGTCTTCCCTTGGAGTAAGCGTGAAATTACCAAATATTGTTGTATCGAGCTTATTATCCTGAACAATCTTCACCAAATTTGCGTTTAAGTGAGCCTCTGTAATCCTATTAAGAAACCTGTCATACCACTTTGGAAGAAACATTTTCATCTGTTGAATTGCATGCAACTTAAGTTTAGAAAAATAATGTTGTATTGAAGATAATTGTCAAGAAAGGAAATTCTGTATTGTTATATAAGGGCTTTCACGTTCAATTGCAATTTTTTAATTACGCTTTAATACACGAACGCACATCTAATAACGATAGTTTTGATGCTAAGCCCATGGTGCTACGAACTGTGGTTAGAAGTGACACAGACTTTGTGACATACACATGTTTGGCTCAAAATGCTTCTTCGCTTAAAATGCCGGGAAGTATATGAGGACCTATAATCTGGTTATTCACCACGCCAACCCAGACGTTCGTGGCAAGACGCACCTGGATGTGTATGTGGACGGCTGCGGGTCTTCCCTGGGCCAATAAGACTTATGACGCCAATGATAATTGGCTTCATTAA
Source organism: Dermanyssus gallinae (assembly GCA_003439945.1). Classification (NCBI taxonomy): domain Eukaryota; kingdom Metazoa; phylum Arthropoda; class Arachnida; order Mesostigmata; family Dermanyssidae; genus Dermanyssus; species Dermanyssus gallinae. Next base: position 201,981 of record QVRM01004960.1, on the reverse strand, counting down.
ACCATTTTTCCAGAATCAATGGCATGCATACGTCGCATGATACAAGCGTTGCATAACGTACCAGGAATGTAAGCTTGTTTTCGACTGACTGGTTGGCTGGAGATAAGCGCAAAACATATCATTGAGGGTGTTCAATATTTGCGGATATTTGCCATTTTGCGGTGTTTTTCAGTTTAACGTTGATTCTGCAGCATATCGCAGACTTCTACTAAAAGCACTAAACATAGTCTCCGATCAAAATATACTATAAAGTATTTTGGTTTAGATACAAGTTACACACCTCTGCTACACTCTGTCCAGGAGAATTACGCATCAATGAAAACACACGCTATGTGTTAGTCACGTACGTTTATAATACGTTATGAAGCACGTTATTGGCACAATGTCGCCAATCTCTCGTTCATAGATTACCAATACAATTCAGGACGCTACGCAGCGTCAGGAGCAAAGTTATGCCGCAGTTTGGTTGCCGCAGCCCTCAACAGCTCGTTCTCGGCTCAGATCACTGCGGTATCTGCGGTTACTGGTCTCGTAACTTGTTATGCCTCGCATCGAAAGTGGTCTCACAGATCTAGGCCGCCCTGCTCTATAGACTACGAGCTTGGCGAGGTGGTTGGCGATTGAGCTTGGTGTCGGGGCGGTGCGAGCGGTAAGAAGTAAGCAGTCGAACTCGTTCGTGCCTGTATCACGCAGAAAAAGTCTACTACGCAGTAAAAGTAGTCGTGGTATAGGACATATACATCATGCTCATCGTCGTCGTCGTCGTCCTCAATTTCGGGCGTCACCCTCCGGCTGCCACACGATGAGCTCGACATCCTTGTCGGATGAGATCGAGAAATAGAGGGATTTTTGCGAAGCCGTCGCGACTGACGCCGAGTAGTCGTCGGTGAGACTCGACGCCGCCGAATGAAACTCGACGCTCGCTATGGAGCTGCGGTGCGCGGAACCACGTCTCGCAGGCGGTACTGGTGGTAGGTTAACATCTAGCAAGCCGATCCCGGTTCCGCTGTCACTGTCGCCGCCAGAAGCAATGTCACCGGCAGGGGCGGCCAATGCAGCAGGACCAACATCATAGTCATCATCAGCATCAGCATCGTCGTTGTTGTTGTGGCCGTCATCATTATCCACAGATCTCAGTCGACTTCGGTTTGGCGTACAGGTCATTGCCGAGTCGATTCCCGACTCCGCTGACATGTTCAGTATGTGCGCAGGTGAGTTTGCGATGCGAACGCGTCTCGGGGGCGCGGTGGGCGGCGTTTGAGCTGTGTGATGGCGGTGCGATGCCGTAATGTCGCTGCCGTTCGAGTTAACGGCGCCGTCGTTGTACAATGGCTGGATCTCACCGATGACGGACCCTGGGGTGGCTGAAGTTCGACTCGGCGCCTCGTTTCTTCCATTTGCTGGTGGTCCTGCATGCGGCGGCGAGGCGGATGAAGACGATGAAGACGACGGTGATGTATCTGAATTTGGCGACGCTGTGACCTCGTCGAGACCGGGTTCGTCTGTTTCGACGAGCATACGATCGGCTCTCGAAAGCCGTCGAATCGTGCGGTAGTGTGGAGACGTCCACCATTTGTACCAGGGTCGATGACTGCAAGTGTGATAGCCCGGGTTGTTCTCATAAGGTCTGCTGCCATACAAGGTATATTGGTACACCACCGGTGACATGTGAGCCATGGCGTTCGTTCGCGTTGGTATTGTTGGTGTCGTTGGTGATGTTGTTGCTGGCGTTGTTGTTGTTGTTGCTGTTGCTGTTGCTGTTGTTGTTGTTGTTGTTATTTTTGTTGTCGCTTTTGGGGTGGTGCCCAGTCGATGCTTCGGGCTATTATACATAGGTGCGCATACGTTCACTCACTGCATGTGAGATATAAATAAAAGCAGATGACGCGACAATTGAGGTCGACGACAAGGTCACACCTAGGAAGCCTTTTTAGACATACGAAAAGACGCAGTTGTCCCTGGGCGAGTGACGTTGTAACATTGGTGATTCTACGTTGTTGACGTTACTGCTGCTGTTGTTACGGTGCCCGCATGAGCAGATGGTGAAGTCCACTCTGAAAAGGTACGAAACAGTAACAATGTTAGCTGTTAGATTCATATATAGAATATACGCGAACGTCTAGTGAACTATTCAAACTCCAACGCGTAGTGTGCAGCACATAATTGCACATAGTTGGCTTATTTAGTGTACGTAATGAACGTCGATGTTTTTATACAAAAAAACGTTTTTATGCACTGCTTAGGTGATCGAATTTTTATGACAGTGTGTACGTTTCCGGTAAATGCGATTTTACCTATTCAATTAATTTACGATACAAACAGCTAATAGAAGTCAACACACATCCCGAGAAGGAGTTCACTACAAATCCAACAAGGTCTTTTCCCTAATCAGTTCGGCGTTTTTCTCAAAAGTTGGAACCTTACGTAAAGATAGCTTAACATTAGATTATGTTTGTTGTATCTCTGAGGTCCACGTTATACGCCGCATTTAAGACAATAACGTTTTGTTCTGGCACAAAATAATTTGCTTAGCTATACGACATATGTTATTTCTCACTATTTGTTTGTCATTTAACTCACACGAGAATACGTGATATGTAAACATGTGATATGTTAACAGTACATTGCCTTTACGAGCGTATGATTTGCAACTCCATAACGCCAAGCTATTGTCAATAATATTTCCAAACTGAGGGCCTGTCAGCAGTAAGCTACACGTGTACCCTTGCTAGGCATATGCATACATTGTCACGTATGTTATAAACGTATCGCACGCCTGGCGCTCGTATCCAATCCCAGTCAGTCTTGAAGGGAAGGAGACAGACAGGTTTTATTTCTCTGCATGCTGCACTCTTAAAAAAGTCGCACTTAGAAGTGCGACAAGTACGCACTGCACGGGCCACCTGTTTAGAGGCGCATACGACAGTGCGACAACCACTGTGCAGATCTTTCGGGCGGCTGCGGTGCGACCACATACGGGGACGACACAGTCACACGGAGCGTCGAAACGGTCACCCTCGACACACTCGTCATCGTACGAGGGATTGCGGTCCGCCAAACTTAGCAGGACACCGATCCCGGTTATGACGACAAACAATAATGACGCCGCTGCCTCTGCCACCACCACCACCATCATCACGCTGGTGAGGATAGGAGAGACAGGTGGACTGGGGGCAACCAGGAAGTCAGACGACCGAACCAGCAGATAATCGATGGATGCACGCATGAACGCAGATCATCACGCCGCAGAAAGGTGTCAGAACGCGTTGGACGTTCCAAGCAGACGTTCCAAGCGCGGAATACCAATTCGGAGGAATATTCATGAAGCGAAGCTCTCGGCAGGGGGGGGCGGACGTCGAGTTCGGTTCAGCCGTAGCGGTGACTGCAGCGCTTGTCCGCCCACTCGCCAGCCAATAACCCGACTTTAGTGCTTCAGCAATGGCAGGAGAGAACAGATTGAAATCCACCTGGAACCGCATCCTGTCACGGGACGCAAGGAAGACGGGACGGAAGGGCCCCTTTCTGACAACACCATCGTCGACGCGCGTGCACAGCAGACGCCCGAGTAACAGCAGCAGAAGTGTCTGCCTTGTAAAGAACAAGATCGCAATGAAGAGCTTAGGGCGGATCTGCAGATGCATCAGGTAGCTTGGGTCGGGTGGAGCCGAACTCACGACAACGGTGCCTATGTCGTGACGGTGTATGATGACGACGATGGTAATAATGTGCATGTAGCCGGTCGAGAACCGCTTGTGACAGGAACTGTAGTGGACAGGCCGGCCAATGAAGTGAGAATAGAAAAAAAGCCATGTAGGCAAAACGCAGAATGCTTGCCAGGTTAGGAGAAGGCATTGTGCGCTAACGTTGACCGATGCGTTAAGCAACCTCGGTTGCTTCCAGCTGTAGCTGAATATTATGGTTCTGATTAAACCAAAATTTGGTTTCGTTGAATTGCCCACAGTTAGCGAGAATATTTGCTTATCCGAAAACATCAGAGCATAAAATTATATAGACGTAGTAGCATGCTCGTGCTGCATAATACGCCACAGCAATGTTTTTACCTCTTCTAAATCCTCCAGACAAACAAAGAAACGATGGCGCCACGAAAAGTTGGTTTCCATTATTCCAACATACGCAAACTATGTCTACCTAGAACGAACAAATCCTATGAAAACTACTCAATATCACAAGGTCGTACACCTTTTGTGAGAACAAAGCACGGCTACTAAGGTTAACTGTAGCTGCACATTGCTTACACTGATGGCAATTAAGAGCTAAAGATCGTTTCTGTTGCCGCCCATCGCACACTAGAAATTCGTCATTCATGTACCCATTGTCCAAGAATCTCCAACAACTAATGCGTGAAAAATGTTGATAATAAATGTTTTTAACGTCTTTTTTTTCCGTAAAGCGAATGCCCGTGTACGGTTTCTTTTTCATGTCATGGCTGATGGCTTAGTGGCAAGAGCCTCTGCCTTGCATTCGGGAGGCCTGGGTTCGAGACCCAGACCGGCCACTCCTAAATTGGTTTTCATGGGTCCCAATTAAAACAAGGTGAATGCCGGAGTGAATTAAAAATCGACCATGATCGAAAAAAAAACGGGGAGCACAGATGTCTCAATAAAAAGAGATGGTGCATTACCATCCAACTCCCATTTAAAAAAAAACTATGCAAACCAATTTAAGAGTGGCCGGTCTGGATCTCGAACCCAATGCAAGGCAAAGGCTTGCTCGGTCATCCTTATATTAACCGAGTTTTGTATACAATTACCATACAAGTACATACATCGATTTACCCCAGCAAACAGCAACCCTTCCCTATGTTCGTCACTAGCATGCCCTTCCAGTTCCACCTAAAACCTCTGCATTTAAGCTTTAACCGCGCGCAACTCGCCCGAAACCACTGCGTCGCCGCTGCACCCATCGTCCTCGCAACCTCGCAATCTGAAAAGTCCACTCGAAAAGCACTCGACAAAAGCACATAGAGGAATCCGAGCCGGACGAAAAGTACGAGCGTACCTTTCATAGCATAGCCATAGCTATAGCGGCATTACCACCACCACCACCACCACCGACTACCCGTTAGTCATTTCGGTCAACCTAGATGTGAAGCCTTCAACAAATGTTCTAATCCGAGCAAGCCAAACTACGACAAGCAGGGCGCGGTCCCCATAGACTCAAGCGACGAAAACGAATAGGTTTTTTCTTCCTTATTTTCTCCTTCTTCGGCCTAGGTTTGCCTAGTCACTGCAATCGCTGGCTCAATCGGTCGCTATTTATAGTTTCTGCATTGCATATATCTGCAAGTCTGCAGGAGTTTCTGCAGGAGTCATTCCCAGTGACGACAACCGACCTATGCGGTTGTTGTTGTCGTCGTCGTCGTCGTGGTTGTGGCCGTTACCGGCACTTCCTTACGTCCACGTTCTGGTTTATCGCTTTATCAGTTTCCTGCCACGTGTCGCAGATATGCCGTACAACAGAACGATGAACGGCAAATACTACAACCAAAATAAGATAATTCGATCACAAAAACAATTATCTGACAACTCGCGCCTCTACCCTTATCTACCGCTATATCTCCACTTGTCTTGTTTCCGTGGCCTGTGGGCAACACTTCGCAATCAGCCTCCGAACCCCGGCTGTTCACGAGTTACGACGATCCTTCCCCGACACTCATCTCATAATATTTTCCCACTTGCATGTCAGGTCGTTTGTCTGTCCTCTATATCTCCCGCTCTCTTCTCTCTCTACCCCCCCCCCTCTATTTACCCTCTCTCTCTCTCTCTCTTGTGTTTCTTCGCATGCGTTCATTTACGTCTTGCGTTCCGCTCGTGGGTTTGTCCGCCTTACGCGAGCGGGACGTGCGTTGGTTGACTCGAGGGTGCACGTGCATATCGGATGCACGGTCAGTCGTGCCGAGTCGTGCAGCCCCATGGCCCGACGAGAACGCTCACTTCGGCATCAAGTTTGTGTGTACTGCCAGCCTGTCAGCCAGAGTCAACACCCGTCTCAGCACATCGTGCACCCACCCCCGCGTCGTGGTGCATTGTCATCATCAATACTGCCTTTTTCGCAGCCATCTATCGAATACTGACATGGCTTAGTACATATATATATATATATATATATATATATAATAGAGGGAGAGAGAGAGAATATTTTTGCTACGTTTATATGCACTAGCGTGTCGCCGTTTTCGCCGCATGATTGGGTGTGTATAAAACATCAATTCTCTCTTTCTCTCTCTCTCTCTCTCTATATATATATATATATATATATATATATATATATCGATAGCTCATATCAGGCGTTGTACAGCGACACATTTATCTGAGTATATTTCAGTTCACTTGTGCAATGCAACAAGAATCACAACAATAAAAATTACAACAAATATAACAAAAATACATTTAAGAATCACCACAACAACGATTATGATAACGAAATTCTGTTTGCTTCGTTTACCTGCCAATTACAGAGTCAATCAGTGAAACAATCTGAGGACTGTTAAGACTCAAGTAACGTAACGGATAGATGTCTGCTCACTGACTAGGCGGCAAATGAGAAATAAACTAACTAGGGCTAGACGAAAAATGAGATCAAAAGTTTACTCTAGAAACGACTTGTCGATTAACGCTAATCTTTGCTTAAGTACATTGAGGTAGAGCAAAAAGCATCGAAGAAAAAAAATCGCTTTCTGCAGGTGTATTGCGATGCATGGATCCATTGCCCCACATCAAATATACAAATAAATAAAAATCACGTCGATGAATGATCCTACATAAGAAAAAGTTAAAAAAACATTATGTCTGTACTCTATGATAGAATAGCCTTGCACACCCACTTTGCAAGCTCCCTTATGTACATCTATATACATGCAGCAGGCATACTTGCGTAAGTGCGTACACTAAATATTAGTTCAAGCACAGTCGCAATAATAATTATGCGTGCGTGCGCAAGTGTATGTGTTGTTTATGTGGGCGTGCATGCATCCTTGGATACTATGCGGGTTTGTGTTGCACCCTTGGTGATGCGGTATGCACGATGATGTGCTTATTCGAACGATAACGCTTTGGCCAGGCCAAGCGTCATACAGCCAGCCGGCCAACTCTGAGCACGAGCCGCCTCTCCCGCTAAGAACTTTTCATATGTCACCACCATATGCTCTCCACAACCACATGTGGCACACCCACGAGCTGGCCATCGGCCCCCCGATGATGAGGGCGACTACGATGACAGCCGCCAGAACAACAACCGACTAACCTCAACAAGAGCGACAACAGTAACCACAACAACAACAACGCATACAATAACGACAACAACAACAACGCATACAATAACGACAACAACAACGCATACAATAACCACAACAGCAGCAACAACAACAACAACAACAACAACAACAACAACAACAACAGCTATATGAGCGTAAGGTACCACCAAAAACCTCGACCACAGCAGCAACAATGATGGTGGCGTTATCGACCACGACCACCCAGCACCAGTGGTGGGTATTACGAAGCCTCGGCACTTCGGCTACCGGCAGCAAAGTGTGAAAACCCAGTACGATACGGTAGGCCTAGTAGCAATGGAGAATGAAGATGTCGAACTGCTACTACCAGTAGTAGCAGTTATAGTAGTAGAAGTAGTAGTAGCAAAGTCAAGCACGGTCGCGTGGTGCATTCGCCTGCGCCTTGCGACCGGAGAAAACACGCGTTAGGTGCGCGGGTTAGAGCCACAGCGTTGCACAGTCGTATTTATGGGGGTCTGTCTATAAAGCAATCCCGTGGACGTTAAATCTTGGCTGAGATTTAGCCCGAAAAGTATATATATACTAGTAGTAGTAGTAAGCAGTAGGGTCAGCCCGAAAACTTTACTTTACTTTAAGCAGTAGTAGCAACGGTTTCACCAGTAGTAGACGTAGCATTATCAATAATAATAATAATAATAATAAGCACACTTACATCGCCACGCACATACAATCTGATGTGCACTACCTCCACTATCTCGGCTTTCCAACAGCCTAAGCTAACGCTTCGGAATACCGTCGGCCGCCCCTGCCGAGACAGACAGCAACCACCCATCTCCCCTGGGGGGACAGCCCGTCGTTCTTCTTGTTCGAGACTGTCACCTCGCATTGGCTCGCGTTATCTTGCTGGCGGCAACGGTCTCTCTCATTCACCACCCCCCCTCCCCTCTGTTTCGCACCGCCTCTCTCTATCCGTCTGTCGCCTCTGTTGCGCGCTCTCCTAATTGGTCATCTAGAGACACTGCGGTCGCCGGCCATCGTGCGTCCACGACTCGAACTCATCACCCGCTTCGCTTCTCTGCTCTCTGTTTTCAAGTGGTGCAAAGTTCCACTCGAACTAACCACTACGTAACCAAAACGGTTAATTAGCGATGTGCCATTGGAGAGCGGTTACCACTCCACCGCAACGAACGGCATCGGCTGACGGTATTGGTCAGTCGATGGCTTTCGGTGGTGGCTGCGAATCTCGCCAAAGGATGGAATCGCTCTAATCACTGCTAGCCCGCAAAACTAGCCGCGACTGCGCCGTACACCACAGCCGCGTTCTACCGGCTCGAAATGCGCGGCACTCGTTCGCGCTCTCGATGCCGGCCGTGTTTGTGACGTCCTGTAACGCGGCGGCGACGTTTTGTCTCTGTTCGTCTTGTTTTCTACTACTTGGATGGAACAAATGAAACCAACGGGCCGTGTTAAAAGATACCGGATACAAGGGTTGGCGGCTCATCACGGCTCCATCCAGGCCCATTTCAATCCAAAACAGCGATGACGACGACAGTATTGCTATCGTCACCATGGCCACATCGTCACCCACCGTTCCCCCCGTCCGTTTGCCTCGCGGCTGAATCGGGCTGCTTGGTTGCGCCCAGGTTACGTGCGAGCCCGAGAGCAGTCGATCGCTGAACTCGATCAATCAATGTCTGTTGCCGGTCGGTCGATTCGGCACCACGCGGTTGTAGTCCGGCTACGCCGCGCTAGGCCCGAGAGAGAGAGAAAGACCGTTTTTAGCATAGTTTTGTGTTGTGGCGACGACAGCTTGGCGATCGCAGTAGCACCAGTAACATCAACCACAACATCCACAACATCATCAACAACAACAACAACAAGACCGCAGCAATGGCGACCGCATCACAGACGTTTCTCGAATGCCGAGATTTGCGACTGGATAAATGATTAGCGAATATTCGCTCGCTTTTTCGGGCGTCATCGCTGCGTATCACGCAGACCCGACGTTGACCAATCTTGACAACAACAACAAAACAACAACAACAACAACAACAACAGCAACAACAACCACAACCACCACAACAACAACAACTACGGTGGTGACGACGACGACGATTGGGGAGCAATCGCGACCACAAAATGCGCTCCTCATCTTGGCATCTCGAAACAATTATCGATTATAATGACGACCACGAGAAGCAGGAAATAGAGCAGCAGGCGGAAGTGGACGCGGCGAGATGGGAAGATGGAAATCGAGCCATCGAACGTCGAACGGGGAATGTCGCGCCGAAAACCATGCCAAGCCTGATGCAGTGGTCGGTTGAACGGCCGCTGGTGCTGCTGCAGCAGGCTGCGGTCCGGCTGCCACGCCCCCTAGCGCCATGCGTCCACCGGTCGTGTGGGGGGGGGGGGGGTCGCTTCTGCTCTCTCGTTTTCAACCCCATTGCCGGGTCGTCCCCCAGCCACCCCCTCACCCAGCCTGCGGCGCTTCGAAGTCGCACGCACTCCCGATCGTGGCTGGCTGGCTGCCTGCCTGCGCGCCCGCCTATATTCGGCCGACCGCCAACACAAAGTGGGCCGGCCGGCCGCGAGCTGCCACTGTCATCTGGTGCAAATTGGTCACATGCAAATTATCATCAAAATTAACTCGTAGATAGATCGTCATCATTGCGTCGCCCCCACCCCCTTCTTCCCCCTTCCCGTTACCGCTACTAGGGCCGCAACCACAAGTCGACCTCGGAGCTTGGTTTCATTTTGGCAATAGTGTCTTACAATTAAAATCCTCCCCTCCATTTTCCTCCGCTCTTGTCGGACTAGAAATATGGTCACGTTAAAATCAATCCACTGATGTTATATATATATATATATATATATATATATATATATATACTTCACTGATCATATTATTACATAGCTTTTTAAGCGGTTAGTTTAAATATAGCGCGTAGAGGGAAAACTTACATTCACATATCTGTATACTCATGGCGGTTCCAATAGTCAAGTCAACGGAAAGAATGCTTTATCGCATCGTTGAACGTGTTATATTATGTTATTCTATGAGAGTCTCGTACACCCTAAACAGATCCGTAGTCCTTTCCGATTTTTTTCTTAATGTGTTTTGAGAAGCCAAGGGGGCGTAAAGTGGTAAAACCGCGGTGTCAGGCTGCCTATTAATAACGAGCGACCTGCTTCACGACTCACTCGAATGGTGCGCGAACCCACGTAGCTTTATATTCGTAGCTACGCAGACGGCAGTTGGCCTGAGCCTTGCAATCCCTTCAACGCCTATCTTCTACACCTTAGCTTAAAAACCTTGCAGTTTGTGGAAAACCGATTCATGCTATTTTATCTGTTGTGTTGCCTTGAGTAGCAATATCACAAAACCCCATGTTGCTTTAGACCCAGGCAGACCTCCTGGGACGGAAAATGATTGCATGTCGACGTTAAGATCAAGTGCTCAGTTGCTCATATAACGTTATCCATCGGATTTTTGGTTTTTGCTCGAGCCACTTTAGTTACTCCTGATGATTTAGGTGCAGCTTCGCAAATCTTGCATATATATATATATATATATATATATATATGTATTGTATCTTTTGTACAAATCTAGTAATGTTGCGCTTAGGGAATCTCTTGGGCACACTTATGCAGTTACACGATTAAAAGTCACTCGGTGTTTACAAAATCAAATTATTTACCTAGAATAAAAGCTACTCGGCTACGCAAGTAATCGCATGCCAATTCATCGTAGACAGCAGGTAAATACAATCAGTGGCATACGTACGAGCAGTCGAATGGAGCCATATGAACACTGATTGGCTGGCAAGAAGTGCCAAGTTGCTTCCTGCGGACACTCGACTGATGTAGCAAGCGCATGTCTGGCAATTTAGCATTGAATCCAAACCCTCCTCTGTGCTGCTGTAAACGATCGAGTCGTGTTTGTCACGTATGCATAGGAGATTTACGTGGCCCATCTGCAATGCATGCATACCCTATCGGGCCTAGGATCGATGCAGGTATCGGAGAGCTTTGCTCACGTTTTCATCATCGTCATCGGCTATTCTACGGTGGATGCACACTTCGCCCCCCTTCCCAGCTCCCCGGAGCATCGAGACGTTTTCCCTTATTTTTTGGCGGTGGCTACAAGCACACCTCTATAAACGCAGGGATCACACGCCACAGAAGACGAAGAAGGAGGGCGTGGTGCTTAGATAGAAGACTGTAGATGTTACTGCTAGTGCTGCTACCGCTGTTGTTCACTACGACATGCGGCTGACGTACAGGACTCACGTCGGCCTGCCTTCTTTCTCCCTTAGGTGCGGTGGTGCTGGGAGAAACGACAAACTCCGTCTGGGACTCGGGATGCAGACTCCGGGCGAGACCGGACCGCCATTTGGTGGGTGCCATGCCTGCTCGACTGCTATAGTAGATCCGCTTGACGACCAGGGGGCTAATAATAATAGCAGCTTGCCATCACGCCGCGGTGACGGCGGCCGTCCTTTAAACACGCATCGACGATTTTAGCGAGCCCCGGGTGCTGGTGCTGTGCCGTGCCGGCTCCAGGGAGAGCCCAACCATCGAAGAAGGTAAACATGGCAGGTAGGAGACAGGGCTGTGGAGAAATGATTTAGATGAGGCTACTCCCCCATTTGTTATACGTTGCACGTGCCGCTAGCATCGGGCAGATCCTGTAGATGTACGTCATGCTATGTTGCAGATGTTTGCATTGCAGATGCCTGCCAGAGCGATTCGTTTTCCCATCGTATTTGCCATTGTGTATGTATATGTGTAAAGGAAGTGGAGGAAAACAGACTCCGCACTGACAGGCACCACCTCTATACGGGATGACCGCTGCTACAATTGGTAACGTTGGCTTGGTAAAACGTCAGGTTAGTGCACTAGATGGCCACTGGTGTGGTGTCACAGGCTCTTCTTAGGCGATGTGAATTAAAAGAGGCGTACTTTTTTAATTTTTTTCTGAAAATGCTCAAATTGGTGAATCGTTCGGCAACCGCTGTAAGGTAGCCGTAGCATTCCACCGTTACCGGCGTTTTGCCATCGATAGGCGCCGATTATAAGGAGACATCTTCGACTGATTATATCTGTATATTGTGAGCATGAGTGCTCTTTAGTGCTGTATTGTTACCGTATCGGCAAATAAAATGAGGTGGGGCTAAATCAAACATGCTTAGTTCGTGTGGTACAAACTGCAAGGTCTCCGTTTGGTGTCCAGATCCATATTACTTGTGTACCGTTTACGTGATAACTGCGATTAGAACCTGGAGGAAAACTGGTGCTTCATACCGCAGAACTCCTCCCTCGAGAATGCTTGCCTATAATGCAGGGATCGTTCGACTTTTTTCATTGGTCTACTCGCACAGCCGATGTAAGATCCGGCAGATCACTACGACGAAGCAGGAGAAAAGGAGAGGCAGAAGAAAATTATGAAGGAAGGGAGGAAAGAATCTTCGCATATCCCCTGAGGCGAAACGGGGCAAGTTGGAGGTAAGCAAAAAGGATTTGCTTGGTACTTGCTTGTATGTTGCCTGAGACGTCACTTAAGCATGCCCACGGCATTCACTACTCACAGCGCAGCGGTCCGACGACCTCCTGCCGGGGTTCCGACAGACAAACCGGAGAGCTCTGTTGGCTAAGGGGTTCGAGTAAGTGGCAAATCATAGCATCGTCGTGGCAAAATCCCCTCTGCGTCTCTTTCTCTTTCTGTCCCGCTCTGTTGGCGCTTCCTGCAGTTCGCTCTGGTTTGGCTTTTCTCTCCTCAGCTCGAAGTCGGCCGCTTCTCTTAGACATCACACCTCTTTCGGCGCAGATATAGCTGCCTCGGTCGGTAAGCCGTTTCTCGATGCCAGTGTCAGTCACTACAACGCCACAAGCGGCAAAACCATTGCAGCAGTAACGCAGTAGCAATACGCAATGCGTAAATCCCTAACACACAGCTTTCCTGCGAACTAAGGGATATCCAGCTGTAATTGCCGCATCTCCCAGGAGGACTGGCTATATATATATATCGAAGTTCAGTTGGAATATTTCACTTGACAGCTGCAAATAGCTCGCGTAACTGTTACTTACATTCCTGCGCCCCTTATGCAACAATATATATATATATATATATATATATATATATATATATATATATATATATATATGTATATATATATATATACTCTAGATATTTGTCTCTCTTTTCCCTATATAGTATATAGAGACAAATATGTAGTTTGTACCAATATACATACATATTGTTGCGCAAGGAATGCAAAGATTAACGCAATAGTTACGGGAGCTACTTGCAGCTGCCAAGTGAAACACTTCCACTAAACTTCGACTCGCTTCGCTCGAGAGGAAAACGGTTAGATGTCGCTGTGTAGCATTTGGCAGAGATGAAGTCTAAATACGCTGGTGTTAAGGCTATTTGAATATAAAGACATGTTTATATCAGCATTTTTGTAGTGTTTACCTTTCATTATCATTATGATTTCTTAATCATTTTTGCATATGTATGCTTACATATATTAAGTTCCCGTTTGACGATTTGACAACAAAGGAATAAGGCAAGTAGAAAACAGGGATGAGCTTGTCGTCCTATGGCCACAGCAGGTCAAAATAAGCCCCGGATCAACCTACACACAGCCAGAGCTGTACGTTTGCTAGGACCCGTTAAGAAGCCTAACCACAATCGACAGAGCCTTAAAGACGAGTAAGCTGTAAAAAATACATCTCTCATAACTGATTATTCCACGCCATAGCCCTCGTTAGCCCTCAGCTTCGGCCAGGGTCTCCGGCTACTACAAGAACTGCATGCATTGGAACACTAGGCCAAATAAAAGTCCTCTAGTACCTTCAACGTTACATATAAGATTGTACCCCCAGCACAAGCTTGGTATTTAACGCGTGGTAAACAAGCGGAAGCGGAAACATTTGCTGTTGTAGTAGCGATAGTAGAAGAAGTAGAATTTGTAGATAATCAGTGCCATTTAGCGGGTTTATTTGAAGTCCCAGTTCTCTCACACGTCTTCGCTTAAACAACGCGGTTCCTCGTGGACGTTTTATTCAACGTCAAGACGTTTTCAACAGCCTCCCATAGAGAGCCCCGAGATTCTTTACAGAAAAAAATGTCCTGTTCTACCTCCCTAGAGTCATATCCGACTACCTGCATGACCAAAGAATCCAGCCCCAAGGTGTGATCTTTGATAGCTTGCACGAGTATCACAAAACTATACTTGGCCCCCTGCTATAGAACACAGCTTCACGACTTGTTGCGGTGAAGGGTATTCCCACCTTAGTCAACCCCTTTCCCCACGCTGACGACCTGGTCCTCACAGCCCAGGCCCGGATACCCGAGCGGCTGAAGAAACCCGCGAACGGGGCAACCACCAACATCGGGCAATGTATGCAGAAAGCGGTGTTTGCCTTAGTCCCTGGCATCAGCTAGGTAATTCCTTTGGTGGGCCGGGGGATTAGGTCGCGCTTCACCTGCGGCTCAACGACGACTAGGTTAATATCGCTAAGACGGCAAGGTAATTGGGAGTTCCTTGGGGGCCCCGTGGGGGGGCTTCAAAACATCTTATACTTGCTCCGGGCAACCGCGGCAGCCCTTAAATTTGCCGATGGTTTCGCACGTATTCAGTCCTCGAGTACGGGGTTACGGCCTAGCATTCTAATACTTTACCATCAGTAGTAAACCGGAGTCATCTGCGCCGGGTTCAATGAGTCGGAGCCTTTAGCGTGGTCATGGCGTACCGGACTGTGAGCATAGTGGCAGCGCGTCAACTCGCAAGAAAGATTCTCTAAAACAACTGCCACAAAACATTTTTGCAAACAAGTTTTCTGCAATGGTGTCCGTGTGTACGAACCTAATTTTCTTTCCAGTCAATCCTCATTACTCATCTGCACAAAAAGTAAGTCAAAAACGATGGGGCGTCCTGGCACGTACAAGTGCCTCCGACGCCCGTTGTCCTGGAAAAAGCCCTAAGACCTTAGAGGCTTAAGGTGATGATGGTCGCGATGATAGAGGTGACTTTCTACGACATGTGAGCGTCGCTATCGTCGTCTTTCGAGTATTCCAGGTCGTGAGTCGCCTCCATCCCCTCTATCATAGTATTCCTTCGTTTTAAGCGATAATTGCTTCCAGCAGGATATTTTTCTGCCACACAAGAACGACTCGATTTGACTATCATGACAAAAACAAATGTAATATAATTTTTTAATCAAATGATACATCTTAATGCTACAAGGTAAATGTAAAAACGATCATGCTGGAGTTTTTTTAGCACGACAATGTTGAAGATGTTGACGGTGGTCAGCATTTTAATCCGATCTGCAACACATTGTCAAAGCACATGGTGACTTGACGAGCAAGAGACCACAAGAATGCCTTACTCGCCTGGAGATTACCGATTGGTATATTTATAAATTAGTGGAAGTGTTTGTGCGTTCCCCTAGACAGTTCAGTCAGCCACGCCGGTCTGGTGTGCGTACAGCTTCCGCTATTTCGTCTTTCTCGTTGTCTAGTCCACGTTCAAACAAGTCGAACTCATCTTGCCTGTACACGCCTGCCACCCAGCTCAAAACGTACATGTCGTCGTCGCGAATCACATCAGCTCCAAGAATTCCTAGATTTGCTAATCTAAATGCATTATATATATATATATATATATATATATATATATATATATATATATATATGTATATATGTACCCCAGTGAACTCTTGGTCGTTAGCGAACGAAAAAGACAAAAAGTGTTCTGTGCAACGGTTGTAGACCAACTCGCTTCCTATGAATTTCGACGGCGAAAGACACGGCCGTGTCTCTATTTCGGAGAACTTGGACAACGCCGCCTGCTGTACGCAAAAATTGCATTGCAACCCGTCGGGCCGTCGGATCGTCGTAATCAGATTTACGAAAATGACCAGTCGATTTTTCACGCAAAGATCACTCGCTGACTGGGCAAAAGCATTCTAACACACACACACACACAGATTCATCTGCCCGCGCAGAGGGGGCATCCGGGCGTGGCCGGTTGCCGGACACAACGATTTGCCCGTCGCCCCGCTTTCGGTGATCAGGATCTGACGGCACATAACAACCTTCGTTGACGACGAAGACGTGCAGGACGTAAAAGCACAACAGATACACCCAGTGCAAACCACAATTTTCCAACCCGCAAGTAAACCGTTTCTGAGATAAACAGCTATGTAGCTTGCACACGTTTTATACGTATGGACAAATCACCCACCCCAGAAGAAAAGTCGTCTTCGTCTTGCAACTGCCAGAGTTCATCAAGCAATATCGGCGGGCAGTACGAGTTTATTGCAGAGTGTTATTACCTTTTTTTCTAAAACGCTTCGTACCTCGGGCATATTTGTTGATGCTTGCGAGACGTTTGCAACGATTGCGTTTTCTTGTATTAGGTGGCGTACCGCAACATAAAAAGACGGCACGAAATCGAATATCGCAAGTTTATCGCGATAGTGCACTGAAAACGCGAGTTTTTAACGTGGAGACAGATTGAGAGAGAACGAAACTAAGAGGCAACTTGCAAAGGCAGGGGATAATGGAAGACAGCACACACAAGTGCGGTCGACACGTGCCTACTACTCCATAAAGATGCCACCAAACAAAACCTCAATAAAGATTTCTGCCTATGTCAGAATATGTCTATGTGTATAGCAATGCTACGACAGCTTCTACTAAAGCTGCTGCTCCTCCTGTGTCACTAAAGCGTTTCTAGCCTTTAGATCAGCTGCCGCGCTGCACCAGCTGTGACAAGAAATCTGCTGTCCAAGCTCGGTGGTAGCCTGTCGGGCCTTTTCAAAGTTTGTCAGATCTTCAAAATGATGATATTTACAATTCCATGATAGTCACAGTAAAAAGACAGACAAATCGCGCGAGGTAGAGGGTGAGAGACAGAATAGGAAACATGGTCACGTTACGTTCTTTGGCTTGGCATTTCTGTGCAATTAACTCGATACAACATTGCCAAATCGGCCGCACTTGTTCCTCTATATTCCTCTTTGAAACACTACTAGCGCCCCACTGAGCGAGCCAATGAGCAGTAGAAGGTTATAGGTATCGCATAGATATCAGTATTAAGGCACGCCCGCCGTAACCAGCACCGGTGCATGTCTGCTTCCTGCTTGCTGGTCTAGGGCTTCTCTCGTTGGCCTTGGTTTGGAGGAGGAGCGGTTTTCTCTACGACGAAACAAACAATAAGCAGGCAATGCGCTTGTTACGCGAGCTCGTAAGGTCTTAAATGGTCTTCGCTTCTGACAGGTGTGCGCGCGAGCCACGTTGAGGCTTAAGAGGCGTCTCAGTAAAGGAATTTAACGAAAACGTACGGTATGAATGACAGCTGTTTCGTCCCATCGGTGCCGTCGCCATCCGCTACCTTCTCGCTGCCAATTTCCTTGTTTTCGTTCGATAGCATCCTTGGCAGACGCACTCACTTAGTCAATTATGTGCCCATAGTCATATCCAACACGTCCAACGTGCACGCTATCACTGGACCGACAATCCACACAATCCAAGATGCACGTGTGGAACATGAACATACCTTATATGATTGATTGATTGATTTATTCGCTTAATAAGTGTGTGTACACATATCACCCTTTTATATCAGGGGCGCATAACGCTGCAGCTATTAATTATCTATGTTGTAGTCCGCCGTTTCATTTTGCCTTTATGTGTTGAGCACCTTCCATCGGGATAGTCTCTGCTTTGTAATCTCTACCTGTGCCTTTTCTGCATTCTTACCTAATCCTAGCGCTTTCCCTAATTTTAGATCCCTAGCCCCTCCTAATTGCTCACACTCCCTAACCAGATGATCTATCGTTTCTTCTCTTTTACCGCATATCCGACATATTGTAACCTTAAACTCCTATATATATATATATATATATATATATATATATATATATATATATATATATATATATATATATATATATATAGGAGTTTAAGGTTGCATTCACTACCAGACTGAAACTTCTTAGCGCCTGCTCCTGCAAGACTACAAGGTAGCGAATAGCTACCTAGATCTGGCTCTTACCGACTTCAAAACAAAACAGCCGCATGCGAATTGAGGCATGTGTGTAGGGACAGATCTTGCTCCTTTTTCGTGGGCGCCGTCGTTGTCAAAATGATGATGTCCCGTTGCGCATCACGGCGTTATTACCCGCCGCAATACAAAATACGTCACATCCGTCGTGCATTTTTACAGTTGAATGATGTCTGTAGACGAAGTACAGCTTAAGCAGCCTGAGGGGGTAGACCAAGGCGTTCGTGAACAAAGTAGACAGTCGGCGATATGGGCGGCTGCGCTCCCATGGCTTGACGCACGTTCAGGCGGCGGTGGTGGTGGTGGGGTCGCCATATGTCATTTTACTCTACTCGGGCGCGCACACGTAACGCAGAGCAGGCAAACAGGTGAGCCCGGATTAAGAGACGCATGGGCGCATATGAGTGAGTATGTGTATGTATACCCTGCAAGATATGTGGGTGTATATATATATATATATATATATATTTATATATATAGACGTGCATTCGTGTATGCACGTTGTCCATAGAGGCGGGCGCATCCCGACAAATTTGACAAGGCGTCTCACGTCTTCCGCACCGGCGTTTCGCGTCTCCCCACAGTTGAGTTGAATTATGCAAATAGCTTGCCCACACACCAGCCAGCCCTTCTGTCTGTCTGTCTTTCTGTCTGTCTGCCTTTGTGGTATTTTTAGCCGAAATACTGATGGCGGTGCTGGCTCTGTTAGCACTGCTCATAATAGTCCTCTCTTCGTAGCTGTACTCACAGTAGTAGACGTAGTAAGAGAAGCAACGTTTGCACTATTGGCGGTGGAGAGTGGAGCGCCATAGTAGTAGTAGTAGTAGTAGTAGTAGTAGTAGTGGTGGTAGTGGGTCACGTTCGCCGACACGCAGACACGTCTAGGCTTGCAAAACAGGCCGCGCCAGAGCGCAATGCAGGACAGAAGAACGCGCGCAAAATGTGATCATGATAATCACTGACCTGTCGGGCTCACTCAAATTTTTTTGTTCACTTCAAAGCTAGCTTTCGGAAGCTAAAGGGAGAAAGGTTTTTTCACTCATTTTGCATGGGTATCACTCACATGAGGGAACGTGGGACGGAGGGGGTAGCGGAGGTAAGGAAGGGCACATCGCCGCTTGCAAAGTGTTGTGATCTAACAGGCCGCATATCCACCACTACTAAATGGTGGCATAGAAGGTCTTGCAGCATCGAGTAGTGCTTCTTAACCTACAGCTAGCAAATTACCGGCACCTACTGCGACCTGCTAAATAGTAGGTGTGGCCCTGCTGTATAGTTTAGCTTTTATCATCAGCCGACAAGAACTCACCGTCCATTCATTAGTTCAATCATAGGATTTACACGTATATTTGCGTGTCAGTTTTTCTCTATCTTTCGCTCACGTACAACCTTTGTCTGTGCCATAACCCCAAACTACTACGACGATCGTAGGCGTAACGTAGAGTTTCAATTCTGCAGCAGAATAAAGTTGAGGTGGCCAATAGTCCACCGAGCCAAACCGTGTATACTTTTTGGGTTGAACCTCAGCCAAGATTTAACGTCCACGGGACTGCTTTTTGCAATGCTTCATAGACGGACTCCTATAAATACAAATGTGCATCGGTGGGGCTCGAACCCGCACACTCATGTGTCTTCCCCGGTCGCGAGGCGCAGGCGGAATGCACCCACCACGCCACCGAGCTCGACATGCGCGTGTATCTGTATTTGCCTGTTCCGGCTCTACTTAGGTACGGGGTCATATCCAGTGAGCGACAGCTCTGTACTAGTGATGGTGGTGATCGCGGTACCACTGTTGTGGTGCTAAGGGCAACGTAAACGATCCGTTTCATGACACGATACTGAAAGCCTTTCACGCGAACGGAAGGATGTTGTGTACTCGACGTTCGTTATCGACCTATAAATGCCGCCGCCGCCAGTCACCCGTTTGCGGTTGGAGATCTGCTGCTGCTGCTGCTCGAAAACACCCGAAGACTTTCATCCTCGCAGGCCTCTTCTCCTAGATGCAGGTGCAGGACGCACTCAGCCGGGCCGTAGCAGCAGCAGCAGCCGCCTTCGCACTGCCAAAGCCGTCATGCCAACGCTATTGTGGAAACCTGGGGAAAAGGAATTTATGTTCGCATGTCCGTCTATCTTATTCTACTTTGCCGCCGCGCGCCGTTGTTGTTGTGTGTTTGTTGTTGTTGTTGCGTCTGCTATTATTGATGTTGCTGCTATTGTTGCTGTTGTGTCTGCTATTGTTGTTGTTGTGTCTGCTATTGTTGCTGTTGCTGCTATTGTTGTTGTTGGTACAGTCATTGATGTTGCTGTTGTTATTGTTGCTGCTGTTGTTGCTATTGTTGTTGTTATCGTTTCGTGCAGCCGTCTCAGTCGACGACGAGGATGTCCCCGTCTTAGTTTCGAACTCTTGTCTCGGGCATATAGTCGCTGCCGGCACTAAGCTCTGTCTCGTGGCGTTCACGCGCTGGCGAAGCCGTCCGTACGCCTTACGCAAGACGACGGAGCCAACAGGACTAGTCTGTCTCGTCGTAATCAAATTTGTTTCTATCGATTCCCGTTATCTTATCGCGGGGCTGTATATATCGTGATGGGTATGGATGGGTACGGATGAGGTTCGTGGAGTGTAGTGTGTAGTGCGGAGTGGTCGTGTTGTTGCCTTCGTCTCGTAGCTTGTTCTCTACCATTGCCTCTCCTCTACTAGCAACAACAGCAATAGCAGCAGCAACAACAAACACGACAGCGACAACAACGACAGCAACAATAGCAGCAGCAGCAACAACAACAACGACAACAGGGACAACAAGAACAACAACACGATAACAACAACAACAACGGCGGCAGCTGCAAGAACAACAATCACAACAAAACAGCAATCATAGCAAACAACAGCCGCACGGGGACGAAAGGGCAATTTTCAAGCGAACTGAATTTTAAGGCAGGTCTTATGCGTTAACAGGCTATGCGTTGCGGAGGTTCATTGGTGGCGGCGGTGGCCCAAATACCATGGGAGTACGGCGCCACTTGGTCGCGTTCTACGCCCCCATCATCTAGTAAAAACAAATGGACGTGGCTGCAGCCGGACATCACTTTCGAAAGCAATTGCAAAACGAATAAGGACTGCTGCGCTCTGCTGCTGCTTATCAGGGTGGATACAAATGTCGGCACTGCTCGCTGCGTAACGCTCCTGTAGTATGAAAAGGTACTATTGGAGAACGAGTACCGATATAAACTATGAGAAGGGGAAGTGTGTTCAGCAAAGGCTACATGTCCTACATATATATATATATATATATATATATATATATATTTATATATATATAGAGAAAATATTGTGATGATTTGTTAATCAATTACAATATGTTTGCACACTCGGCAGTGCTCGCCTTCTCTCTCTCTCTCTCTCTCTCTCTCTATATATATATATATATATATATATACGCTTGATATTTCTACACGTGTTGTCAGTTGATTTTGCATGAGAACACATGTTGAATAATACCAGCTTTATACACATATTAATATACCTCAATGAGGTAAAAAGAGACATTGTCTAATTTCATGCATTAAAAACGCCCCGTTCCAGGAAAATAGATGGGATCGTTGCTATAAAGATGTCTAGATTCCACCTAAATTACTAGTATTGGCCATACAAATAAGTAACCGCCATTTTCTAGTTTCTTTAATTCGTTTAATGCAGGGACGACTCGATTTTCGAACTATATTTTCGCCCCACATCTACCTCACACATTGTCTAACATAGCAATGATGAAATAGTTTGACTTTGATCAGTGTGATGGTCGTTGCACATTTAGAACAAGAGCAAAACACGCACAAGGTCTTTCGTGCTCTTATCGGTATCGAAAGTGAGTGCTTTTACTTGAGCTCATTCTCATTGTTATCGATAAAGTGAGTACAAGTCTGTAGATTTGTTTTAAAAAGATTTTTTCGTAAGGCAATTGCCCGTGCACGGTTTTTTTTATGTCATGGCTAATTTGAATCCACTCCGGCAATTACCTTATCTAAATTGGAAACCATGCAAACCAATTTAAGAGTGGCCGGTCTGGGTCTCGAACCCAGTCCTCCCGAATGCAAGGCAAAGGCTTTGCCATTAAGCCAGATTGCGAAATACATCTTAATACAAGTGCATAGCATACGTGAGTGCATACAATAAACGCATATGACCAATGGTGATAAGGCCTTTGATTAAATCTTTGTTTTGAGGTGACTCTCAGCCAACATTTAACGTCCACGGAATCCAATACAAACGGCGGGACTCGAACCCGTGCACCTAGTTGTCTCCTTCGGTCGCAGGACGCACGCGAATGCAGGACGCTACCGGGCTCGACAAGGTCTTCGATCAGACACTATTGAAAATTACACTGAGCAGCTATGTCAAAAGGCCCCGTTCTTAGGAGTGATTTGCATATATTCATTTTCTATAAACGTCTTATAGCTACACCACGTAGTGATGCGCTCTCTGGCAAATACGATACGAAGCCCAGTGCTGCTAAGCTGTTGATGCTTATTTAAAATTTCACCCATTGCTAGGCAATGCACTCGCCATTTACTTATGGAATATGAAGAAAGCACTTTTGCCAACAAACGCTCTGAATTCGAATACAGATTGGAAAGGTTAGAAGCACGCCAATATTGTCCAGTTCGAATATATATATATATATATATATATATATATATATATATATATATAATGAGATTTAGTCCCAATAAACATCATTTAGGGTTTGTACGATTTACAAGCGTTTTAGCAGAGATGGCGCCCTAGTTGCAAACGTTTATTTCGGACACGTGTCACGTTCTCATCTATTGACTCGATACAACACGAAGATGAACGCCTATGGTTGAAGCAATGGATTTCACTATTGTGAAACGCCCCGCCGCTTTGCTTGAAGGATACAATTGACGGCAGACGTCCCGGCGATGCCTGCAAATATGCAAAATAACGGGCTGAGCTGGCTTCCAGATTCACTGATTAGAGAACGAGCGCGTTGAAGTTCTGTTTTGTCATCGGCAGTGCGACGAAGACTTTACCAACGGTCGCGAAAACCAATGCGGGGCACCTCAGGGGAATAAGCGTTCCAAATAAGCCTGTGCCTACTTTGCATGCTGAACCCACATTGAGCAAGCCTTAATACAATACAAAAAAAAATCTTTCGGGCTGACGCTCAGCCAAGGTTTAACGCCCATGGTACTGCTTTTCGCATTGCTTCATAGGCGGACCCTCATAAATACAAATGTGCAATGGTTGGGTTCGAACCCGCGCACCTATTTGTCTGCTTCGGTCGCGAGACGCAGGCGAATGCACTACGCCACCGGGCTCGACCAATACAATACTACAGTTTGAATAATACGCGTCAGACCAGTATGACATGTAAACATAATCATAGTTTCTCAAGGAGGCACACTATACAGTGTCACGTGAGTTGCCGGTGTGTGGTCGCAGGTCTCTGACAGCAAAGTTTGACAAAGTATATGTAAACAAGAGAATTAACTAAGGGGACTGGGAAATCACCCAGAACAAGTTAGAGTAACGGCAGAATAACCGGGAAAGAAAGAACGTTAACTTGACACGCAACACTTGCCTTAGCACATCGTGCGGCCCTAAGCGGCCAAATAGCAAGTTTCCTAACTGAATGGCTGTCTATTGGTTTATCGGCACAACTTCACACTCCTGTACATTCAAATATATACACACGAACGTCACTCGACCGCATACGAAAGAACCCGAGGTGATTCCTTAGGTGCATTTTGGCGGACTACCTTGACTGATCTGCCGGCCGTCGACAGTGACCTCATTGATCTAGACTAGTTTGACTCGCAAAGCGGAATCAACGATTCTTTGTGATTACATCGACATTACAATGCATCTAGGCAAATATGAAAAGCAGTTTTATGACAGGAACACCACACTACTAATGTGATTATAATTAAATTCTATCTTTATTCTAACAACAACAACAACAACAACAACAACACGACGACGACCTGGAGTTGGTAGTTTTATGTGTGGGCGTCATTTTCAGCCCGCCCTTTATTTTTGTCCCCTACCAGCTGAGTTTTTTATTTGGGCATTCAGTGCGGGCGGGGCTACGTTGTCACAAGCCCCGACTCAGTGCACGTGCAAAACGCATATTATTACTATAGAGATGCGTCTCTACGTTTTTCGTTCGCTCTCTCTCTCTCTCTGTCAGCACGCCCGGCTAGCCAAACCTTGCTTACGAAGTTATGTCCTAAGTAGAAGAAGTGCACGGTGCATGGATTGACTCGATACAACGAGAATATGTCACGGACTCTAGTACTCATGTTAGACATTTTTCATCTAATCACCATTGGGAATGGTCACGCCGTCAGGGCTCGTGCGTTATTTTCAGGTCAGGTCAGGTTGTTTTATTGACATGCTCTTTTACAGGCAATCTGTCACAATTTATGTCAAAGTCATATTTCATTAAAAATGCCTATCGTTGGATCACCTGCATCTGTCAAGTGTAATCACAATATTATAAATACACTCAAACCTATATAATCTAATCTTGCACAGTGTCGACATTTTACTGATTTAAAAACTAAGAACAATTGTTTTCAGCATTTAGTTCCTTTGTTACACGTCTTCTAAAAACACCGACCCGCTCCGTATTTCGGAGGTCCTGCGAGAGCTCGTTCCATACTTTTGGCAGCATGCAGGCTAGAGAATGCTGCGTTAAGGTCAACCTGCATCTGGGAACCCTGAGTTGGCCCTCATATCGCTGAGACCTGAAGGGGGTGAGTTGAAATTCGAAATCGCAACCTAAATGAAGTTTGCCTTTAACCACCTTATGGGCAAGCACGGCTAAATTTAATCGTGCCAGCTGATCGAGTTTGAGTAATCCGAGTCTGCCGTATCATGGCGACACGTCGTCCCGACGAGACAGACCAGTAATGGCTCGCACCGCATTGTTCTGTATCACTCGCAACGAGTGCAAGGTTCCCGAGTAGGTTGCGCCCCAAATAGTGATTCCGTAGATGAGAATCGATTCCAGGAGCGCCCTGTATACAAGGACCAGAACAATGCGGGAGACCTTGGCCTTCCTCAGACGGGCCAGCGATGCCACCACAGCACAGCAGACCCTGACGCTCGATCAAACGTGACTTTCCCATTTCATGTTCTCATGAAGCGTGATACCGAGACATTTTACTTCTCGACTCAGAGGGACACCTGCACCGCCCACTTGAAGGGATATATTACCTGTGTCCAGTTTCAGCCTCGATGCCCGCTGAGCATCCGCTGAGCATTATTTAGCCTAAGATATTGGGTATTTAGTGTCGCAGGTAGTTTGGCTTTCCTAATTCTGTACGTCTTGAAAGTCTTGAAATCTACATTCAAGGAGATCCACCTACTACAAAAATTGGTTGTTCACTCCGCTAATGCGCTCGTGTGGGTTACGGGTTCTACGTTAAAAACATACAAAACATAATATGTTTTTAACTCCCAGATGTCGCCCCGTCATCCGGCTGTACGACACTTCTGTGTCATTCGGACTGCCGAAAATGATTTCCGATCGTCCCTCCGATCATACCCGTACTGCCTACATTTTGGCGGTCATAAATCCTTTGAGCTAGCAGAGATAGCTGTCGTCGCCTTCTTTCATAGGGACCGCTCTCACTTCCTTGTCCTTTCTGGTTAGGTTTGCCAGACGCCTTCTTTGGCTGGCTTCGGCTGGATCGCGTTTTCCGAGAGAGCGTCGTGACGAATATTGATAATAATATTACAAATTATTATTATTGTTATTATTATTATTATTATTATTATTATTATTATTATTATTATTATTATTATTATTATACTTTTCTTTTTTGAACAATAACATGAGTTTACGTCTGTATGTGCCCACTGGGCCAATGATAAACAGATTATTGATCAGCTCCGAACGAGCCACCACAGCTCGGATCTCATAATATCGAAATCAGGTTAATGGGCTTGAAATACAAGAAGGTCTCTATAAAATTCGCATTCGGAAAAGTCTGCCTGATTTGAATGATACCCGATGCAAACTAGCGAAAGGCGAATAACCGAATTAAGGAAGGTCATAAAAAGACGATATGTTGTTATGTCCTAACGGTGAAGCTTTCACGTGGGGAGCCGTAAAATTTTGCTGTTACGACCAAAACATTGTGCTCAAAAGACTGTCAAAAGGCAATAGCAAATTTAATGGTCATCATTTTCGTACTAAAGTTGCGTAGTTGCCGAGTAATTAAGCTTATTTAGCAGCCATATTGAGAGTAAAGGCATACATACTTGTTAGCATTTTAGCCCGCTTCCGCAAGGGTGTATGAGAAAGTTAGGTTCATAATTTGAGGTTTGATCAAATTCAGCAAGAAATTATTTTTTCCCAATGAAAGGAGGGAGCGGAACAAAACGCCTTAGCAAATTTACGCTTCTGAACATGAAAGTTTCAACGTAAACTATAACAACTATGGCTGTCGAAAAAGCTACAAGATATCGACTTTTTTTATTTTCCTTAATCTGGCTATTCACCTTTCGCTAGCCTGCGTCAAATTAGGATTATATAGAATTTTCCGCCGAACACGCGGGTATCCTCGGGTCCCGCAAAGTAGATGTTGCACTATATGCATATTAGGAGAAAAATGGCATATATATATATATATATATAAGTACATTTATACATTTCATCCTCACTCCTAAACAAGATGTTTTCGCCCCCCCCCCCCCCCTTTATTGGGGTTACGGGTATACGTTTATGATAGATATATATATACACGCTACTCTATACTATATATATATATATACATTAATATGCTATTCATGTGTGTAACCGCTTTGCAAGTCCGCGCAAGTGGCCAGTTGCTGCGCTGCTGGCGTGCTGTTAGCGCACGCTACCAACCTGCACGTGTCAGTTGTTGGTTTAGCTTGTCAGTAAGTAACTTTAATTTCCAAGCCACCGCTTGAGCCCGTGCGAGCGAGCGTGCCTGCATGCGTGCGCTCGATTGGCTCGAACGCTGTCAGTCGCAGCTAAATGTGTGGCGTCGATAAGTTGGTAAGCGGTGGTAAGCGGTGGTGACTTCAGTGGTCCGTCATGCGAGATCCTGCATCTTTGGTCGGCCGTTAGCTGGCCAACCAACCAACCAACCGGCCTGTCAGTTAGTCAGTCAGTCATCCATCCATACATACATACATGCGTACACTCTCCGCGTACGGTACTCGCACTCTCGCTACTACTTTCGAAGAGGCCGCGCCACTATGCTTGCTGTTGCTCGTATTGGTGACGGTTGTATCCAGCAAACTCTCTTTCGTGGTCGCCATTTTCCTTCATAAAGATTTTTCCTCCTCCTCCTTCCCCTTCTTTCTCTCTTCCTCTCTTTCTTTTCCGATCCCCCGACTCATTTGCAACTAACCGTTGCGCTTGTTGATTCGCTTTCTCTTTTGGTATCAAATCGGACCGGAACTGCAGCTCTCTCGGTTTCTTTCCCCCTCTCGCTCTCTCTCTCTCTACTTATATATATATATGCATACAGACAGTATATATATATATATATATATATATATATATACTGTTTCGAGCGCTGTGCCCAAAACGGTTTAGCCTCATTGTCTCACGTGTCGCCTTGCTGGGAATGACTGAACGCTTGCAGGCCTGCTGGGCATGACACAGAGGCGAAGTTAAATTTTCCACCCCAGCGCGCACCTCCCTCACTTACCAGAGCCAGAGCAAGGCCTGGCCTCCTGTTGAACGATGATATCCCGCGTTACCCCCCCCCCCCCCCCGAACCCGCCTCGGGTCCATAACAGCAGCAGCAGCAAACTTATGCTCTACTGTCATCGCTCTCCGAGAGGAATAACTTGCTGCACCCTTCCCGACGTCAAGAGCAACAACAGATCGCCGACATCTTTTCTGCTGGAGAAACTGGTGAAGAGCCAGGTTGTTGCGGCCTTCTTCGTGTACGCTTGTGAACCTATTTCAGGTACTGGTACTGCCGTTCAATGGTCTTTGTTTTTAAATCCTACGTTTAGTGTACGTTGTTAGGTGTTTGTATGGACGAATTGAGGGGCACATTATAGAGTAGAATGTTTATTCACAGGTGAGCAATGGCAAATATGCATACGGCTAATACGAGTGCATTTCGTCTTGTTTTGTCCATGCACGGCCTACGGTGCGGTTCGAATGAGATAATCGGGACAAAATCATCCCAACGTAGCCACGTCTTAATTCAGATTCAAATCAACAGTGATCGTCGCCTGTTTTCTAGGTGTTGATAATCCAGAAGAGGAAATAGTGCGAATAATATTATTTTACGAAGTCAAACCCGGTAGGAGAGTTATTCCCGGTAGAAGAACGCTATTGCGTTTCGTTTGATGATCTATATGTTGTAGAGGGGCGAGCTGTTTTTTTTGGTAATTCCTCCGGGTCAAACAACTGAAACTGCACGTCAGTGTTCTTTTATATCTTATCATTCATAATGAGACTTTTTGTGCACTTATGTAGTTCTCACTAGCTAACGAGATGTTATGAAAAATCCAAAATCTAGTACGCGCACGATACGTACATAAAGTACGCGTCTTAAACCCAGACAATTTTGTGTTGAAAGCCGTCATTTCGTACCAACTACCTGTGCAGTGGGCAGTACCGTTGCTTGAGCTTGAGACAACACCGTGATCTTTAGTTGCAGATGCAAGTGTTCGTCTTTACGATGTACTATAGTCTCGCCGTAGCACTTTGTTACTCTTTGCTTGCTTTTCTTTCTACTTCCTTTTCAATTCTTTGGATTGTTTCAAACATGCAAATTGGAGATGTAATCACGGCTGGTTGTAATCTCTTTTGGTAATCATAAAATGGAGTGAAAAAAATAGCTTTTAATTTAAAATTTTAAGAATTCAAGTCGTAATAAATACATATTATGATGATGATATGATAAAATGATATATAAAACGCATGCATTTATATATATATATATATATATATATATATATATATCTTAAGGATGGTCAGTATAGCCAGGTATTTGGGCATGCATCTGTACAGAGAAGTGAGTGTATGCATCATGCTATAAACGCTCTAAAGAAAGCGGAGAACGTGTCATACACAATAGCCAAGATCCTCCCTAACGTTCATGGACCAAATAGAGCAGGACGCATGCGACTCATCACGTGGGCCGTCGAGTCTATACCGTTGTGTTAAATCACCGGTGTGGTTCAAAGCGGCCAAAAGGTCACAAGGACTAAAAAATATGGTAAGAAAAGCACAGAGGACCGCGGCCATACGAATTACTAAGGCATATAGGACTGTAAGCAGTTCTGCTGCACGTGTCCTTGCCGACACTCCTCCGCTTGGCTAGAAGAAAAGTACTGGTCTATTTGAAGTTGGACGGAGTTCTAAGCTCTCTGGACCTGCCCACTTAGGGATTTCACAATTTGTGCAATTCATTTGTGAAGGCACCCCTAACTGGTACACAGGAGCTGCATTGGCACGAGAAGTAGTGGTTAGAAAGGAGCACCTGGCGCGACTAAGGAGATTCAGATTTGCGACACAAAGAACAGAATACGTCGGTACCTCTAGAAGAACCTTTTAGCATGTGGAGGGACGCAGTATGATGGCTATAGGCTCAAACCCTGAGTTGCTTTCGGCCATTTGATCCGAAGGACACACACCACTCGTCCTGTCGGCTCGTAGTTGTTAAAAGGAAAGCCCGGCTGACAGAGAGTGCGTTTAGTGGGTATGGTTTCGGCGGAATAATGTCTACTCGTCTGGGGTGAGTCCCACACTGCATAGGGCTGAGTTTCTATCTACTCATCATATTGCGTCAATGCCTAAAGCGTTTAACTCCTCCTCCGTGAAAAAAAAAAACAAATATATATATACTCGTTATGTGTCTGTCTTTCTCTCGAAGTGCCTACTATAGCAAGCAACGTATGAAGAAATTTATTCCCATACACATCTGTAAAAAGCAGCCACATCACTAGAGCGGCCATATAAGGAAGCGCATTTTACTAATGCGTACGGATCACATGCAAGCAGCAGAGCGTGACTGGAGTGCGTTCGTTTGAGAAACTTGTGTTTCATCGACAGCACTTCGTTTCGAAGAACGTCGGCTAGAATTCGTCGAATATACCGACTCGTTTTGTCAGAGCCATAATTCCCCCTCATATGACTGGCTGCTAAAGTGTCTCAGGCGGTATTTCATATTGAGGATCAAACCTACCGCAGTGCGCGCCTGGCTGGCAGCGCTCCAAGAAGAGCTTAGAAGGGGCGAGAATCCCCCTGCCGTGCTTGGTATAAGAGTGACCATCTACACATCATCAAGGAGTCTTTTGAGGATGACCACCTAGGCCAAGCATAGTCGCCTACGGCAGAAACTTCCTCGAGAACTCTAGAACGTTGCGCAAAAATCTGAAGACCCATTCAGACAACTGTAGCGATCGATGAGCGTCCAATTCTAGCAATTCCAAATGTCGCTGCTAATCCATCTTCCACGACTGTTGATGGTAGATGCGCCTGAACATGCTATATATATATATATATATATATATAGAAAGAGAGAGAGAGCGGATAATAGCATGCAGTTAGCAAATTCAAAAGAAAGAAAAACACAACAACAAAGAAAAACAATCAAAAGAATCTTGGCCTTGGGTCTGCTCTGTCTAAATTTCTTTAATGGACCCTCCTAGGGGGCAACACTGGAATTGTAATCACTCTCTGAGACAATCCAGAGTTTTTTGCGACCGTCTGAAGGTTCAATTTAGACATTTCCCGACTAGCGTTCATTTGCTGGGGATTCAACATTTTTGGAACGAACATCGCTGCCAGTCTTCTGGCGCATAAAATATAGATAAAGCCAACTGTTAAAGACTAAAAAAGGTCAAGACTGTTACAACTGATCCGTAAGACATTTCAAATTCCTCGGTTGTCTCCCTAATAGTGATTCGGCGATTGTTAAGTACGATATCACAAACTTTTTTTTCTAGTATTGACGTCGAATTACTTCCCGAACGTATGCACAGTGTTTCGAGATACTGCTTGATCACCATAATCCACTCGTAACGTTTTGCTATTTCAGAACATATGATTTGGTTTTTAATAGAGAACTTGATGCAGATTTGTTGCTTCTCCATTTTCGATTCCTTAACATTGTCTAATATAGTTTTTTTCAGTTCTTTGAACCAACCTTAAACAATTAACGCCGCTACCGATTGACGCGACAGTTGGCCTGTGTGTGGCGCTTCTAAGCAAACTAAACCGGAAAACCTTAGTGTTTTTGACTTGGTGGCAGAATTCGAAGTCCTAGAACTTGCCAATTCACTCATATATATATATATATATATATATATATATATCTTAACGTGTTCGGCCCTCGGTGTACAACTATATATATATATATTTATCTTGATGCGCATATAAATATATGTATGTACGTATATATACATTCATGCACAAAGGAGCACTAGGACACATTTGGCAACAAATATAGCACGTTGTCTGTCCGCCGCTGGCTGTCCCACGGATTTGTCCTGCGCGGCCGGCCGGCCGGCCTCTCCGCGATACAAGTTTCTTGTTGAGCTCTGTGGGACAGATCACACAGCCATTGGATGGCCTGCTGATGCTCTAGTCATACCACCGTTGGTGGCGCGTTGATGCTATTGGTCTCATTGTCGTTGCTGCTGCTACTGCTGCATTTTCTGTTGTTGTAGCTGTTGAAGCTTGTGTCGGGTGTTTTTCTGCTCATCACAATAAGAGCGCTCTGCTGAGAATGCTTGGCGTCGGCGTCTCTCTCTCTAGATGTCTGTGTGCGTAAGTGTCTGGACGTGTGTGTGTGTTTGTGTGTATGTGTATATATTTGTGTTACCCCTTGTGGGGAAGTGTTCTAGGCAGGACAGGGGAAGTAGAACGGAGGAAGGGAAGGCGGGGCAGAGACGAGGTTGGGGGTAGACGATTTCTTTCGAAGGTGTGGGAGCCATGGAGCGACCAGCAACTCCCCGAGGAAATCAGGCCGTCTGTCGCATGCCGACTTGGGGTCTACGGAGAGAGAGAGAGAGACTTGCCACAGCCGCAATCGAAGTTTGACACCAACCAACCAACCGACACTGGACTTCATCGAGGAGTGTTTTTAGCTGTCTGTAGCGTTCGGAAACGGCGCGCTAGACACTTCGAGCAGACAGAAGAGCAGCAAAGAACACAGGCCACAGACAGGCGAGGGAGAGTGAGAGTTATACATATATTTAGATACATAGGGAGGGATAGGGAGAGAAAAAAAGAGAAATAGAGAGGGAGAGAGAGAGAGAGACGACGACGACAACAACGATCGAAACAACGGTGGTCCCCGCATCTTCAAGACGGCAGTGAGCCTAGCGGGAGCAAGACTAATGCGATATCAATTGAGAATGTACTAGTACTGCTGCTTCCTCAAAGCGAGTTCGGCTCTCGGTCTGCTACGGCCTACCCTCAATGTGGCTGCTACAGTTGTGATCTCTTCTTCTCTTGGCTTCGTTCAATATCTGGCAAAGTTTGCGAACGCCCGAAGCTGTCACGCTCGACGCTCGATTGCTTGCCACCGCTTCCACTCCCACCGCGGCGACATTGTGCCCTCTTTCGAATCGTCGTCGTCGTCGTCGTCGGGCATGACAGATTTAGTACGATTTAGGACCGGCCCCCTATCGGTCTTTCGGTTGCGTAGACCGTAAGCAATATAAGTTGGCCCACACCTCTTTGGCGTTTTTGTCGCTGCTGTCGCGTCGTCTCTCGAATCTCTGCATCGTTTGCTGCGCTCATGTGGCAGAACGATAGCTTCGTTCCGAACTCTAGTAGAGGAGGACAGCATTACGCGTATGCTTTGCCTATTGCATGCTTCATTTTTGGTGTCACGCATTAGCGTATTAAACCTCGCCACCTGAATGATTCGAGTTGAGGTGTGAGTGAGTGAGTTCACATCGTTTCCATATACGCGCCTGTGGTAGATTTAGGTCAATTCGAGGCTTTGGCAAGCAATCACTTTGCCGTAACAGCTGTGACTTCGGTTGAAGGTGTCCAACACAACAAACTCGACGAAGTGTTGTGTTTGCAGCCAACGAATGTCGTCAAGCGATTAGTCAATTAGGTTGACTCTATTACGTGGGGCAACATCTTGCCCATAGCCTAAAGAACCATACTGCATTAAGCGTATTCGATTATTTCGATATGTGTATTCATCTAGCAACCTTGTAACAACCACACACTTTGCGTTCGTACATGTTAGGCTGAACTGCGTTATATGCATTACATTACGAGTGCTCTTTTTTGTGTTTCAGCACGGACGTACGGCGGCCGTGCACGCGGGGCGTGGGGGGCAGTTAATCTTGGTCGACCAGTTAAAATCTCGTGGGAACCAATCTCAGTCTAACGAGCCAAGTCTTACGTACATACAGCTGATTGAGGGACCTGCTTTGACTTTTTGCCAGGTTGTATTGTTTTATACCTAGCTGAGCTCGTTCGTCTGAGCTTACTTACGCCTGCTACTTACAACAATAACACTGAATGAGCGTTCTTCAAATCTCGAACAGTCGATCTACACCGCTTAGGCAGCTCGGTGAACATGTCGTTACCAGACTCTAACGACGACTCTTGTCTCGATGTCTTCTTGATGACTAACCGCCGACAGCGGTTGATATCCAGCCACTTTTCGCTAAGCATTAGGTGTGTAGCCTTTTTGGCAGGCGGCCGGTTGCATTTTAGTGACAGGCTTCTGCGCTGCGTGTCGCAGCGAGATATTGCCGCTTCGACCGTTTGACACATCCGTATATGTGTAGTCCGCGTGCGAGTGTTAAATGTGTCGTGTCTTTGTGACCGCTTGTTCTTTCTTACCCATTTTTTTCCTTGGTGGTTTCGAACTGTTCTACACGGAACGAGAGACAGAGGGGGTAGCCAGCGTACCCTAGGCGCATGCATAGTGTACTCGACCAAAAACCGGGGGGTTCAGATCATGTGATCGAGAGGCAGCGCTGACGCCTTGAAACGATGCTCAAGTTTGCGCCTGACTTGTTACCGCCGGCGTTGTTGTGGATGTTGCTGCTGCTGTGGATGTCGATATTGTTGTTGTTTTCGATGTTGATGTTGTTGTTGTTCTTGATGTTGTTGTTGTTGTTTTCGATGTTGATGTTGTTGTTGTTTTCGATGTTGATGTTGTTGTTGTTTTCGATGTTGATGTTGTTGTTGTTGTTACGGTTGTTGTTGGCAGCGTTGTCAATATTGCATTATCATGGCCTCGAAGAAACGCACGAAGAAACTTCGGTAGAGATTGGAAAATGCTACAGCAGTTAATTACGAAAGACTTAATTGTCCACACCCTATTCTAAGTTAAATTACAAAACACTAATAGGCAACATCGATGTGTGTGTGTGTACGTATGTGCGTTTGTATATTCGTGCATGCACTTTATGATGATGGACACCTCAAACAAGATGCATGTAGTTAAGCGGCGGTAAGCGTTTCCGCTCCGTACTCGTGACACTCGCATGCTGCGAACAGCGACGACTTACTGCTCGCGTTCTGCACGTCTTCAGCAACGCATGCGTGGTTTAGATGGCGATTGTCGTAACGTTTTGCCCATTTTCAACGCAGCTTTTCCTGTTTTCGTTGTTGTTGTTCACAGTTAGTTAGTCCCTTCAGTTAGAAACGAGATTTGTCAGCGAGTAGCGCCGCCTGTCTCATGCTGTAGTGAGCGTTCCGTTCTGCCGTTCTTATCGCGCGCCCGTCCCACCCCCGTGCCCGCCTAAGCTCATTAGCGCTTCCCCTCGCAAAACGCAATGTACAGGCATAACGTAACACTCCACGCGCTAATTTTCACTGGATAACACAACTAGAACTAGTAGCAGCAGTGTCGGCATATCGCTCTTCCGCAGTGACGACATAGAGCAATTAACAACAATTGCACCCCCCTATCCCCTCTCCCTCTCTCTTATCTATTTATCTATCCATCCATCCATATATCTTTCTTCCTTCCTCCGTTGCCGCCTATGCCGCTTCCTTGCAACGGCTATTTTGCTTTCAACACTTTGCATGCTCTTTAACATGGATGCGGTCAGCACATGAACCCCGGGGGGAGGGGGCTTTGCTACAGATGTCACGTGTCTGCTGCGACGTTTCTGCACCTCATCGTGTCTGTTGCGCGGTTCGGTAGTCCCATGCACTACACTAGGCTACGGCTAATCGGCTGTCGGTTCATTGAGACACGATGGCCTTGCGAGCTTCTACAAATGGCATGTTAATCAATTGCCTATTGAAGCTTTTGCTGTGCGCTGCAATAAACAGCGACGTTCTCCATCGGTCATGAATCGCGCCCATCAACTCTTGATAGTTCATGTCAGCTCTAACAGATACGCTTAAGCAACTAAAGGCGATTCAGCTAGCGATGATTTTGCGATTTGATCGCCACGTAATTGTGCATCGTCGGCTGTGATCGCCGCGCGTCTTTGTCCGCTAACGCTTGTGGTGTCATGCCGATTCAGAGCCGCAAAAAGAGCATAGCGTGAAAGGACGTTGCGTCCTGACGTTGAGCTAAATAAAGTAGTAAGCGATCTTCGACGCACATTTATTTAGTCAGACTTACAGCTAGCCCTGTGCATGATGCCGTAGATAATGGTTCAATCGTCTTGACTTCTGCAGCAGCAACAGCTAAAGCTGGGTCACAGTATTCGACGAAGCGTTTATACAGAACTGCTTGCGAGGTTCAGAGATACAAAGGTATCCGTCGATTTCCCGCAAATGTCTTCACGAGTGATTTCACGAATGAAACCATGATTGGCTTAGCTAGTGACGATTTTCACTGGTCGACGCTCTTGCACACGAATTTCTGAATATAAACAAATTGACAAGTGTGCTTGTTTCTACGATGACAGGACCTTATTCGCTTACCGAATTGCGTGCAAATAGTACCGCTGGTAGTCACACGGAGTTTTCGTACGATCTCAAGTCAAGTTTGGCATTTTCTTTGTGTAAGGTGACAGCGCGAGCTAACCCACTTTCATGCCAGCCGGCGTATGTTTTGGGGCACAATAAACACCATTTTAGTAGTGTGCTATTTTACAAGTACTTCGACATAAAGTCGGGGATAAATCCGTGCGTAGGTGCACGGATCTGTCATATAATAGAAATGATTGCGTGAAGTTCGCTACACTGGTCCGCCATATACTGTCCGGTGTGAAGCAACTAATACTACTACTGTTACTAGAAGTCACGGTGCACTTACCTTCCGGTTACCTGGCAGGTTTCATTCTAAGCAATGCTTAGTATCGGACTATCTGTAATTACAAAATCAGACAACGCAAGAAGAGTAATTAGAAGATGTGATCTCGTATTACTCCGAACCAATGACGTAACGTAGAGCTTATCGCTTTATGTTTAGGTTCTAAATGACGGCTGCAAGCAAATAGCAATGCAAACAAAATTTTCAAAAAAAAACATTTTGTAGTCTATATCGGTAATAACTTCGCGGACACGATATTTGCGCTCAGTGGTTGATTCGGAGGTATCCCTGTAGACGGGGTCTTTTACAGAACCTCGCAAAATACGTTTATGGGGTTCAAATCGACGATCTTAACGGCCAGTCAGTGTCTCTTTTTAAGGAGATACCTCCAGTTTTTACGAGTGCGGAAGCCTTTCCTTTTCATATACTTATTAAAGTGAAAGTTGACTTCATAGGGAAAAAATAAGGATTGGCGACTGCCGCCATTGAGCAGTCATTTTCTTAGTAGCTTCTCATAAAGCAAACACACATCTTAAAATGCAATGATATTGCGAAATAAACAATATATATGAAACAAACACACGTTGCATAATAGTGTATTGCTCCATCGGAGAATAAATTATAGCCAGTCTGCTATCAAACTCCACACGAGTGGTTTCCATGTTTAAAAAACCAATGGCAAAGGGATTCACACACCAGAGCTCTCTTGCTGGTTGGTGCGCTCCACCTTTCGTATCGGACATCCGCAAAGAAAGCTAAAAGAGAACGTCGCAGTAAGAACCCACATTTGCAGCACGCTAATATAACTGTGTAATAGGTTTTCCATAATTTGCTCTATAGAAAAGATCATAATTATATATAATAAAAAATAACCACCAAGCGGTCATGCAAGTGGAATCACTTAATAAACAACCGTGTTGGCAACGTCGACAAGAACGCCACCGTCACCGCTACACACTAAAATCAAGCCAGGTAACTAGCGACACACATGAGCATTTTGTACGGCCACCTACCAGGTAGGCTAGCACGTCGTTGCTAAATTCGTCACCGTAAAATACGCGCGTGTAGCTAGTGCCAGGTCCAGGCCATCAGGTCGTTATATCTTTCAGATGAATGTATATCAGACAAGGTTCAGTTAATGTTATTCGACAATGTCAATATATTTCAATTTTTTAAATTATTCTATTTCTACGTTGATAACATTGTCTTTGCGAGAGTTCCTCCTCTGCCAGTACGAATAAGAACATTAGGCTTGCTTTTTTTTGCTTTTCCCACATCGAATATGGGGAAAAATATTCTAGGCGTCAGGATCTTTCATGTAAAACACAAATAGAAGAGATGCGCCCCCTTCCAAATGTCAACAATTAATTATTGGGAGTTGCGATCAGCGAAGTTTGGGTCAAAATAGGTCCCTCTCCTCTTCATGATCCCCTCGAGCACAACAAATCACAGATTTAAACCACGCCAGTAGATAATTTTATCCAATCGACGATTTCGTACCAGAGATTATTGCCCAGATCATATCAATTTACTTAATGACCAAATAACACTGCCTTAGAGGCTCGTTCTCATTCTCAAAAGCTACTTTTTGTTGAGTTTGTTGAGTTTGTGAATAAAGTTAATAGTAATAAAAAAACATTTTCGACGGACTCTTCATCGAAGGCGAACGTTGGACTCTCTAGATTTATATAAAAGCAAACGGCCTTATTTCGGTTTGACTTTAACGTGCACAAATGCAAAACGTCAGAATATTCGGTCACACACGACTGAGAACGAATCTGCCTCCCAGTGCCTCATTGTGCATACGTCTTGTCCATTTTTCCCACATAGCTCACATTATTTAAAAGCGTATTTTTGCGTTGTGTTTGTTGCTATCTAGTTTTAGTCGTAATATGTAACGGTACGCGGCTCTGCGGCGGCCACTGATCGTTGGTTTTGTTGTTTCTACTGTCAGTTGTAGCGTAATAGTTTATGCTTCTTGTACGGCCCAAATGCAACAAGCTGCACATTCAAACGCGCGCGAAGCGGCCATTCCGGTGAAGGAATTTACAGACGTTCACGTTCCATCTATCATCGACATTGTCATTATTTATTGATTTTTGACAAAAAAAAACCATTGATATGGTTTGCCCCAAAAAAAATTGTAAGCAAAAAATTGATTATTTCGTTTTTCATTCAAGCGGTTATTTGCTTGGCTTAGTTCCAAGCGCACGCAGAAGTGTAACGTAATAGCGTGACTATGTGAAGTCCTGTATTTGGCGTTATCGACGACATGATGGACCAGAACAGGTCCAATGTGGGCGTACATTTTAACAGAGGCAGCGACCAGTCTCTCCATTTACGGCGATTAGCTCCCGGCGCCAGTCACTTCCGCAAAATTGGCGGAACTATTAGCGAGCTTTGAAAAAAGCGCTTTCTACGGAGCGACTATTAAAACGCCCCGGAAAGATAATTTAATCGCATCAGCGCTAAGAGTTTGTGTGAGAGCGCATTTTGTTGAAAATGTTACTTATTTGTTTTCCAAAAGAAGACAAATTGTACGAAAAAATTGGAGAACGGTGATATTAAGTCGTTGTTAGGACTCGCCGCAGCATACACGCTATCACCCCCACTCTTCTTCGTTAACTGCAACATAAAAACATAGAACCTTGTCTATTTTAACCTTTTTTTCTTACATAATGCACCGAGGGCCGTACACGCAGATAGGCTTGATACTTGTCTGTACGGAAAGTGTTGAAACAACGCTAGCACCCGGCTTCAACACGGTATACTAAACAGCGCCATCATCGCTGTTAAGAACAAAAATAATTACATGATTCTAACAGTAAGAGTAATAGCCCGTCCCGACATCAATTTTCTTGCGCGGAGCACTGCTACATGTGGGCACAATGTAGCATATACTACGTCTTTTCCATGCGGCGTATGTGGGCACACATGTTGGGGTGTAACTTATGAGAACTTCCTCACGGTGCTCATTATTACTTAGGATCTCGCCGTCGATTTGAGACGTTCTCTTACCACAAAGCGAAGTATCCAATCGAGGTCACAGATGCAAGAACAGCGTACGAGCGCGAAGGGGAGAAGGGGCGCGCTGTCAACACTTACACGGGGCGTGGGCGATTTGCTATGATGAGCCGCGGTTATGTGTTGCGGTTAAAAATAGGTTAGAACATGCCGCCCGCTCGTGGTAGGCGGCCCGATGACGGAATTGACGTGGGACGGAACCTAGCAAGTAGGACCCAGCGAATTGACGGAAAAAATGAGGGAAGCATGATGATCATGGCGATAACGATGATGGCGACGACGAGGACAACCTCAACTTCAACCACGTTGACGTTGACTTCAGAAGCGCGGAATGTCATCGGCATATCAGTTTTTTTCCGAAAAAGTTATCCACCTCGGGCAACATCCAGCTCATCATCGGTGGGCGTCGTCGTCGTCGCCGCCGCCGCCGCCGCTGCCGCCACTGCCCCCACATGCTTGCAGTGTTCGCCGTCCGATTCAGGGGACAAAGGGGCGCGCATCTAGGACCGCTTCAGTTGCCACCACCGTCATCACCACCGTCTACGGCACCGTCACACACTGTCTTGTGCTTGCGACTCTCTGCGACTGCGCGCGATACGGGCGCACCCAACGGGCGCTACGAACGAACTCTGGCAAACTTTTGAGCAACCTGTTGCGTTTGTATAGCACGGGATCCGACGGCTCCGGCCCTGCTTGCGGCTTGCTTCTTTCCGCCACCAATGGTGGCTCATCGGTCGATCGGTAGGTTAGCCGCGTAATGCCACCGAACGCTGCCGAACGCATGCTTCTCGGTTGTGGGTTAGCCGCGCTGGCTTGCTTGATTGGCCAGATCAGATGCGTTGCTGCGCATCGCAAAGTTTGTTGAAAACTTCTCTGTCAGGCAGTGGCGGGGAGGGAGGGAGGAAGACAGGAGACAGGCAGGCAGGCGGATGGGGCCCGTGCGTCGCGCTTTTGTGTTCAGCGAAAACGATGCCGGCATTTAATAATACCCGCGTTATTATTATTATTACTATCATTATTATTATATTACTATTACTATTACTATTACTATTATTATTGTTTATTGCTGATCATACAATTGTGAGGTCTGAACATGTATTAATATATAATTAAATATCTCGGTAGCAGTCTCTTCCTCTCAAACCATTGACCCGATTAAACAGGCAGCGTTACCTCTGCATACCGCCAGCGAGAGCAACTACTATTATTATTATTATTACTATTACTATTATTATTATGACAGCGACGGTGGATTTTCGCCACTACAGTGGTTTACGCAGCGTTTTCTTGCTCTCCAATTTATAAAACGTGACGTTTTCTCGTGTGCCCGCCGATACTGCCAAATACAAACCTAAACCTCTTGCAAACCGAAACTCTGCTCGACGAATCAAACAATGTGTGTGAAGTTTTTAGCATAGCTCTTGTGTGTCCTACGTTCACTACTCAATATTCGGACTTAGCTGGCTTACGGTGACAGTCATTGACAGGTTTAGTTGCAACTGACTGGTAGTTCCGCCTCAAGTTTATATTAGCACCCGATGTGGAAGAAACCCTGGGTTTTAGCAGCAACGCTAAAACCGACTCACAAGCTAGGTATTTCGCTTAAGTCTGAAAGTCAACGACAGGTCGATAGCAGTTCGGTCGTGTGTAATCATGATCAATCAGAATTGCACGAAAGCCCTAAAAATGTGCTTTGAAGTTTCTGTTTGGGGAGAACTTGGTTAAGTGGCGGCACCGTTAAACAAGGATATATATATATATGTATATGTATATATATATATATATATATATATATATATATATATATATATATATATATATATATATATATATATATATATATATATATATATGTGTGTGATTGTAGCTACGCTGTGTGCATTTTAGTGCGTACAGGTATATGGTATCTATCAATATAGCATTCTCCACAAAATCTACAGACACAACTATCGACCTCAAAACACTGTCCACTTAAACACATCTGGTAATGGTAGCCGTGCCATGTCACTCGACAAACAAGTGCCCGGTTCTTCTAGGCTCCTCTCTTCCATCTGTCCGAGTAAAACACTGGTCCGTCCGTATAGTTATTGGAGCAAGCTTTACGTTGCGTATCTCCCTGAACTCTCGATATACTGTGATTACAGCTCCACTAGGTAGTCCGTCTAGGTCGAAATTCTTTGTGAGGGTTCGTTCGCGACATAATTCAAGCGCGAAGGTAGCAGATGTGTTTTTGGGTAGACTTAGCACGAGCTTGATATGCCTTTAAACAGCCCAGCCTTTTTAGATCGCTCATTGTAAGAAGTATATATATATATATATATATATATATATATATATATATATATATATATATATCATTGAGTGAAAAACCGAAAGAAAGGAAATTGAACAGGTAACTAGTGTTCTCTTTCTTCACCATAAACTAAAAGTTTAGCGAAACCGATTTTACATGACGAATGATGTACAATAAATGCAGATTTAACTTTGGTTCCTAAAGCACTGCAAACTTGTCAAAAAGATTGGCTCGCAAATAAACTAGCCTAAAAGCGTCGTAAAACAGAATCAAACAATTCAGAAAAGGGGAAAGATCTGGTAAACTGGGTCGAGTCCTTCACATGCCTCGGCTGCACATTGATAGCGACTGAGAAAGCCCAATTGTTGTTAGTCATTAAGCTGTAACTTTAATTATTGGGAAAAATAGCGCCCATGTTAGCGTACAGAACATGGACAGCTTCAGGTTGCAAAACCTGAAGCTGTCCATGTTCTGTTACTGATTACCAAAACCCGTCTGTCTTTCGCAGGAGATAAGAGTTTTATATGTAGGTGTTAGTTTTGCGTACAGCAGCAGCAATGAGCCAGTCGATATTTTTCTCACGGACATTTTTAGCTCGCTTAGCAATGCAAATCGTCTTAGTACCCTCCATAGTGCAATGTTCATATCACACTACTGAAAATCTGGTTTCGACTGACTAAACACTTCGATTTTCTGGACGGATGGACTACTAACGTCTGGTTTTGCTAAATTTGTTTGTCGTCCAGCACCCAAAAATAGCAATCTATTAGCATGCAGCGCAAACAGATACCATTTTTGGTGGGATGCACTTCTCGTGCATCGATTAACCCGCACACTTTATTTTTCCTTAATACAAGTATGGAAACTACTGGCCTCTCTAGGACATGACATGGTATGTGCCCCTTTCAGCTCTTGTCGGAGACTCGACAATTTACCGAATCTCCCCATTTGCCGTTGTTGTCGTCATCTTCCGCGTTGTCCCTCGTAATCGACGTCCGCCCCTTAAAAAATGTTAGGGTGCCGTACAACAGGTTGATGTGGAAAATGCTCTGATCGCCTTCCCTTCACTTCGGCGAGCTATTCCTCTATCACCATTATCTCTGCTGCCATCACTGTTATTATCGCCATAGCCATCACCCGCCTTTCATGCACATCTCGTGCGTCTTGCCGAACAAGAAAGAGAAAAAGACAAATTACTTTCGTGTACCGTGCTAAGCCTCCAACTCCATCCCTATTGCTAGTCCCTATCGGCTTCACATGAAGGACAAAGACCCACCGTTGTTCGTTGGTTGGTTGGTTGTTCCCTACTCTCACGCGACCAGATTTTCGTACCGAAAGATGACCCCTATTAGTACTAATAGATGGAATAAGTGGACAAGCGTATGAATGAAGAGAGCGCGAATCAAGCAGGGGCAGATGCAAGGCCTCCCTCTTGCATCTGCGCTTGCTGCCGGCAGCGCAAAGCCCCTTGTTCAGACCCCCTCCCGGGTAAATGTTCATACACTGAAAGAGAGCAGGGGAAATAAAAGAGAAAAAAGGCAGAGGCGTGAGAGAACGAAATAAAGAGGCAGGGCAAGAGAGAAACCAAGAGAACGACAAACGCCATGTCCGTTGTCCAATTGACCCTCGAAACAGCGGGGAGCCGAAGAGTGCTGTGATTTCTCGTCACGCCTTGTCCTCCGTCGTTGGCGCCGCCGCAATCTCCTCGCGCGAGTTGCTCATGTCCGAGTCGCTCTGGCAGCTAGAGCTTAGAGGCTGAGGTCGGATGAGGTTTGCACACGACACGCGTGCACGCCGACACATGTTGTTGTGATGAATGGTCCTAGCAGTAATTAATGGATATGGACATGCGCACTTCTAGCAGCGCCGGCGTAGGTTGTGATGATCGCCACGGGTCGGTCGGTCGATCGTTCTGCAGTGTACTCGGACATATCTTGTATATGTTCATGTATGAAGAGTCGGTACGAAAGCCCAGGAGGTAGTTTGACAAGTTCGCCCGCACAGACGGCCGTACTATAATGGTTCAGCCTGTGCCGTCTACGTTTTGGTATACGGGTAACGCGGGCGGGGCGTTACTACGAGACGCAGTCTCTAAAACGTACTGCAGTACTATGTAAAGAAAATATTGGATATATAAATAGAGAAAGCATTCAAATGTAAACAAATACATTTAAACGCGACGACCGTTGCAAAAGGAATGCCAAATAATTGTAGCAGGCCGTGGCGCGGGAGGCAAAGTCACACACCCACCGTGTTGTTGATGTCTGGATAGGCAGTTTTGTCCACAATGTTAGCATTATAAACAATAGTGCGTAAAAACAATAGTCAAGTATGACGTCATAGACTGTACGTTAAAGTAATTGCTAACATATATATATATATATATATATATATATATATATATATATAAAAGGGCAATTACGTTAACGTACATTATATATATATATATATATATATATGAGCTTTAATTTAGACTTACGCGCTCCATTATTGTAATGTTTTATTGCATCATTGGTATGCGTAGCATAGACCTAAGTATTTGGTAAAGCTATTTGCAACGAAGCCGGTAGTGATTTATAGTGCCACCGTTGTTATCACCAGCTGCTATTTCTAGGAATTTACAAGAAAGGTTTTTAATTTTTACATTCGCTGACTTATGTGTATATGTGGAGTTAGGTTGCTGAGTTTTAATTAAGTCACGCGTGGCGCGATG
Organism: Dermanyssus gallinae; assembly: GCA_003439945.1. Taxonomy (NCBI): domain Eukaryota; kingdom Metazoa; phylum Arthropoda; class Arachnida; order Mesostigmata; family Dermanyssidae; genus Dermanyssus; species Dermanyssus gallinae. The sequence continues at coordinate 157,402 of QVRM01004960.1, read as the reverse complement.
ACACATAGTGACGATGACAGAGCAGGAACAAATATGCAGATACTCAGCACCACGTAATTACTAGACAAGGCTTTGGATCAATTTCTCGCTACGGCCGATGTTACTCGAGCCGGAAGCTCTTTCTTACAACGTCTGTTCGTCGACCTGCAAAGCGTGCGCGGCGTCATAGCAATGCTGCGTCCAGTTCGAGGGATCACCACATAGGGGAATGCGTAGGGGCGCCCGATCTTGAAATAAAAATAAGTTCCAAATTAAGTCACACGGTCAGACCTACACAGATGTGTGCCCATGTTATTCAAAGCAGATTTTACGTAACAAGACTAGCTTAATTTTTAAAGTCGAAGCATGAGTCGGCTCGCGACGGGCCAACAATTTAAATTAAATAACAATCACAGCAGCAACAACAACAACAGCAACGACAACAACAATAACAACAACAACAACACAACGACAACAACAACAACAACAACAACAACAACAACAACAACAACAACAACAACAACAACAACAACAACAACAACAACAACAACAACAACAACAACAACAACACCAACAACAACAACAACAACAAACAACAACAACAAACAACAAGCTAACAACAAGCAATCAACAACAAGCAACCAACAAACAAGCAACACAACAACCGGCAACACAGGCAACAACAAAACAACAATTACTTATTCCCACTACTTCTGCAACCTTGTGGATGTGTTTAGTGAATAACTATACAATCAAGGTTAACAATAATTATCAATAGATGCCTTCATGCGATGTCTCAATAGAGGCAATAATAAGCATACAACATTTAAGATATCCAACAACCCGTAGCACCAGCGACAACAAAAAACAAAGCCAACAACATAAACAACAACGACGGCACCAGCAGCAAAAAACCCGGACTAGACAATTTATTCGTCGTTTCACACTATTCGTTAGAGTGCGTAACATTATCGACATTAAACTATATCGTCAAACCTTTGACAGCTTTGGGACAGCTAGGTAGCGAAATGGACAGCTGAAGCCTTCTTAGACATGTTACTACGGTGGGATTGCGTTGCATGCCTAGATGGGACGCTTCGTAAATTTGTCGCAAAACGATCTGTCACCACATAATAAAAATAATAATAATAATAATAATATAATAATAATTATAGTATTATTTATCTAAAAAAAAAAATAATGATAATAATTCTTTAACAAGGTTTATTGTATTGCAATATGTACATGTTTCACAATTATGAATAGGTTGGTTTAATATTATTATAACGTGACTCGTCTGTCGGCCTGCGAGTCAGATGTAGACGGGCATTAGACTGAAAGCGGTTTCATCCGACGCCGCCGAGCGTGGCTCGACGTGTTCCGTCCGAGTTAGTCGGCAGTAAGCTGGCCGATAACCAGTTCGGTGCCGCCACTGGCCTCCGACTTGGCATCGCCATGTTTGAGAGGGAGCAATGTCCGTGTACGGTGTACGGTGGATGATCGCGGCCTGCACCGGCTTAGTTTCACTAAGCTGGCCGGGCTTACGCAGGGCCGCCACGATGCCATTAACGACATCCTCGGGCGCACTTCCAAACAAACCGACTCCCGCGTCACTCTGAAGCCTGGTGGACTGTAGAGGTACGACAAGCATCGACCGAATGGCCTTACCAGCCGGGACTCGGACCGTAATCGGCCGCTGGGGTGGGACGTCACTGTCTCTGACACGTACGCCCTCGGCTATCGTAGCCAACGCAGGCGTCGGCCACACTATCCACCAACGGGAGATGCACAAACGGCGCCTATACGCGCATCTTCTTAAGGACCACGCTATAATGGCGTTTGGGGCCAGGATGCACTCAAACTGACGAACGAGTTGGCAAGAAGCTCTTCGAGCCGATTGCATTGAAATAGTATGTGTCGCGCCGGGGTCAAATTCGCGCGACTCCTATACCATAATCGTCGGCTATTTCCGCTGTGTTACTCACAAATGTCAAGCTGTGATTTCTTTGTATCATGTCAGAGCCCATTTTACCCGGAAGGGTGCACCCTGGTTAACGTTTGCGTGCAGAATGCTTTGCTTTATCGGATTCTTTAAAATTGTTAACTCTGTATCTCTCACGTTATATCCGCAGCCCCATATGAGGCTTTCAAGGGGAAAAGTTTTCAGAAGAGACCTCAAGGAAAAGAGAGAAAGCAAACTAAACTGCAGTTTAGCCACGATGTAGATGGATTCGCATACTATGCATGGTTATGAAGTACGTGTTTGCGCACCTGTGTTCTAAATTTGGCAACGCTCTAACATGAGTGTGCCGAAAGAGCTGTGCGGGAGAAGCCACCTACTTCGAGTCCATGCCTGCCTCTTTTCATAGTATTCGCTGGAAAACGTTTGCTTTGGGGCTCTGAAGCACTAGGTCTTGATCACTCGTTTTCTGCATTGTTTCTTTACTCTAGCTAATATCTGCAACCGAGTCGAGAATCGACCTTACCCCACCCCCGTTCTCCTCGTATGCTAATGGTGAAAGAGAACTTAAACTTTAGAATGCAATTAGAACTTCACTAGAACTTAAGGAAACTTACAAATACATCAACATTTTCAGAGACCGTATCTGTGTAAGCAGCATTACTATTATCACGAAGATCATAGTAGATGGATGGTATTCGTAATCAGTGTATTTGTTTAGAACTTACTTAGTGACTAAGTATTAGTCACCGAATAGTCCGGACGCAAGGATCCTGCTTATATCTATCTACGCTATATGTAGTGTGCATATCATTCGCTAATAGTAAGTACTTATTCCGTGCAATTCATAAAGTGTGCAGTATAAAGCCAATCTGGTCAGTCTGCTCTATACAAGGTGACAAAGGCTACGAGACAACAGCTTGACAAGTTCATCGTTCAGAGCCACTGAGGTGCATAAACTTCGAAATAGAAACTATTTAGCTTTAACAGCGTCAACATCTGTGACGTTCATCCACGTGAATTAGTTCTGCTTGCGGGGCGGAACAGATGCTGTACTGCGTCGGCCCTTCGTGAACAGCAACAATTGTCACCAAGTGCCTCAATGTAATTCGCATCGTTAAATATTTTGCTCCAAACGTATGCATACATATCGCAGGTCCACACAGACGAAGGATTCTGATCAACAGGCATACAACCTCAGAGAGGTCTGTTACGGTAGCTGTCGTCATAGCGCTTCGTTTGCTTCACATGACCGGCTTTCCCGCGTGAGGATCTGTCGTGAGTGTGATCGGCGTGTGGTTTGAATGCGAGGGCCTCGATAACGACCACCTTGTCTCCGAGTACACCTTGACAATAACAGCAACAACAACGACGACGACGACGATGACGGTGACGAAGGCGATGAGGAGGAGAGTTTGGTGGGGTCTATCAAACGTGCATCATGCAAAGACGAACCTATGTACCTATATCACACATATTAGCGCCGCCTTCGTGCACTCAAGCGCGGTACGCAGAGCAGCCAAGCAGAGCTAGAACGTATGTTCGGACCGATGAAACGAAAAACACTGAGTACAAGAAGGGCAAGCGAAGGATAGAGAGCGCCGGTCGTCATACCCTAATCTTGCGTGAATTCTTTCCACACACAAACACACACACACATGCGGTGAAATCCTCATAATTCTATTCCCTGCACATTCTGCGCACAGCTGCTGCCGCTGATAGGCTAATATTCGCTGATACGCGCTGGTGGAGTGGTCGTGATATCGGTCTAATACTCCTCTAGTAGCGATTCTGAGCGGCAGGCGCTACCGCCTTTTCGCTGCACTATGATGCAGCTTACTCACACTGCTGGCGGTTGTCGAATGCTATATATATATATATATATACCGAGCAAGATAGCTTGGAGATAAAGCCTTTGTGCCTTGCATTCGAGAGGCCTAGGTTCGAAACCCATATACCGGCCACTCTTAAAATGGTTTTCATAGGTTTCCAATTTAGACAAGGTAAATGCCGGAGTGGATTAAAACCAGCCATGACATGAAAATCTGTACACGGACATTAACCTTACAAGAAAAACCGTTAAAAATATATATATATACATATACATATAGTTATGTCAAACGTCACCTTTATTCAAGGGTCATATATGCCTAAGTATTTTTCGACATTTTCGCTCTTTCTTTCTCTTCCTTCTTTTTCCATGTCTTTGACGTTCTGTGCACATTATTTCTGCGATCCCCTTCACTCGCTGTGCAGCAAGAAAAACGCATCTCAGGTACTGCGCTCGTAAGTATGAGCTTGCACTATGTCAATAATGTGCGGGGACACCGGCAATGATGATTATAAAAAAAGTGATGACGATGATGAGTATAAAAAAAAAAGTGATGACGATGATGATGACGAGGGCCAGGTCGAGGAGGTCTCTCGACTGTCGACAGCGTGTGCAGTTTGAGCAGCAAGCGATGCAATGCTTTATGTTTCGACATGGTCTGGTAATGACGCAGCGATGATGATAATGATGACGCGTGAAGACCGGAGAACCAAGACAAATCTAGGGGATCGAAGTAGAGTGAACAGAGTGAGCTGCTCCCGTGTTGTGAGAGTAGAGGGAAAAAACGAGGCCTACAGAGAAGAACAGCAGGAGAACGCGCAATGACGACCAAGAAAGCGCAATGAAGAAGGTGACGCAATGAAGAAAATAGTAAGGGGAAAGAATTAGGAAGAAGAAGAAGAGGAAGAAGAAAAGGAAAATAAGGCGCAATGAAGACAAAGAAAAAAATGCGCAAGGTCTTCCGGGGTGCAGTGAAAAGAAGACAAAAGAAAGCAGGACGAAAACGTGTGTGCAAAAGAGAGAGAGAGTGAGTGGGGGAGAGAGGGAAAAATGACAGAAAGCGAAAATGACATCGGGGAAAACAGGAGGGAGAACACCTTGTTGCGGTGTGTTGTTCATTGCGCTTCACCGGTCCACGCCGGCCCAAGGCTAGCGCTCTAGCAAACTGCGGACGCAGGCTAACGAAGTGGGCTAGTTGATGCTTGATAGCCATCAGCGCGTTCTGGGATCATGGACTTCGTCTCGTCCTCGTCATCCACCGCCATCAGCAACAGCCAGATACAGCACTACTACGAACACACAGCTGCCTTTGTCGTCATCATCGTCGTGGTCGTTTTTGTCGTCGTCCATTGCGCTGACACCGGAGTTCGAGAGTCTGCAGCTACCGCCAAGATAGTGTCGCCAGTAATGCATGCGCAGAATCCATCGACCGACCGACCGAGAAACCAACCAGCCGAGCAACCAACCGGTCAGGCGAGCAGTGCTCTTTCTACATTTCATTTATTCTACAGTGGCCTTTGTACCCTGTACTCTGCGAGCGTACCATGCGATAGTTGATCCATGGTATACTACTATACAAGGGAAGAAAACGACGAAAGCGATGGACAATGACGAGGACGACCACCAACCACTACCACCAGTGAGCCGGAGAGAGAAAAATTACATACCGGGGAATCAGATACAGGAAAAAACAACGCTGGGCAGACAGAATTGCAGCAATAGAGAGAGAGAGAGAGAGAGAGAGAGAGAGAGAGGGGGGTGAGAGGCAGAGGAACAGATAGGGGCGGCGAGAGAAAGATATTAAACCTAGGTGAGAATAAGAGAAACAAAGGGAAGAGGGAGAGGACGAGGAGAGAGGGGCGAAGAGATCGAGAGAATGGGGACTTCAGAGAGCGTAACGCCAAGAAGCGCATCAGGCCCGTACGCGCAGTATACGCTTGCTTATCGGGGGTGGTTGGGCAATGTCTAACGTGTTTGTTGGTTGCTACAAATTGTCGTCTTTCTGCTACAACTAATTCCATCTCGGAACTACTCGTTCGTTGGGTTTTACTTTGCTGACTACGATGACTGATGTTAATACTGCTACCGCTACTGCTACTGATTCAATACTATTAAGATGGCTGCGCCTGCTATCGTCGTTGGTGATGCAGCCGCAACAGCTCACGTGTCTCTGTCAGGAGCAGATACCCTCCCCCCCCCACCTCCCAAGCAGAGCAGCAGCCGTGTGAGGGTATTCAAGCGCGAGCCTGTGAAGCCGCTATGTCGTATGACTTTGACGACGACAATGACAACAGCAGCAGCAACAACAACAACTACTACAAAAACTATAACAACATCAACGAGCACAGTAACAACAGCAACAACCACAACAACGATAACGACATCAACATAACCATCAACAGCAACAGTAACAACAACAACCACAACAACGGTAACAACAGTAACAATGATGGCCTCAGGACAGGAAGCGGCTTCCAGACAACAGCGTAACATCGTTGATGATTATAAAAATGGTGGTGATGCAGGCGGTAACATGGGCGGCCATCGGGCTGTTCGGTCGCCCTTGTCTGCAGGTCTTCGGTCGCTTCGCACCCAGCCTAGACGCACCAATCTCCTTACCCCTTACTCTCCTACGCCCCCTCCCCCCCCCCCCACCCGCTCCCCATGTCTGTCATAATGACTGTTGCTGCTACGGAGCTATTGTGCAGTTGGCGTTCCTGCCTGTTGCTACGAGAAGAAGGGAACAACTCCTTGTCGGTCCGCCACCCGTTCGTCTGACGCTGTTGACAGCCATTACGCTGTCATTCCACCTCGCCTACGCGACGACAGATCGTCGCCACCACGATAGTCACACCATCATCAGAGTCGACATCATCATTGCATCTTCTTCTTCGGCTTCTGGTTCTTCTACTTCTTCTGCTTCTGGTTCTCCTACTTCTTCTGCTTCTGATTCTTCATCATCATCATCATCATCTTCGTCATCCTCATCATGGTCCGCGACTCGCATCTGCTGGACGAACAACACGGAGCACGTCTGGTGTGGCTTCCGTGTGTTCCGGTAGAAACGACACCTTCTACCAGGACAAACGCAACAGACTTTGACTGCCACCACATCGCCACAATTCCTGCTGGTGCTGCTACTGCGTATTCATGCGTCTTTAGCCTAGTCCGGCGGCGGCTGCCGCTCAAGCTGCTGCGCACTTCATTCCGCCATTGACAAAGTCACCCAAGTGTGTAACCACCAACTCTACCACCATCACTACGGCAACTCTGGCCTCACCGAGAGAAGGCAGGAAAGACTCGCCTGCTGAGGTGACGACCGTCATGGTTGATGCCATGATGCCTAACGCCTGCTGCGTTCTTCGTCCTGCATGCTTTCCGCGCTTGCCCTGCATGCGCTCTTCGTTTCTCTCGCGCTCTCTCTTTTTATATATATATATGGGCCCCTCGATCTCAAGTCTCCTCTCCTCCTCTGCTGATTTTCCTATTGGCCTAGACCGAAGCGCGTCCCGCACTGGTTCCCACCGTGTGGTTGGGAGAACATGTCGTGCCTACGCGCCGTTCGTTGTCAGATAACACAAGTGTAGGAATCACAATAATAGTAACAATAGTAGTAGCAACGCTAAGAAGAAGAAACACGGAGCAGAATAGCGGAGGAGGAAGACTAGGAATATTAGCAAGGCATAGCGCTAATAGCACCGTATCATTGCAAACACCGCCCTGCCGAGTGCACGGCTGAGAAGCGTGAACATCGCGCTGATAACAACGACGACGAAAGTGAAGGCTGACCATTGAGCGGGGCCGAGTAACTCGGGCGAAGGCGAAGCAAGCCAAGCACAGCAAACTGCAGCCAAACCAATACGCGATGTCCATACGCACGTGCCAACGATTCAACGGCCTATTTTTGGCCCAAACGGACAAGTCCTAGCTCAAACCACGAATCACCTTGCCTGCTCAATGTTGATATGCGCAAATGTGCATATATATATATATATATATATATATATATATATATATATATATATATATATATATATATATATATATATATATATATATTGGGTAGGACAGAAAGTAACTAGGCCAATTTTATTAATAAAAGAGTACTCTTTATTGTTAGCTACAAGCTTCCCCATCCACGCACCAGACTATCGATTTCCGTGGCAAAAAGGTCTGGTTTCTCTATTTTGGCGAATGTTTCCACGTGCGTTTGTACGGGTTCTGATGAAGTGAATTATGTAAAAAAATTCTGTCTAGCTGATAGTAGAATAGTGTCACACGTCACAGGTAACAATTCAATCCAATAACGGAAGTTAGTTCATAGTAGAATAGTGTCACACGTCACAGGTAACAATTCAATCCAATAACGGAAATTAATTGCGTGAACGGGTAACAATTCAATCTAAAAATGGAAATAAATAACTGGGCCAATTGTATTCATAAAATAGTACTCTTTATTGTTAGCTACAAGCTTCCCCATCTACGGACCAAACTATCGATGTCCGTGGCAAAAAGGTCTGGTTTCTCTATTTTGGCGAATGTCTCCACGTGCATTTGTACGGGTTCTACTGAAGTAAATTTGTAAAAAAAATTCTGTCGAGCTGATCATAGTAGAATAGTGTCTACCGCTTAGACACTAGGAAAACTCGTCTGCACGATGTCATGCCTATAGCACTAAACAAAAAACAAAATCTTGCGCGAACGTGTAAGTCTCTTTGGCGTCTTCTGGAGAGACTGAGCTAGGGTGCACCAGGATCTTCCAGGTTTCACATTACTGTTAAAAGCCCAGTTTTCACACGTCACAGGTAACAATTCAGTCTAATAACGGAAATGAATTGCGTCTGGAAAGCCAAGAAGAACATTTAGCTAGACACTCTACTTCGTTGACGCTCGCTAAAATTTCGAGATACTCATTGATTCAACTTTGACACGAAAGCATAGTCGCAAAAGCAGGTGACGATGCCCACGTGACACACGCCGAAGTTCATACTTAATTCAGGCATAGTCATTCGAAAACTCTGTTTTACAGCTTCGCGCAAGCGGGTCTCTTCGAGCGTAATAGGCCTTCCAGAGAACGGAGTTCATCCAAAGGCTTAAGTTGCTCAATGGCAGCACGAAGTCTTTGAAATGCTAAACATACTGTAAATATTTTGGACAGTTTCCCCCGCGACAGATGTGCAACAAGTTAATGCGGCAGCGTTTCTAGGACAGATGGTTAACTACACTTGTACCATTGACGGATCGCATTTTAGCGCGCATGAACACGCATTTTAATTTTGATGCATGCTGATTTAGTCCCGGCGCGGAAGCCAGTTAATTGACGTGACCCTTCGAAAAGCAGACAACACTGAATTAAATTGGCATAATTAAACGAACAAGGTTGACAGACTTGCATCATACAAATACACTACACTATTCCGTCGGTGGCAGACAAAAGCTGTAGCGTATGCCGTAACACGAAGAGCCTATAATATCTGTGACCTCATCAGAAGCATGCTATTGGCTTTATGCAAAGGCAATAGCATTGTGTGCTGCTGCAGGTTAGTTGCTATATAAAGTGTGTCATGTGTCCCCATTTGCCGATTGTTATACATCTAGCCTAGCATCAGACGGCACTTGATCCCCAGCAAATACGATGCAATATACTTCGCTATAGTTTGAGCCCGTTCGAACAATGTCGTGTTTGCTGTTAGATTGGGTACAATATGATTCGGACGCAGTCAAGGTTAGTTCAGTTAAGTACGGGCCTGCTCATGATTAAAGGCAAGTGTTTTGTATTTACGCGCACATTCTATACACACGTAAGGCGTTACTTTTATAAGCGTGTTTGGCTACCGACTCTTCAGCGCGAGTTGTGTTCTGGCAATGTTACGTATATATTATGCTTTGGCCCATGCTTACTCGGAGGTGAGATCAAGTTTGCATTTTTAGCCGAGCGCATAAAGCCCTATGTTTACTTGAGGGGACAACAGAACAAAGAAGGAGATTTGTGGCAGAAAAGTAAGTCGCCAGGCAATGGGTCCACCCTCCAGTGTACACTGGGCGAATAGCGCGCAACAGGTGAGACCGCGTCCAGAAAAGCCTGCTCGCGAACAAAGCAGCAGTAGTCTAAATAGGGGTTTTTAGGCTTTTGCAGTCGATATGTGCTTCTTCACTTTGGTGGGGGGATGGGGGGCTTTCGCCGAGTTCGGTACACATACTTCTTGGTGATATCTTCCTTTTCTGGAGTGAAGTGGTAAATCTAGAACATTTATACGGCGGTCACGAATCAGCTTAAAATGCTGCTCCAAATTTCTCCTCCAAATTGCTTTGCGAAATTGACACACGTGTCAACAATTGTTAGCTCGTGTGGTTGTCACTTTGTTTCTTCTTTTTTATGCATAAATGCTGATGAAATAATTGATGTACTGCACCATAGCTAATGCCTATCTCTTTCGCTATTTCGCGCAGCTTTAATCGGCGGCCAGTTGTTGCGATACTTTGTAGGTTTCTAGTAGCTTTTTCATTCTTTTTCTAAACGGCGAAAAACGGCCGTTTAGACTGTGGTGCATCTTCGGTGCCCATGCTACATCTTTTAAATTAGGCAATCAATTTCCTGATTGTGCTGTACGTTGGTGCATTAGTTACGTAAACTGCAAATCATTTGACTTTAATTTCCGCTGAAGTTAAGTCTTCAAATATGTTCAATCACAGTACGGTATCTGTTTAGCTCCCTGGTCACTGGAGGGTCTTACATGTTACAGTGGCGCAACTAGCTACAAACCCAATGCGAAACCAACCACTTGATATTTATTTTTCTCACTTTGAGAGGATGTCTCCATCCGGTGCTGTACTCAACATAAGCGTTTTAAAATTTCAGACGGGAGAAGCTACACACTTTTTATTTTCCTAGTATATATATATATATATGACGGCGTAGTCTAGGGGATCAGTGGGTTAGTCATTATTGTCATCTGCCGAGGTGTGTGCCGTTTCTATTCCTGGTATTGATAATTTGTTTGCCATGCCCATTGAAAATAGATAAAAATCATACCGCTGAAGGTCAGCGTTGCGGGCCGTTCGAGAAATTCTAAATATCTCAACATGTCTTCTTATGCTGACGTCCCAAGCGGTCTTGATGGGTGTCTGTGTATTTAAGTATACACGTGAAGCGAGTTATAAAGTGTGTTCACTTATATGTGTATACATGCGTGTGTATGTATGTATATATATATATATATATATATATATATATATATACACATATATGTATGTGTGTACACAAGCATTTTTGCATGTATACGTGCGTATATGACTCACATACATAAAAACATATTTATATATATATATTTTTTTTTGGACGCACATACGGATGCTTTCAAAACATGAATATCTTAGTCAGAGAAGTACAAGAGCGACCGAGTTACTTACGGTTATACATACTATAGTCGTCATCCATACTATCGTCAAGGCCTGCGTTAGCACAACCAAGAATAACAAATCCATAAATGTATATATATATATATATATATATATATATATATATATATTCAAGGATGTAGCAGAGACGAGTTAATGATATCTTGAAAGAGATGTTATAGGGGTAACTTCATAGCGGCATTTCACGCGAATCCCCTGTGCTGCATCGCTGCCTCCTCGGGCGACAGGTATACAAGGCAGCACGTAGGCAGGGAGCCCTCTGCGAAACGCTGTTGGCAGTTTTATTGCGTCGCCGGCAGTGTTTACCTCCTTCACAGCAGTGCTCGAGGACTCGTGGCGGGGGGTGGGTGGGGGGGAGGTGAAGGCTTCCCCAACGGCTGCGTCACTGGGGTGAGAGAGGAGCGGCCGGGGCTGGAAACGAGACATGAGAAGCATGGGGATCTGAGGACAGGAAGCTGAAATTCGTATCAGACCACGAGCAGCGACGAACGCTGGCATAGTAGCAGCTATTGAGTATATCCGCTGAAAGACATGCCCCACAGCAGCCCCCCGCCACTCTCTCTCTCTCTCCCTCCCTCGCTCTCACCTGACTGACTAACCTCGAGCAAGCCCGGGCTCCTCGCGCGGAAATGGGGACACACGGAGATGTCCCAAAGGACGACGCTACTTCTTCTAAGCGATCGAATTCGAAAGCGGCAGCAGCGGCAGCAGCTTCAGCGGCAGCGCCTATGAGGACTAGATGACCATAAATTCAAATCAGCACGTGAAACCTGTGCGGCGTCCCGCATCCGGATCCGTCTCTAGATGCCCTCGCTCGCTTGGGTGGCCGCTTGCTTGATATGCTCGTAATGTCCTCGACACACCGTCCTAGCCAGTCAACACATATATTTACTACATACGGCGGCATCGTGAAGGAGAAACATAGTCGTCTTTCGACATTCGACCGTCTGCCTGTCTGTCTGTCGTCTGCGTCTTCCCTGCAGAGTCTACCGCTGCTGATGCTGGTTGTGATGTACTCTCGCGCATGTGAACAGTTTTGTGCAAAGCCCGGCTCTAAATTCTCGCCTGAATCTTTGATGAGCTATGGTTGTAATAGTAGTCATCATCATCACCATCATCATCATCATCAGTATTATTATTATTATTATTATTAGCGTTGCTGCTGTTGTTGTTGTTGTGCTAACGCCGTTGCCTGTCACATACAGGTGCGACCTCTTCGAGTTCGACACGCTGCCAGATGCTACACGCTACCCAATATATCATATAGTTTTCTGATTCTTCTTTTAAATTGCATTGTGTCTTCTGAAACAATTGGTGCGTCAATAATTGCATCATGACCCTATCGTGACTAAAAGTATCTACAATTTTTTTTGTGAGTGAACCTTGAATACGCTCTTCTACCACTGGTGAACAGACTTTTGGTTTAGTGCAGTTTCTCAGAAGCTCAGGCAGAGAACACAAAGAAAAACTATATATATATATATATATATATATAGTTTTTCTTTGTGTTCTCTGCGTGAGCTTGTGAGAAACTATATATATATATATATATATATATATTTATATATATATATTGCAAAGTGTAAAGAAGGCTCCTTTATTTCCAGTGTAGTCATCTTCCGGCCACCTCTTCTGTTTAATCAGTCGGCGTAAATGTTGAACTGCATCTGCGTCGAATTAGACGTAAAGACAATTTGATCGAGTTGATATTCTATTTGATCAGTCTACGTACATAAACATTTAGCGATGCCTCGAATTAGACTAAAGTCTGCGCTCTCAGTCACACTCAGTCGGTAACGCTTGACTCCAATTAGGCGGTACTGGCCGTATGACGCAGCCCAACTACCGCTAATCTTGAGTTGCATATTGCGTGCCGCACACCGGCAGCGATATGTGAAGCCTAGGCATTGAGCAATTTCTTCACTTGCCTACACAAGCGGGCTCTTTGCGTTTGTAGTTTTGCCAATCACAGCTGTAACGCAGTATTATAGCATTCGCTTTTTTTTTGCTTGCTCAAACTCTCTCCAAAATCCTGTTTTGGTATGGCAGGAATCTATATTGATCTCCGCGCTTCCAAGAACTGTTATGCCATCTGCTAATGTTTGCGGATACCACCGTCTTTGACAATTATGCTTATGGATTCTACGTAGAGTGCGCTTACTTGTCTACTTTTGTTATTCCAAATATGAATATATATATATATATATATATATATATATATATATATATATAAATATATTTATATATATATACATATGCAGAATAAGAGCAAGGGTAACATCCACAGGAAGTCGTCTGGTCGGAGGGCGATCGCTATGCAATCACGCGAACATACGCATGTTTGTGAGGCGATCTTACGTGGCGCCGGCTGTCAGCTGTGACACGCCACTGCCACTTCACATGGTTCGAATTCTTGCGCGGAAAAGTATCACATTCTACGGCACATTCCCTCGGTCTGGTTTGCGTTCGGTCCTGTTCTGCCGCTATGTCTCCGCCAGCAGTATGCGCCACACCATCGACACACAGAGTGCGGGCCATAGTCGCGAGCCTATCACCCTATGTTGGGCGCCGGCGGGCGTCGACAGAGGATAGCATTGGTGGTGGCTGTGACAGCAGCAGCAGCAGTAGAAACGACAGAAGCAACATACACGTTCTGCTATGATTCTTTTCCTGAACTCTGCTCGCCTTTTCGTATTCTCGCCTTTCTAGGGGCTGGCTAGCCAACCGTTTGGTCGACGTACTCAATCGTCGTCATTCACATCTTTTGCTGCCTTGCTACAGCCATATACACATATATGACGACGGCTGCTGGACTGAGACAGGCCTTCTTCTTCTTCGTACAGTACCGTACCGACGGTCATGCCGGCTTACCTTTGTTATGCACAACTCTCCTCACGAAGGGCTAAACGATGGTGATGACGACAAAGGACTGCCTACTCCTTCGGCAAGGTGTGCGCTTTCCACAGCTAAGCGGAGCATTGACGACGACGACGTACAAATACTCCCATGCAGATTTTGATGCACGTACGTATATATATGTATATATATAAATATATATATATATATACGTATGTGATGTGTCCTCTCTCTATTCTGTCTGGCTTTTCTCGCCCTCTCTCTCTCTTTTTATTTTTTTTTTTTTGTGTTTTTCGTATTGCTCTTTCCCGAAGTACTGGGGTCGTGCTACTGCTATATTAGTATTTTCGAGATCACATGCATGACAAAGGAAGTGCTGCTTCCTTTCCTCGTCTCGTTTGGCATCGCATCGTGGGCGAAGGAAGGGGGGGCGGTGGGCTCTCGATTGATTGACTCGAAACCAAACGTCGACAGGCGACACAATGCTGCGTTCGCCAAGGGTTCGCCCAAGCAACCACACTCATGACACAAGTGATCTCATCATCGAATTATCGCTCTAAGGCGATACAGCAAATCAAGGCAAACATCACAGGATATAGGCTGGGGTAAACGAAGGCAAGGAAGAAGAAAAATAAATAACAAGGCCGGGGTAGTACAGTATAGTAGACTAAGTAACTTGCGCATCAGCAAGTCAAAGTGTCCATCTAGGTGGGTTACGATATATATATATATATATATATATATATATATATATATGCTTAGCTCGTTTGCCTGCATATATTGGTTCGTTTTGCTTTTTGACCACTGTTGAAGCTTTGATTCTCTATTGTCTGCGCACACTCGATCTGCTGCTTCCCACATCCCAAATGTTGCAAAGGCGGGGATTTTTCTCTCCTTCTTGTCATCTTCATTGTCCTTTGTAATGTCTAGTTCGTTCTCGTGTTTACTAATTCAGCATGTCGGTGGTAGGATATCGCAACGAAAGGCTCTGTGTTTACTATTCGCCTTTTGCGCATGCGCCAGTTATTACATCCTATTCCTCTCTCTCTCTCTCTCTCTGTCTATCGCTTTCCGAATCTCGCTTTGCGGTACTCCCAGCTTATGCACTGCCATCCCCTACAGCTAAAGTTGGTCCTTTGCAAACACACTGTTCGATGCAGCTAGCTGCTCTATCCCTCTGCACGTCTTCAGTGGTCACCTATCTCCTAACGGGGCTCTCTCTTCCTTATGTCTGTCCGCATCGCATGTATACATGTCCCGCATGTATGTCCCACTTGAGGCGCTGCTAAGTTCATGTGCCTTCCTCATTCCTAGCGTGACTCCTAGCATTGCCTAACGTACTCCAATCCTCCCTTGTGAGCAAACATGCTCACGCTGAATGACTGTTACTACGACGACCACCATCACCGCTAGCAGCAGAGGCAGAAGCACCAGTACCACCACAATCCCGCCACTATCCTATAACAGATTATTTAATGCTGCTTCTTCTACTACGACGTTGTACTGCTGTCGAGCGTACGACAGACAACCCCGTTCCCACCCGTATCATCCAATCCGAGAGCTTCCTCCCCGCTTGATACAGAAACGCTAGACAACCAAGCATCAGCGGCGTTCTTCTTCGTTGTTGTTGTTGTCGTCGTCGACCATGCTTTATGGCTTGTCCCAGAGGACCTGACGATGCAATCATATCGTAAAGTGTTTAAACATGAAGCTTCTCTGTCTTTCCTCCCTCAAGTTCCATCTCACCCCCCACGCCCCTACATACGGGGCGGGGCATGGGAGGTGGAACTCGGGGGGGGGGGGACACTTATTCCGGCCGCGCTACGCAACTCTCAAGCAGACATGCCAGCACATAGAAAGACAGACAAATAAACGGGCGAACGAACAAATGAACGCTTCTCATGGGCTTCTTCTCTATTTGGAAAGCGTCAATGCGTTCGGGTGGGCTTAGTCGTGTGTCCTCGAGCGCCCCGACTAGCGACGCCCTGAATTGACTCAGGGCGAGATCGGTGTCACTCGTATCGTCGAGATGGTAGTGGGGGCGTAAACATGCCAAGCTTCAACACCATTGCCACCATGGTGTCGTTGTGGACAGACGGACGGACAGACCGACCGACAACCGACTTACCTAGCGCATCACAGACAACCCAATCGTGAGGGGTGAGTATGATGATATACGTAGGTAGGCAGTGGAAGTTGACGCTAACGGCGACCGAGCCGTCCAGCCGCCGGGGCAAGAAGGCGAGCGCCACTCGGCGGGACAGAGGTTGGTCGAGGTACAACAACGACGACGTATGCTCGCTTGTCACCCATCATGATTTTGGAAGCATACCAAAGCGCTACCGGTTCGAGACAGCAATGACTATGGATATGGCAGGACGGGCGATGTTGAGCCCCTGCTCTTCCTTGCTCGCCGCCGCCGCTGCCGTCCTGCCAAATGAATAGGCGCGACTTGCGACAACTTGCCATCAAGCAGCATAGTGAGTGCCGCCACTGTGCCCGCGCCGCTTCCGCCTCCGCACCACCGCTACCGTCACTAACAACACTACGGCTATCTTCAGCGTGGTTCATAATGCACACGTATACTGTTCGCACAGCTACTATGAAACGGAACATCCTACGACCCCCGGCTCCCTGCCAAGTGCTACTGCCAATAGCAGTGCTACTACCACGACTACTACTACGCCTAGAAATACCCATACGCTGGCCTTCCCCACGGTCCCGCAAGGCGTTTGCCTTGCAACATCTTTTCCTCCCCCTCCTTTTATCTATATCCCTCTCTCTCTCTCTCTCTCTCTTTTTGGTTCTCCTGATCTCTATGCCAGTCACAGGCATGTTTGAAATTAAAATAGGAGGGGATCGACCCTGCTGGAGAGAGACATGGGGCAAGGCAGACACAGGGACGGAGGGAAGAAGAGAGAGGGAGAGAGAGAAACAGTCAGATAGCTACCGGCTGGTGGACGAACCAGCGATGTGTATGCACTCCCATAGCCGGGCCTCGGGGGAGTCAGCAATCACACTTAATCAAAGCGTGTTTATGGAATTTGTGACAATTATGACAGTGAGTGCGAGCCGCCAAGGCCCGCGAGGCCCTGCTCAAAGCCTTTCCGAAGCCGCCCTGCACCTCCACTGCCAGTTGGTTTATCGCCTGGCTTACGGCAATGTTGATGTTGATGATGATGATGACGATGACGGGCATGGCCCAACCATTGTTGTCGCGTTGTGCCGAGACTCTCAGGAATAGCAGCCACGCATACAACGTGGGAGGGTACGAAATCACCACGGGGGGAAAAGGGCGCTCCTGAATCGTCGAAGTAACGGCGCATGCTGTGTCCTGTGGGCAAACTCAAGTGCGCGAGAGCAGACGCCTGTTGTCACCAAGCCAAGCGTCTGCGTCATAGGTAGAATTGAGGAACAACTGAAACAACTGATACAAGCTGTACTGTGCTCGTATGTCTAATTAGTATGCATCGTACAAATCTAGGCGAGCCGTTGACCTTTCGCGTTCGTTGGTTATCGCCTAGAATAAAATCACCTGCTGTTGTAGTACACTACATCGCAGAGGTACACCGCCGTAACTGTCACGGTGGCAATCTGTACCGATGTAAGGACTAAGTGTAGAGTAGGAGGACTGCAGATCGACAGTGACACCAGAGCCTGTTATGGAAAGAGCATGAGACAACGTCTCCAAAAAAAAGCATAAAAGCTAAAGCTAGCGTCAGCCGTGAATAGAAAATTGCATGTAACTACAACATTTATCACGTACGGGTACACGATTGGATCTGGCCCAAGTACGAATGATAACCACCAGACATCGGAGCTGAAAACAGCAGAGCGTGAAGAGAGAATAGAATCTGGCCCTACTGGGAGATCACAAGTTTGTCCGACGACTAAGCCTCACCGGGAACAGTTGTCACTGCACCCTTCGGGAAACAACGTGGCAAAACAAAACTCGAATCATCTACTGAGATTACTGGCCTCGTTACTCGCCCCAACGTAATGGGATGGCTCAGCAGCGCAAACATCAAGATAGACACGCACCGTACGACCCAATGTATATAGATAATTTCATATATATATATATATATATATATGCATATATATATAAATTGTATTATCGCTCCGAAATAAGACTTCCCAGAGACCATGTTCCATTGGAAAAATATTTGCTTTGACGAGCTCTACAATTTTTAATATCGATCTTCAAATATTTCGGTAACATCCTGTGTATATATACATATATATGTCGTAACATACAGTCATTAAGAACGGTTATTTCCGTCAAAAGCATATTTGTCGGGCAGTGCTTAGTCATGCAATTATGTACTTCAAACGTATTTCAAAGAAATTATGTTATTCTACTTGCAGTCATACTAAACAGTCTATAAACATCTGTATATATATATATATATATATATATATATATTATATATATACTAGAGACGGGACAATTGGTTGTGTCCCGCATACAGTAAACTATAAAGGCCAATATGTAAGCCTTTAAAAAGTAACTGGCTGTTATTATTGTTCTTAATTTTGTATGCAGTAGTGATGATGAGGATGATTGTGGTGAATATTTTCTCGACAACGGTGATTACCATTGCTGTTGTTGTCGCTGTTATTGTTGTTGTGGTTATGATAGCGGTATTGATGTTAGTACTATTTATTGCACGTTAAACAACGGTGTACGTCTCTGTTGTGTTAGCATAACACATTTTTACTATTTAGTTGCCGCTGGCGGTCGTACAACGCTGGTCCTAGTTATTCTAGCTAACGCTACTCTTAATGTATTGTTTGATATGTTTGTATGTGAAGGTACACACAATATCTATAGCGTTTCATATAGGCTAGTGTGCTCACTAATTTCTGGCAAGGGGTTTGAATCGGAATTGCCAAAATGACATGCATGAGATCTGTGCTAAAATACGGTATGTGTTAGCAGTGCTCCTCTCTATACAAGAAATAATAAAGGTATTTCGGGTATCTCTCTGCGTATATAGTGCGTTGTATATATATATATATATATATATATATATATATATATATATATATATATACAAACTATATATAAGTGTCTTGGAGTCTTAGAGGTCAATCGTATGAATTAACATAAGTCGTAATATATGAACGCATACGTACGATTGCCAGCACCAGGAACGCCAAGTTGAACATTTGAGCCCCGTTTACAAGGCTTATTTTTACATGATTTATTTGAGTCCCTATTCACATCGATAGCAGGTGCTTTTAACACCCATGTAAACAATTATGTGCGCTTGTTAACGAAGCGTACCGAGCAAAATAAGCACAAATACGTTAAATGACCAAATACTGCCATGATTGGTTGGTGACATTAGGCCGTTTGAGGACATGTGTCTAACAACGGGACAAATGATTGCGTATACGTATTGAGTCGCAAATATTTATTGACAAAAGCAAATGTTTTCGTCTACCATTCCCCATCGCTGTTTGATGTTTGCTTCTCTGCTTTGTCAGAGGAACATGCGCATGCAAAGTCAAGTCGAAAGCACCTTGCGCAATGTATTTCCCTTGAACTCCGCCTCACACTCCGTGCAGGCATTTTGCGTCACTCGAAATTCCCCGCCGTCCACTTTTCTCTACCCAAAAAAGATGCGTCTTTACAGATCTACGAATAATGACAACAACAGGTCAATCCAGGTCCACGAGCATAATGTTTTTGCAGCAACAGCACGAATAGAACAGGCGTTTCTGCACGCAGCGACCAGAGCGCATGGTGACCCGAATGTCACAGCCTAACATGTCACATCTAATGTGTGGCGCAGCTATCGACGAGTGGTGGCAGGCGTCACCACGTAATTCTTCACCCATCGCAAGGAAACCCTAGAATTCGGCTTGCCAGCCACCCCGGAATCACTCGTCTCTAGCCAAACGAACGAACTACGTCGTTGTCAACTCGACAAGCGCTTTCATTTTCTCGTTCTCTCTATCTCTCGCTCTCTCACTTCTCCATCGGGATCCTCAGGTTCCTTTGAACTTGCTCAAGCCCGAAGGCCCACACAGCATCCTGCAACGGCACCCTGCAACCGTTGAGGGGGCTTATAGTCTCGAGTCAGTCAGTCCCCCCCCCCCACCCCCCGATAGCCCGGGGTAGCCACCCCGACAAATTTGCGAGTGTGTATTGGTTGATCCCACTCCCCGTCGATCCCGACCATCTCGGTTGCGGACGATGCGCGACACAATGCGCGGTACGGTACGGAGAGGCAACACATTCGAAACACATCGGTGCGTCGAAAATCGATGTAGCCGTCAACGAGCCAAAAGCTGGTCTCTATGTTTTTTGTTCTTTTTGAAAGATTGAAAATCCTCGTCTCCACACGCGTCTCGGTGGCAAGAGAGTCAAAAACGGCCAGGGCAGATGTGGACCAGCGCTCTGCCAGGCCCGAAGCGTATAGCAAAGATGGACGGAAGCTCAAGAAGTAAAGGTGGCCAAGGCATCAGCAGCAGCAGCGGCAATGCCGCGTAGATGAAAAATCATTTGCGCAGAATGTTCGAATTCATTTCGCGCTGAGCTCGGTTCATGCTGCCACCCCATTTGACGACATGCTCCAGAGATCAACGATAAAGCAGGCGACCGTCGTCGAAACGAAGGGGATCAGAAGGATATAGAATGAAAAGGACAAAACAGAGGCATAGAGCGCGAGAACGTGTGAGAGTTCGTTTTGCCTGTCGACGCCGTTTCGCGATCACAAGTGAGTCAGTCATCTCGATGTACGATGTACTCGAATCTATGCCACGCGTAGTGTGATCGCGGCAGCGCTAAGAACTCACCTGTAGGCGTGGTAGTGGACCGGCGCGACACGCTCGAAAGCGACCCCGCGCGATTGGAGCAACGCACACACTTCTTGCAGGGTGGCTGCACTGCTCATTGATGAGCACTCATCAATCAACACGTATCCTTGTTGCTGTATTCTCGTTGCTGCAGTTTTCTTTGTTGTTGTTGTTGTCGTTGTCGTCGTCGTCGTCGTTGTTGTTGCTCTTGTCGCTATTTTTGTTGGTCCCGTAGTAGTTGTTGTTGGTTGTTCTCGTTGTTGCTGTTGTGGTTCTTATTGCTACTGTTATTGTTGTTGCAGTTGTTATTTGCTATTCTCGTTGTTGTTGCTGCTGTTGTTGTTGTCGTCGTCGTCGTCGTTCTTGATACCAGAGGGTCGGGCCGCCGGACACAGCACTCCGATGCGATCGTGTCGCAGTCTCTGTTTTTCTCTCTCTGTTTTTCGTCGTACTCACCCGTCACCCGTCATTCGCTCACTGACTCGCTCGCACAAATAGCTCAGTCACAGCAGCAGAGTCCGTGGATGCGGTTTCGGTGTTTGGTTCGACGCTGGAACGCTCTGGCGTTCCGTGAATGAGCTGCTTCGTTTCGCTAACAACCTGCCTGCCTGCTTACTTGCCTGCCTGTCGAGCTGTTTGTTTGACTGTGGCCGATGCCGATCCGCCGAACGCTCTGACCACCGCCCAACGCTGTGACAACAGCTGTGTGTTGCTGTTCTTTCGAGCAGCAAGTCGGCTGGCTAGACTCGAATAAGTTCCTGTGCTGCGGCACGGCGGGGACAGCAACAATATTCGTGGTACGAAACACATCCAGATGTAGACAGAGAGACAGATCCAAGACAGGCGGACGAACAGTCAGGTAGAGAGCAACAGAATCCGGACGCCGGATGGTTGGTCAATTCAGTTGCAGTTGATTCAGTCACCTCCTACGCACAGATGTCGATCGCTCGAAGAGATCGCACACCGAGACACAACAGCGCAAGCAGTGTAAATGTTCTTGTGTTTTTGATGCTATTGTTGCTGTTGTTGTACTGTTGCTGTTGTCGTTTCTGTTCTGTTGCTGTTGTTGTTGTTGTTATATTGCTGTCTTTTCTAGTCTGTTGTTGTTGTCGTTAATGTGTTGCGCCTGTTTTGTTGTTGTTCTTGCAGTTGCTGGTATCGTCTATATTGTCGTATTGTCGTCGTTGGTGTCGTCGCCTGTTTTATTGTGTTGTCGCTCTGTTATTGTGTTATTGTTGCTGCTGTTGTTGTTGCTTTCGTTCACAGCCTGGACACAACAAGCACGCGCGCACTGATACACACACACACACACACAAAAACACCCAACTACACACACACAAACACTCACAGACTCACAGACGACAGTGAAAATTCCTCGCTGCTCGCCTGGAGCGATGAAGCGAACGCGCGATGAGCAGGCGCGTCAACTGGCTACCAGATATTGTTTGCTGTTGTCAATGTTTACCAACGCGACGAGCTCGACAGAAATCATGCCAGAGGCAGCCACAGAGCTGCAGCAGCAGCAGCCGCTGCTACAGCAACAGCAACAGCGGCGTCGTTACGGGCGGCGTCAGCTGTTGTTACGTCACACGAAGCACCGCCACGCCACAGGCGGCCAGGCGGCCAGGCAGGCGGCTTTGACGTTTGCTGCCAGTCTGGCCCGAAATGGTCGTCTGCCGCTAGGTGGCGATGCTCAAGGTCAACCGGCAAGAACAGCAACGACAGCGGCAGCAGCAGCAGCAGTCCAATAGACTATTTGACCATCTATCCGTTTAGCTGCTGACTGACTATTTACGTGCGGGAGTTGCGGTTTTTGCTCACAAATCCGCGCCAGTCAATACCGCGTCGTCCCTGCGTTTGTTGTTGTTGTTCTTGCTGCTGTTGTTGTTGTTGCTGTTGTTGTTGTTGCTGTTGTTGTTGCTGTTGCTGTTGTTGTTGTTGTTGTTGTTGCTGTTGCTGTTGTTGTTGTTGTTGTTGTGTTGTTGTTGTTGTTGTTGTTGCTGTTGTTGTTGTTGTTGTTGTTGTTGTTGTTGTTGTTGTTGTTGTTGTTATTGTTGTTGTTGTTGTTGTTGTTGTTGTTGTTGTTATTGTTGTTGTTATTTGGTGTTGTTATTTGTTGTTGTTGTTATTTGGTATTGTTGTTGTTGCTGTTGTTGTTGTTGTTGTTGCTGTTGTTATTTGTTGTTGTTATTGCTGTTGCCGTAGTTGTTATTGTTCCAGCAGGATCAATACCATGAGCTGTTGCACAGAGCAGGTTTAAGACGATTGGCTACCATCTCCTCCCTAACCAGCAGCATCACGGTGAACACAGTAATCTCGCGCAAACACCAAGTAACAAACACATCAGGTCGTTTGATCGCGTTGATGTAGTTGTGCACACATCAACTTACTATTGTCTATACTTATGTACACAGATACACACATACGCATGTATATATATATATATATATATATATATATATATATATATATATATATATATATATATATATATATATATATATATATTTTAATACTTTTTGTATCCAATTGAGCACTCAGTGCCACTCGAGATAATAAAAAGCTGCCGTAGTACTCGAAATCTACTCGACTGCTTGCTCGCGCCCTAAGCTGCCTAGATAGATCTATGTGGGCGGCCACACCTCTACCGGTGTGTGACCGACGGGCCAGCTGACGAGCGGGGAACGTCAATTCGGGATCGCGATTCGGGATCGGCAAGAGGTGACACGTTGCGCTCGCCGATTAACACCTGTTGGCTGTTTCTAGCTGCTATTTTGCGTTGTTTGACGCTGTTTGCTCTCGTTTGCCGTTTTCGATCTACGGCTGCTAGCCTTGAGCTAGCTCAGTTGTTTCGGCATGTTCTGTATATAGGGTCAGTACATTTCGAGGAAAAGTATGGCGTTCGGCGTCGATCGAGTGACGGAGTTTTGCTGTCCTTTCCTGCTGCCCGAAAACGTCACTAAACGAACGTCAAGTATAAAAATGCATATGAGTCGCCATCTAGTATTACACGCTCGATTATTCGCTATCAGGTTTTTTCCAACATTACACACATACACACGGATACAGACGTGCATAGAAAAGACGTACATCTGTTTACATGAACAAGCGAATTAAGAATTAAGCGCTACGCTTAACGGTCTCTACGATGACGATTGTACGTGGCGAGAGAAGACGGTTTAAGTAGAAACGTAACAAACGCTGAATTGGTTTGTTTACGTAGAACTCCGGCGACCAACTTCAGTTTTGCTAGGAAGAAAACAAATGGCTTCCCTCTCGTTAAATTTTCGGCCCTCTCTCGTCATTCGTGCACTTATATATATATATATATATATATATATATAAATAACCGAGCAAGATGGCTTAGTGGCAAAGTCTTTGCCTTGCATTCGGGAGGACTGGGTTCGAGACCCAGACCGGCCACTCTTAAATTGGTTTGCATGGTTTCTAATTTAGACAAGGTCAATGCCGGAGTGGATTAAAATTAGCCATGTTATAAAAAAAACGTAGCCTTACGGAAAATCCTAAAAAAAAATGTTATTCAATATACATATGTACTACAAGTTTACCGTCCGTACCATCTGTATGTTTTCTTCTTTTTGTTCGGTTTTCTGCTTTGCCGACCTATACAATTCCGTCGAAGTGTTTGTGCATGATTTAATCACAGCCGACGCCAATGTGATGGCAAGCTTCTGTGTCAGTCAGACCAAGTGATGATTCCGTGATAGCCGGCTTGCGGCGTAGCATGGCCGTCAATGCCGTCATGCTTGATATAGACATTATGTTAAGGCCATGTTAGCCCTTGCCACACGCGGACGTGCACACGAACACATGCACGCAGTATACGCGTGCACGAAGGAACAAACGCATGCTAAACTGTCTATCTGCACGTTAAACTGCACGACCGACCGACCGATCGACCGACCCACCGACCGATCTCTTACATCCTGCCTCATCTTGTAGAACCGTGCACACGTCTTAAACTATATTCGGGCTCATCTCTGTCGTCGTCTTTGTTGTTTACCACAAACTTTGGTACGCAGCCACATCAGAAAAAAACACGTCCAGCACCAGAAACAGCAGCGGCAGCAGCCGTCGACGCTAGACTAACAAACGCTCGTTGCAATGCATTGTGGTAGCTCGTTTGCAATAGTAATGTAATGGTAGTTGTTCGAGTTACTGTAGCCGAGCTGGTCGAAATAGCGATTTATGGTTGGAGCACCAACAGGACGACGTCTCAGCAACAACAACAACAACAACAACAACAACAACAACAGCGACAGCAGCAGCAACAACAACAGCAACAACAACAACAACAACAATATCGACTAGACGGACCGGACTACTACAACAAAACAAAGCAGCAGCAGTGGCAACAACAACAGCAGCATTAACAGTGGGTAGTGGCGACGTAGGGCTGCGTAGTGATTCGCGCACACGATGAGGGGGCGGACATTTGTTGTTACTTTGCTGTTGTTGCTGTTGTTGTTGGCCGGACTGCACAGTCGTCGCTCGTTACGACACTCTACGCTGTCAACCTGTCCCGTGTGCTTCCTTAGTCTCTCCCCATCTCTCACTCTCGCTTCCCTCCTCTTTCTGTAGAACAACATTGTTTAAAGAAGAAGATTGTCGCCGGCTTGGTCTGCTTGTTTGTGAATGTGGTAGAAGTATTTGTCATATTATTATTATTATTATTATTATTATTATATTATTATTATTATTATTATTATTATTATTTTGTACCGGCACTCGACTAACATTAATATAGGCAACTACTGCAGATGCAGTATAATGCATATATTAGTAATTGTGATTCATAATATAATAATATAATAATAAACCCTCTGTTCAAAAAACAAAAATATTATTAAACAATATGATTATTATTATCATTATTATTAAGACCATTACTATTTTCATACTAATTCGGATGCAACGGTCGTGACTGCAGCAACAATGATCTACGCTATCCGTAATGATGTTCTGCTGCAGTCGCCGGCTGTTGCAGCCGCCGACCGCCTTGTCGCATCGTTACCGCTTCCCCGTACAGTTGTGGCTCGCTTCGCCAGTAGCCACATCGGCAAGCCGACACAAAGATATCCAGCCAGCCAGCCAGATCGATCGACAAACTAACCCACCCGATGACCAGCCTGTAGACAATTTCTTGGCTAAACCATATTGCCTGCATACTTAAAGCTGAATCATGGATTCGGCTTAATTCAGCCGGGACCTACAAGTCGGCAAAGGACGGAACACGTTTTTGCGTTTTCGACGGCGACATTCGAGACTAGGCTCCGACACTCGAAACTAAGCGCCGAAGTGAACTAGAATCGATTAGTATCGAAACAATGAGGAACACAAACATCGATCATGATGACCGCGACGACGGCGATGACGATGATAATAATAATGATGATGATGGGAAACGGAAAAAACGGGTGTTTTTTCCACATGAGAATTCCTTGCAAATGTGTTATGCACACACGACGCTGCCAACAGGTTGGATGTGTATAGAAACGAATTGTGCTACATAAAGGTTCTCATATTCATACAGATAATAGGCAAACATTGATTAATATAGAAACAGGTCTTTGAACTGCTGCTAACGACATGATCTACACGCCCGCGCATCTATAATACGTGCGTAAGAGCTTGAGCTTTAACCCGGTATAAACTACTAGTTAGAGAGTTTAGCAACATTAACGGCAGCAAGAGCCATTAAACGAGCCGATGGATACACACGTCTATCCGAAGGTAGATAATGAAAATATAATGCGGTGTATATAAAATATATATATATATATAAGCATTTTTAGAGCCAAGAAAAGTGCGAGAATGTATGAATGCGCATCACACAATCTAGAACCACCATACGCCACGCGAATGTAAATCGTTGGCCTTCTTGTGTGCCCAACTAATTGAAAAGCAACTTCCTAAAGCACCACCCGTCTTCGATGCCTAGACACCTAGGGCGTTCAATCTGATGTAAAAAAACATGATGCGTGATATATGTAGGTCCGCTGTAGTTAAAAAGAACCCCTATATATTGTCGTATTGGCACAAAGCCAATTAGATCAATTAAAGCTATACGTGTGTCATGCGTACATGCACACTAATCGAGCGCGTCGAGCGGAGTTCTTCTTAGAAGATGCGTTTGCGTGCTTGCTAGCAAATTTGTCATGCAGCTCCCATAGAGAAGAGCAGCATTAGAACCTGGTATGCATTTAAAGAACCTGGTATGCATGTTGGGTGTTTTATGAGTAGACATAGGCTAAAAATATTTTCGACTAAATCTAAACAGGTTTCCGCAACCTGCATAGGATGAAAGAATAAATTAAAATCTACTGTAACTTGGGCTTTTAAATCCCGTTAAGTCCTGTGACTGCCAAGGGTAGTAATTACATAAATCATGTCTATACATACACGTATATAATTGTCGCTATGTTTAAGGTTGAGGACGGTTAATGTCTTGATGTCTTGTCGCCTTTCCTGAGCATGAAAATGATAATATGCAAATATGCAGAGCCTACTTCAAGGAACATTGGAACACATCGTTGTAACGATCTAGTCTAGAACACATCGTTGTAATTACCTCACAAACACGTTGAACAGCCAGGAAAATGGCTGACCTGTCGAAAAAATTGGAGAATCTCCATCTGGAGAAATCCGCACTTGACTTAGAACAGCTAACAAGTATCAATGTCAAAATGGATTCTCTACTAGAGGATCGAACAGCTGGTTTTGCTGTCTGGAAGTGGAACTCGCTGCAGACGAGCCCATGTCACGAACCCGTCGCGCAGTTCGGTTAGCGGTGCGGGGTAGTTATGGCGGAGTGGAATTGCCAATTAAGGACGAACGATGAGCGGTGGGCCAGAATATTCGCTTTGTTGCAGAGAGTAGCACACTGCTCGCAGGTGGCCTTGCAGAAGAAACGGCAAACTTAATGAGAAGGCAAGAGAGACCTCTCCGACCGCAACCACCTCATCAAATGTCGAAGCTGCGCCGAGTGAGGAGTGATCCTAGCAGTTTCCGCTGCGCGACGACCAATAAATAGACCAATGCACGACCGACCACCAATGAAAATCCAACCGCGCATATGAAATACATAGACTCTACATAGTAGACGCCGGTGGCAGTAGTAGCCGATGGTAGACTGGGATAACACAGTGTCGTCAGCAACCGCTACAGCTAGTTACAGCGATCGATGAATATGCCTATGGGCGGCTCCGCTAAAAGTTAGTAAGTCGTAGATATAAGATCGGTCGTAGAAATTGTATTAACTGTACAGATGTATTAGTAGTTTAGTAGTCGTCGCAGTAGTATCAAGTCTATTACTGCTGACGGAGGATGGCAACGGCTCTCTTCAGTCTTCGAGCCCCTGCTTTTCGTTGGCTTTAGGCGCTTTGTTTCAATCGAATAAAAAAAAACCGGAGTGTGTCTTTATTTGGTTATCTGCAACCAACGATATATATATATGAGTGTGCAAGAAGCGTAGGTTTAGTTTGTGTATATTAGCGTAGTTGTTTATTTGATTTTCTTGTCTATTTATCTATGTCTTTTAGTGCCTATTTGGTGGATGAACTCGAATAGTGTTTGTCAGTGTGTGCACAATGTAGCCGGCGAGTCCAACTATTTAATGAACATATATATATATATATATATATATATATATATTAATGTATCCAATTCATCAAATATATTGATGGCAACGTCAATATGCTCAAATCAAATCTTTTTCATAAGGAAAGCAGCTGAAACGCTAGCGCGCCTTTATGTCACTGATCGTCACCGTTGTGGCGGCCTATGGGCCACGTTTTGTTGTCGACGCTAATATACACGGTCGGCTTGCCACTATCACAGTTTACGTTGCTCACTCGAACATGACTCAAGAGAAATTACGCACGAATATATATATATATATATATATATCCAAACACACTTCCACAACCTGTCAGGGTCGTAAAGAAAGTAAACGTGACGTGGCATATTAACATTGGCACAGTATCACAGCGTTTACTCGATACTGCGATGCCCATGTTTACGTCCTCGTCAACAGAATCCAAGCCATGAACATTTACAACTGTGTTAATACATATATATATATATATATATATATATACATATGTGTATATATATATGTATATATATATATATATATATATCACCTCTAAACGAAGCTTCTTCTGCGCACGAATCAATAGTAAACAGACAAAATCTAGATAACCGAAGATTACTGCCTGCTAAGCTGAGGGGAATTTTTATGACTCTGGTCCGCACCGATCGGCACTTTCTGAATCTCGATAATTTGGAGAATAGATCTTGCAAACGCTAGATATAGAAATTCAAACGCCTACTACTACTGCTGGCGGCAGATCCAAAGGTGGAAAAAGGGTAACCAGATCCAAAGGCGAAAAAAAGAAACAAACGCGGCCCAAAGGATGCCCGCGGTCCGGCATTTATGTTCGCGCCTATGCAAGCGATGCAAACTAGGTTACATATTTAGTACGTGTCATCATTTCAAAAACGATGGCACTACTCTACAAATAAACGCCATCACTTCGGCAGCTTCGACGGAAAGCTCTCAAAGCTCAAGCAGCCAGGTTAATAACGCACTGTTAATTTAGCTTTTGTTTATCTACGGCAAGACATGCACCTGTGACAAGCTCGTATGTGGACCGAACGCTGTTCGTTAATTAGACTTGAGAGGTAGTTCGTGCTAGTAACAGATCTCCATGATACGCATTACGCGTGTTAGCACAGCTCGCACTAGTCCAACTAGCTTGCGAATGAGAGCGCTCGCGTCAAATAGTAAGTACTATCTCAGATATTCGCTCACCATGAATCAGACGCTCGAGTGTCGTTTTACTCTCGAGGGTGCACAGTGGTTGGATGATTTTTCTTTTTTCTTTAAAAAACTCAGACCACTAAGCAAAATCATATCAAGCCATTGTCCTAAACAACCGCACACGTTCAACATGTTTGGAATCAACAAAACGAATTGAGTCATGTCGCTAGAGCGTAGTTTCACGTTGCTTGAAAGTCAATTATTAACGGCAGTCGGAAAAGTCGGGTGTTGTCCCACAAGATCATTATGCTTATGACGCGTGATTTCCTTTCTCTAAACCGGTTTCTGTATTTTGCCGACGGTTGGATTCGAATCGAAATTGTTTTTGGAAAAAGAGCCCACGCTCAACTCTCGCCCTGGTATCGGTTGTCTGTTGACGAAAGGAGTGATCCTGACTATCGACGGTAGTTTATCCGATTTGAGTAGTATTTGCATTTCAAGGTTGAAGCAGTTGATTGAACAAATCTATCAAATCATCCACTAGTTCGTCGTAGAAGCATCTGTCTCCCCTCTCTCTCTCTCTCTCTCTACCCTTTCTATTTATGTAGCTATATTCTTTCCGTTCTACATTGTGTTTCGACATTTCTGCTTATTCGATTAGCCATTGCTTTTGCCAACATGTTTGATTAAACGGCTATCCCGCAGATAGTACCCCACAGAAGTGAACGCAAGCTTCAGCATTGCTGTGATACTTTGTCCCCCTTTCTTCTTGTTTGCGTTAATGCTATGCTGTTGGTGAGTTCGCTATCGTACGAGTATATAATGCGTGATTCAGAAGTGAGTCAGTGATTCAGAGCAAGAGAGGGCAACATTGGCGGCACAAATATCTTGACTAATTTGGTTACGTGGGATCGTAAAGTAGGCTAGAGTAGGCAAATGAAAACGCCTCTCTTGGCCAGCTCAGAAGTTTAGACTTTTTTTTAATGCGGTGATATGAACTACACAAATATCAGCAATAACCCGAAAGAAATTGGGCGCTGAGTAAGAAATTATAATAAGTAGTGCACTTTATTAAGCTATTGGCCTAGCTCGGTAAGAAAGTACTCATACGAAAGAAATAACGAATACAAAATATTTGGGCGTGGATATTCCTTCAACATATATACCTCCTAAGTCCACACTTTTGCAAACTGCTATGAAGATAGCGTGCCTAATAATGCCAGTCCTAAAACATTGTAGACACACTACTTTTATATATATATATATATATATATATATATATGCGTTTGTTTTTAATATTTTTATATGGTAATTATCCACGCATTTATATTAAGATAGCCGGTTCAATTTCATTTAGATCCGGTATCCACATTAGAAATGTTAAATAGGCATACAAACAACATACATTGGTCCTACAGTTATGCAGTCTTATATTTTCTTCTGCTACGAACATAAGTAAGATCACATGGTATGACATCTGATTTCGTGACATCTTTTGGAGTTTAACTATTAAGTATACATAACACAACAATAGTTACTATTTAATTGCTGAGCAAATTCCCATTTTCATTGACATTTTGTGAAAGTGCCGAGACCGCCGATGCGTATGGAAGCTGGCTGCGTGATTATTAGCGTACGTTTGCCCAAAATTATATATTTCCAGCAAAATTCGGCTATCCTGGCAGATAATATAGACACGCCGCAAATCCGTTATAAACGTCTAAGAGTAAAGCATCTCGATACTTATTACATAGGCGTTTTAACTTACAAACAATTTGAAACAAGCGCTTATTTTTAGAAACTTAAAAAATCTTAACTAAACCCCAAGTTTCTCAATTGTTGTGTATACATCTAATGTACGCGTCAACGTTACGAGCCTACGTAACCGAAGATAGTCCTCGCACTAAAGACACCGAAATGAAAGTCGAGAAACGAAACTTGTATTTTTGACGCCAACAGTACTACTTTTGCTCTTGAATCACACGTTATCGTTTAAAGCACAAAGCATTAATATGCAGCGCACACCCAGTAGCCGTCCTTTTTAGTTATTGAGTAAGATCAGGAGCAGAATCAGAGCTTAAGGTAACTGAGTAAGTACGGCTGGTTCTGTGTTGCGTAGGTGGTGCGCATGTATAGAAGCATGTCTAGCTTTGTTTCTACTACAGTGACGATGTTTTTTAAAGGACCTACCGTAAAATAATTTGCGCGTTAAGTTTATTATTGACATCTATCTCGTTACTATACATACACATAGTACATGATGTCATATATAAACAGATACAGAGCACCAGAAGATGCAACTATGACCATATCTGCAAGTATGATATCGTTTTCTTTGAGTAATATATTTAAATGAGAGCCATGAATTAGAAAAAGCCATATGCCAAATTGATCATATTTTCCCAAGACCATGCGAGAGTACAGAATTATTCGTCGCCAGGCAAATGTAGCCATGAATAAATATATTACTAGCTTGTGCAGAAAACGTTATTTATTTTTTTCCTCTTACAATGAGTCAATTTGTCAACATAAATTACAGCAGAATAAATATGCCATACCGGCAGCGAAATTAAGGCAGACCATATATATATATATATAGGTTGAATAACGTTGGATTATGATTCTTTTTTCATTTCTGTGGAATCCCATATTTTGTTTTCTGAACTTCACTAAAATGATCAACATTTTTTTGTAAAGCATACGACCCGCTTCTTGTCTTGATCCATATCCTCCACTGTTGATTACTTGATCAATTAATTTTGTATTAAATACTTTTTTAAATATTTTACTAATAAAGCCAAATGCAGTTTTGAGGTAAGCAAGCGTTTTACAAAAGATCTAAAAAAACATAACTTTATCGGGTATCCTAGCAGACAAGCAAGAGTACCAGAATTAGTCATAATCAATCTGCCGAGTATTCCATCATTACCAGTGGCTGTCAAAATGATGATATCATGTACTCTCTTTGATATTAAATTAGCTGATGGGACTGCAAATACACGTAGATCGTTTACCAGTAAACAATCAGTTAAAAACCTTGTATTTTTTATGTACCAGCTTTAGCAAAATTGAGGCTTATTGATTCAGCACATCTTCATGATTACTAGTATCAGCATCTTGCAGGGATCCATTTAAAAAAGTGTTTCTTCGCTTACCTTTTATGTCAGAGAGTGATACGTTAAATTGCCGTTTTAAAATATTACTACACGAAACAAACTTTTCCTTTTAAGTAAGACTCTTTTGATCGAGCATTTTTGAGCTCATTTGGGCTTGTGTTTGTTTCTACAAGCTACAAACTTGCGCCACTCATCATGACTGCGGTTTAAATGACCAACCCTACTCAACATTTCATTTCGTTCTTCTATCTTTTGCGCTAACCATTTTTATTAACTAACCAATATTATCCATTATTTCCTAGGCATATGTTTTATATGCTTGGTTATTTTTTAGAGTCAATCATCATGTGTTGTACCGCACTAATCAAATTAGTTATTTTATCGGTACTTCTAGTAGTTGGGAATGTTCCGTCCAGTTTTTTCAGTAAAGTTTATTTCCTATTACCTCAAACAGATACACTGTTTTCATATGTATTACTAAGTGAAAGCAGTTTGGACGTTGCTCAGGCTTATAACAACTGTGTTGATGAATGTTCAATGATATATTCATCAACCCCTAACTACTTATGCATTTGCGAGTTTTGCGAGTAGCATTAATAACATAATTCACACCTACGTCCGGGCAGTAAGGTAATCAATTAAAGAATTAGTCAACGTGATGTTTATATTTTATATTATCCATATGCATGCCATATCAAGCCCAAAAGCAATGACAAGAACATGCCAGTGAGTGAATTGTATCGACTTAAACTCAACATGGATCAAGTAATTGGGCCGATTGTCACGATTTCTGCTAGCATATGCTCAATTTGCAATTCGTGACACCAATATCCCGCTGGTGAATTCCAACCGCGCTACAAGAATATGGTTTGCACACCTTCAGCAGCACTTTTTCTTAATTGTATTTCATGAGGTGAGGCACCCGAATTAAGGGAGAATTGCATCGATATGAAAAACGCATTAGATGTGTAGGTGCACTTCAGAGTCCTTAACCATAACTATGTATCCGTCAATTGCTTAGCGCAAGTTGTGTTGCGTACCGGCATCTACGAATTGATCAAGTCCAGTTACTTCACGTGGACTTTGCGTGCCACTAGAAATGACGACGCTTACCGCATGTACTATCAGCGTGTCATGTAATCATGATATGGTTGACGTACACGGGTGCTTAAAGCGCCGTTAGCGCGATAAGCATCCGTGCACGTGTATGAGACGAGCATACGCGATATAGAAAATATTGTGATGATTTATTAATAATTTACAATACGTTTGCACACTCGGCAGTGCTCGCCTTAAGTAATCCATATACGATTATATAGATTTCCTCGTAGTGCCTTCGTAGCGTTGCGGCCCTACAACGTCAGGAAATTCAAACGTCCAACCGTCAGAAGGAAAACCACACGGTTCGTATTCGCTATCCGTAACGTCGACTCGACGGCGTAACCGTATCATCCTGCGGCCTGCGCCACGGGCCACGGGTAGCACACAGTCCATGTACACATGGCTCCGCCTCACCTCAGCCAGCTCAAGCGACTGTTGTCTAACCAGAGAAGTACGTAATATGGAGACGAAGAGAATACGAGATGAGAAGTATGAGTTTAATCTATGGCGGCCAAGTTATGTCACATACGATTGCTTTGTGCTTGTTACATAACTTTGCGTGTGTGTGCGTGTGTATGGTGTATCTCTACTCTCATGTAACTTTAGTCATGTTAAGCGTGATAGCTTTAGATAAAAACAAGTAGCCAGCGTATCGTGTATCGTGTCTTAGCTGTGTCGCCTCAATAACTAAAACATCGACGACGACGACGACAACGCGGACAACTGACAACTTAAGGACTCGTCGGAGGCCACAAGGTGGCCAATAATCATCGCCTGCACAGGTATGAGTGCCGCTGGAATGCTAACCGTGAGCAGGTCCTCTACATATCTGTATCGTTGTTTACATGTATATATATATATATATATATATATATATATATATATGGAAGAGAAAATCACGCAAACAATTGAGCGCGGGGTTCAATGTTCGGCTAGTAGCTATTGATAGCGGGCTTACGGGCTGTTCCAGCCACGTGTCGTGCGTCAAATCACTGCCATTTACAACCGGGGCAGGCCGTAAACATGCCTAAACAATTGCCGCAACAGGCCGAGCACTCGGCCGTAGAAATAGGCCATGACCAGTCAGCTAAACATGTAGAAAAAAAGCTACGTCGACGATGAAGAAGAAAAAGACAAACTTCGCTATTCCGCTGCCGTCGAACGTCGCCCGAGCGACGTTAGAAGCGTAATCGGTCGACTGGCCGACGTTCGGGACGCAGAGATCACCGACGTGTGTCAATTGGTCCCGATAACGGTAAACGCCATAGAAACGGATCGATATTTTCCAACCAAACGTCCGTTGGGTTGGTATCGGGCGACAATGCGGACGAGTCTCGGGCTCCTCTAAACCCCCTTAAGTCAGCCGCGTCAGCTCGCTGCTAAAAAAAACCCATCGCAAGATGTCGGTCTACCATAGTCGTACTCTTGCAATGCTGTTCTTGTAATGAGCACTCTCTGTAACATGCAAACAAGTGCCGCAAGCAATGCTTGTTCGGAACGAAAGCTGACGAATCAGTAAGAACTGCGCCGCTATCACACGATTACAATTAGACGTAAGACGAGATGATTCATTAAATTGCTTATAAGCACGTTTGCTGATACCCATAATACGTCCTATCCGTGGCAAATGGCGTGTGTAGCTTCGGTCGTATACTTGCCTCTGGCAGAAACACTTTTAGTACCAAGCCCTCAGTGATCAAGGAGGTAAAGGCCCCAGGAGGCCCGGAATTCCCATTGCACTTCGGCAGGGCTGATATACGCTATTTCCCCTTAGAAGCTTAGAAAAATTGGGTACGTATTTGTTGATAATGTTTGGTAAACTACTGAATCACAGATAATGTATGCTGGCGATGGAGCCTGTACGATACGGTGCAAAGATTTTCTAAAAGTACCGTAGCCGGAAGGAATAGGGTCTGAAATTAAAAATAGGAACTTGAGTGTTCGCTTATGTTTTGTTCCATGCGTCGATTGTCTGCCCTGTGCGTCCATCCGAGAGACATTTGTTTCATAACTTAGTTGAATTTTCTATAATGTACGCCAAACAAATGATGCCTTATGCGACGCTAGCAACTGTCCTACGTTGAAAAGTAGTGCAGTAATCGCTGACGGGGCGGCATGCGTTGTGTCTTCTGTAAATCTTCCGTGCATGAGTGTTAGATTGAGCGTACAAATATCGAGTATATCATCTTCCTGAAATTATACATTAGGTTTTGTTTAACTAAATGACTAATTATTGTATTACATAGTTATCGTAATCAAGTTTCCCATACATAGTTTAGAGATTTAGATATTGGGGTTCGGTACATTAAGACTTCTGCTTAGAGTGAAGGTGCAAAAAACAGTCAATCTCATCGGCAGTTGTAGAATGAAAAGCAAAAATGCCACATAACCTAGCAAGCGGCCTTTCTCTCTAGAGTCTTTGTATGACTGGTAAAACAGTGGGACAGCGCGCCATGCTAGCAGCATCAACACTGTCCTTAAAGTCAGACTATCATTTAGTAACTATCTGTTAGCATTATACTGATGTTTATGATGATGTCATGTTTAACGTTCTACGTGGATAAATTGGTTTTCAAGTATTTGGATTTACTAATACTTCTTCTGATAAACCCAACAATCGTTTCCCATGATGGATCAACAACCCAGTTGCGCTAAGGGCACGTGTTTCCTGATTTATTCCTGTACTATGATGATCTCTTAACCCACTTTCACTTTCCCTCCACAAGCTAGGTTAGATCAATGCTTCCAATTCTAGTAAACCCCACCAAGCCTACACTTTTGCTGAAACATTCGCTGATGTCAATAATTAACCACCACGAATGAGGGCTGCCCCATTGCTCAAAGTTCATCGTATAACGAAAATCCTTTTGCTACAAATAGATTTTGCTCCCTTCGTCCACAGAAGGAAGGCGAAGAGCCAGCGAGGTGGGGGGAGGGGCATAATTTCTATCTATCTACACGGCGATATTGGGCCGAAAGAACCGCTATCTTCACCGTGACTATCCCCAATCAAGGAGAGTTTATGAAAGCACCGAGCTCAACTTGACTTGAGCTCAAGCATCTTTTGCCTGTCTGTCAGTTGATCAGATAGGAAAGTCTACTGCTTGCGCGGCTCTGCTAGACGTCTTTGCAAGTTGAACGATAGTGCTGATGATGATAGTGGCAGGGGTGGTGATGGTGGTAGTGGGGTCAAGGCATAATCCTCGCGCTTCATACTGGCCTATGCGAGCACCGCTATCGCGTAGGGGCGCCCCGATCGAATCGAACATTGCTCGACATGGCTTACGGTCGGCCCTCTTCTCAAACCCAGAGTGGGTGCATTGAAGATTAGCTATTTATTGATTTTACTACCACCACTACTACTACTACTTCTATTTCCACCACCGCCACCACTAGTGCTGCTACGGTGGATAAGGAAGAGGGCTCTTCCCAGCGCCAGTCTCGCCCGTCTTGAGCGAGGTCTGAGCGCGCCCCTCTGTTAAGTTGTACCCTTGTCCTTGGCGGGGGTGTGCGTAGAAAGCTGGCGCTTAGACACAACCGTCGAACTGTGGGGAGGGGGGGGGGTCAAGTAGGCGCTATGTTCGGTCTGGTATTCTCAAGGCAATTGGGAATTCCCGTACTTTCTTGGCCAAAGCAGAAACAGCATCATCATCATCACGTCCACCAGGAGAAGGCTACGAAAACGTGGTCGGGATATCGTGGCGTTGATCTCGTATCGCAGATGTACGCCCAAAGGAGGGCTAAAAGCAAGGGTACATTTTTGAGTAGCTCAACCCTGCGCCCCGTCTGTTCGTTGCGTTCTCTGTCGTTGGGACGACTGCACAAGTCTGCACTCGGTACCTTATCTTAGAACTGTATCGATGCCGTATCTTCTTCACCTGTGAGCAGATAGTAGTAACATGAAGGGCCGGTGTAAGGTAGAGGTGATGCCTGATGCGATATAGCCATGAAGGTTCAACACCGACATATGTAGACGCTCATCATCAGTGATTAAATTTAGACTTGCTTCTTTCAGGCTGCCGAAGAATGAAGGAGCGCAGCAGAAAAATACGTCTTGCCTAGAAAGGGCTGTGCAACGATGGTCCCGATAGACTCATGATCGGTTGTAAAGATTAATGACAAAACATGTTGCGATATTTGTCATGGTGTTAGATAAATCGACGTAAGCTCAATGTATCGTGTTAAGCAACAATATTACGATCGACACGGAAAATAAAAAACAATCTAAACAACGACGACGACGATTAGGGCTAATTAGAGAATGTGCTAACAAGAATAATCTCGTGCGTTTATTTTCAATAAATCAAACAGAAGCTAATACGTGCGTACGTCATTACAAATCAATTCAACACGATCCATATAGAACTTAGGTAAACTATTATGTGAGTGCAATA
This sequence comes from Dermanyssus gallinae, assembly GCA_003439945.1. Taxonomy (NCBI): domain Eukaryota; kingdom Metazoa; phylum Arthropoda; class Arachnida; order Mesostigmata; family Dermanyssidae; genus Dermanyssus; species Dermanyssus gallinae. The sequence goes on along the minus strand of QVRM01004960.1, from coordinate 119,154 downwards.
ATAATATGAATATAAGACAAAACACGAAGGATGTAATTAAATCCTACTTCAGTCGCTTCCGCCATACACAAAGCAGTGCAATCACGCCCGAAGTTTAGAGTGAGTAAAGTTGGAACCGTTTGGATTACTTTTGTGTTCTTCCTTGATCTTTCTCTGTTTCGTGATGTAGCTTTTCCGAACCTGCTCAATTCAACGCTCTCACCTATAGTTGCTTTCTTACTCACGTTTGAGTTTGCCTTCAATCTAGCGGCTGTCTGTCACTGTGCTTTGCAGTTCGGCTCCTCGCTCTCTATTTCTGCGTCTGCGCCCGTCACCTGCCCAACAAGCAGCATGTTGATCGCGCTTTGTTCTCATCCATCGTCCTGTGCCCTCACTTCAACCCCTCCAACACCCCCCGCCCCTCCCTTGCTGTCGGAAGTGGCCAGCTGTACCGCCGGGGGACACCTTTGATTGTCCGCCCATCGCGAGCCCATCATTGCGTGACTGGTCCTTACGAGCCCATCATTGCGTGCCCGGTCCGTTCTCGGAGACACGCCCCCGTTCACCCAGTTGTAGCCACCCACACGCAGACTCACCCGAGGGTAGGCAAACGACGGGCGGCTTGCTGCGACCACCTGATGGGCAACCTCGGCTTGGCGTGCTTCGTGCTACCGGTACACGTCACCAGCTACGCTCGGGTTCGTCGTCGTCGTTGTCGATACGCCCCATGCAGGCCGGCCAGTGGCGCATCCGCCCCACTGGCCCCATCGAGAAGAGATCGAGCGACGCTTGAGATCCACCGTTGAGCCGAGTTAGATAGCTGAACATCGTCTTTCACATGATGGCTATTCCACGACTACGATCACGAGAATGATGATCATGATGATAAGGCCGATGAAAAGAGCAAGCAGGGCTGTTCTGCCGAAAAACACGGCAGTTGCGGTTATCGGGTCTACGCGAGCGCCTAAAGGATCGGGTACGCCCCCGATTTAGATGGGATGGCGGTACAGGCAAGATCGGCGTAGGCTGCTGAGTCCGACGAAGTCCGTCCAACGGAGAAGCTACTATTAGGCCGAACCGAGCTCCAGAGAACGCTCTCCTGGAGAAACAACAGCAATCTTTACCCCTAGCTTTACCCGCCTCGTTGGGTAGCGGGAATCCCTTTACGCGATGAATGGATTCTATTTCAACATGATAACGGAAGGAGGTGGGCAAAAGGCCCCCACTTTAAACATCTTCGAAGCTGATTAGTACTACCGTTGAGCGAGTAGATAAAGGACTGGCGAGCGGTTTGGCCGTAAGGCAATATATATATATATATATATATATATATATATATATATGTGTTTTTCCGGCATTTACAATAGGACGGAGGACCTTGTGGTGCCTTATTTGCCAATGACGTTAATTCTTTCAGCAACGCGTAACTATTTTGCAGTCAGTTTTTTTGTTAGCAATTAGCCTTCTGGTACTGATTGTACAGGTACTGCTAACAGAAGCTCCACTGATAATACACTTTTTACTATTCTACTATCATTCATATCATCATCAACAATACTTAGAAAATATTGTGATGATTTATTAATCATTTACAATACATTTGCACACTCGGGAGTGCTCGCCTTCTTATATATATATATATATATATGTAATATATATATATATATATATATGTATATATATAAATATATATATATATATATATATATATATATATATATATATATATATATATATATATGAATGCAAAACTACGCAGGCGATTTGTTGCCGCCGCTGTCATCGTCACGGTGAATGCCGTCATTGTTGTCGATGGCGATAATATGTATTAATAATAAAGACTAGCATACGTCGTTGTTGAACGAGCGGTTCCAAGCGAGGGTTGAGTTATTGTTGTTGTTGTTGTTGTCGCTATTATTGTAGCCTGCGTTGATGTAGCGTGCGTTTGAAGCGGGCGGTGGGAATCGAAGCATGCGGCTACCTGTGTCTGCCTGGTTGCCTGCTTGCACAGATGGGCCCGGGACAGGAACGGTAAGAGCCAGCGAACGTTAAGCTTGGTGGGCGGTGATGTTTATGATGGTTTTGATGATGGTGATGATGATGATGATGATAATAATGATGATGGTAACGAGGAAGAAGACGGTTGTGGTGATGACGATAATGGTTATGCTGCTGCTGCTGGTGATGATGATGATGAAAGCGGTGATGGCATGGTGGCGTTTCGCACAAGCGTTAACGAAGCCCCGCCGATGACGGTGCGGTGCGATCGAAACATAACATGTGAGCCGATTATTCAATGCGCGCGTGCATTGCCAGGCGGCGGCGTTCGTTACCGCCGATTACCATGACGGCTAAGACGATGATGCCACCTTTTCCTCTCCTATGATGATGATCATGAGGATGATAATGATCAGAAATTGATTACTATGATTACGATTATTATGGTTATTAGGCTGAGGTGGCCACAAACCACAGAGTTTGGACAGAGAGCAATAGAGCGCGCACGCTTGCGCCGTGTTCCTCTCGATGCGTTTGTGTATTGAACAACAACGACGACAACAACAACAACTAACAATCTATTTTCAGAGAGTTCCTATACCCTTCTCTTCGTCGCGTTCTGCTTTTTCCAGCCTTTGTTTTGGACTCGTTCTCCCCTCACCTCTATCTCTCGCTCTCCCTCTTTCCTCTTTTGTCTATTTTACTGCCTCTCTCAGGTGAGTTTTTTTGCATCTTTTGGTTTTTCTGTGAGAACCTTTTGTGTCTCTCGGGTTCTTTGTTAGGACCTTTCCCCCCCCCCCCTGGGTTTATTCATTACGTAATTTTGCCTCCATGGGTTTCATCGTTACGTCATTCGGTCTCTCTCCGGTTTCTTCGTTAGGAAGTGTCTTTTGTGGTTTTCTCATTCTTTATTTCCCAGCTCCTCGGTCTTTCTCGCCGCTTGTCTAGCATTTTCTTCTAGGCTGCTTTGATTCACTTGTTCTAACGCTTGTTCCTCTTCCTTTTCCGGGTACACACACGCACCTCTCCCGGCTTTACGCTTTCACGTAGAACTACTGCGCGGATCTTTGTGTGTCTCTTGCGTTATGGACATCATCGTCGTACTCATCATAAGTATTCTACTAGTAGAGAATAGCAGCAGCAGTAGCCTTAGTGTTTGACCAACCAGCAGCCCCACAGCGTACCCAGCTACCATCATCAGGTTCGACCGAGCTGGTCGCCGATTCGATGGCAAGCATACACGTAGCGGTCGTTGGCGTGCACGCGTGTAATTAGGAGGTGCACAATGATGGTCGACTGTGAGGGCCATAAACATGGGAAGACAAATTAGCTCTCGTGGTGATGAATTGGACCACCTGTTAAGGGGCGTTCGGTGACGACATTGTACCCACAACAACAACAACAACGACAGCAACAATAACAACAACAACAGCAACAAGCCCACTGACAACAACAACACCAGTAACAGCAACAGAGACGACAATCACCAGGACGGTAGGACAATCACAAATGGCGCAGAGGCAGCAAGGACTGCGGGCTCGAGTCTGTGATTCAGCATGCGTCATCACTGCTACCGCGGCCACGATCATAATAATGATGACACGACAATGTTGACAATGATGATAATGATGATGATGACGATCATCAAGAATGAGGACGACGACGACGAAGAACATCAGAGACTAGAGTCCACAAATGAACAAAACTGATGGACAAAATCAGTAACTGGCTGGCTTTCAACCACCTCCTTTTTTTCCTGCATGCTCTTTTTCTCTCTCTGCTTCCCTCCCAAGTAACCAGATAACAAAACAGAAGGCTAACTAATCGCGCGCGACACTAATGAACATCTGCTATTGCTGCTACTGTCGTTGTTGTTGTTGTTGTTGTTGCTGCTGCTTGTTGTTGTTTTTCGTTACCAAGCGGAGGTCGGGCGGAAACCCCCAATAGCCATAGGTCATCAAACCCAAACAGATCGGCCAATGCAACCACCTCCGGCGCACCTGCTGCTGTGGGCGGCTCGACGATGCCGTTGTTCGGAAGGCGACCGACCGCCCGTCGGCGACCATATAAGATTGCTCTTCTTTGTTTTCGCATCATTTGTTAGTCGCTGCACTCGATCCGCCTCATCGAGGCTGGCCACTCCAGCAAGACCCGAGATAAACTGAAGCACCCCTCCTCCTCCTTCCGCTATTGTGATTATTTATCGAGGACCACAACGATATTGATATAAATAAAAATATATACACAGGGCCTTCTATAAAATTCTAAGAAACGATATAGGGAACTGTAGAGAGAACATGGTCTCTAAGAAGTCTTGTTTCGAAGTGAGAGTGATATTACTAAGGTCTAAGGGAGTAGAAACTGAACCGGAAGCTTGGAGGGGAATAGCAATAAAAAGCTGTCCGTATAAAATATTTTCGGGAATAATAGCTAGAAGACTGGGGTCATTCTTGGAGGAGCGGGGGGTAATACCGGAGGAGCAGCATGGATTTAGGAAAGGAAAATCAACTTACTCAGCAATTCGGGAGCTGCTAGGAGCAATCTGGGAAACGCTGTCTAGGCCAAGAAGTTGTATATATGCGGTGTTTGTAGATTTAAAGGCAGCGTTTGACATAGCGCCAAGGGATAAAATAGTTGAAGAGTTGGCAAAATCGGGAGTGCCGGGAGCAGTTCTGAGGTTACTTATTAATATGTTAAAGCAGAACACGGTGCAGATTGATAGCGGGGTCGGTATTGCGGGAGAAGTGGCTCAAACCACAGGCGTCGCACAGGGCGATGGACTGAGCCCATTGCTGTTTTCTGTACTTTTGGGTGGACTACCAGAGTGGATAAGGGCGGGCTGGACCCAAGAGTGGGCCAGAATCTTACTGTACGCTGATGCTGTGGTCATCTTTGGTGGCAGCCTTTTCAGGGTGAAACAAGCCATGAATCGACTAGTTACATTCATGGATGAGAAGGGCTTGAAGGTTAACTGGGGAAAGACAGTAGCTATGAAATTCCGAAGGGGCGGCCGTATGGCCAGGGATGACGTGATCCAAGTCAGGGGAACAGAAATTAAATTTGTAAACAAATTTACATACTTAGGCATAACCTTGTCAACAAGCGGTAGCAGTTTTCGATTACACATCCAGGAGAGGGTCAGGAAGGCCACCATCGCAGCTGTGGCAATTAAATGGCCACATATGCTTTCAGTTCATGCAGTAATTGCTCTTTTCGGGATACAGATAGCACCCATAGCCACATACGGCATCCCACTAATATGGGATAAGTTGGGAGTAGGCGAATTGCGTTTAATTGATGGGGTGAGGTTTTTCTTTTTAAAGAGGGTTTTTGCGCTTTCGAATACATGCAGGAATAGAATTGTTCACGTCTTGGAGGGTGGCCCGCTGCTGACGGAAGAACTACAAAAACGATTAAATCTGAAGAAAACGTGCGCCTTTGAAGTTTATATGCGAAACTGGGAAACCAAAATTAGTGAGGTGGACATAGGTATTTATGGAACAGCAGCAATGACGAGCACTGAATGGCGGGGTAGCGGTGTAATTGATCGACATCTAACGACAGCCTTTGCAGCTCACGGATTTCATCACGTTCTGTGCAACGTGGAGGGTTTTCATGAACCACAGGATGAATGTCAATGCAAACAATGCTGGAGCAAATGTGATCGATACCACGCCGCGGTATACCCGGCGGTTAGGTCTATAGCAGAACTAGCAAAACGCTAGATTGTTGGCGTCTCGAAACATTTTGATGTAACATAAACACATTTACCCAGTTTGGGTGTTAATAAAACAAACATATTACTAAGGTCTATGGCACTCGTGTTGTTGCCCGACATAGGAGCACGAAATGTACGACTGCGAGACGCCTTGTTCTCCAATACAGAAAGCTGGTCAGAAGATGCGACAAGGCCGTTTAGAAGAGAATTCGCAAAAAATATGTTATTTTATTGGCCTTCATGCCCAACACTTCAATATCATAACCATACGACCATTTGCAGCGCTCAAAACTACCACATTCAGGCAAATGCGCAATTCATTACGATAATTTTAGTACCAAATATATAATAATGCGAGCCATAATTGCGGAGCAATTAAGATTGTTTGGCGGTCATTTCGAGACTGAGTGCATTCATAAATGACCTACTCCATCAGATAAATCGCTCGTAATACCTTTAGAAGCACACAAACATATTTATTATCTTACAGTGGAAGTGCTCGAATGTGTCTCCACAAATCATTCGCCAGAGTCGGTAGCATTCACAGAGATTTAGTGGACGTTTTGGAATATGCTAAATGATGCGATTGCGGTGGCCAAGCTATCGACCCGCCTGGGCCAATCCACCGATTCTCGAAGATTACATTGAGGTAATCACGTGCCGCAGAGGTGGAGTGCGGTGGCGCTCCGTCGTGCTGGAACTACAACCTGTTGCGAATACCTTCTGGAACGTCTTCCAACAGTCCTAATAATGTTTCATTTAGGAACGTATGGTACGCTTCCCTATCCAATCTGTTAGGGAGTATGTGAGGGTTTTTGAGGTCGTTATTCAAGGTTAATTCTTGGTGAACATTCACGGAGAAACGATTTTGGCGTTCACGCTGGTGAATCATGTGCGGGTTCCCGTTTGCCCAACAATGGCTCTTGTGTCTGTTAAACGCACTTCCTTGTTTAAAGCAAGCTTCATCCGAGAAACGCACATAAGCAGGGAACTCCGCGTTGCTTTCTAGTTGCCGTAAAGACCAGCTACATTAGTCAACTTGTCGTTCGTAATCTGTATCCAGCAGAGCTGAACTTGCTGCGGTCGGTACGTATGTAGTCGTTCCGATTTTAGTGCCCTGTAAACGGAACTGCGGCTCGAACCAACGTTTCGGGCCACCTGCGTCGTGCTTGCTGAAGCACGATCGGCTACCTACCACCTGAAGGATGCGCTCCATCGCTGGTGTCTATGGCCAGTTGAAGCCAATGCGGAGTTTCCTGCCGTTGTGCTTTTCACGGATGAAGCTTGCTTTAAACAAGAAGGTGACTAACACAGGACTAGTTGTCTCCCAATCCCACATTGTGTGCTCCCATGTCGGGCAACAACACCAGTGTCATAGATTTTAGTAATATTACCCTCACTCCACTACAAGACTTCTCGGAAAGCATGCTCCATTGGAAAAAAAATACTTATTTAAACGAGCTCTAAATTTCTCTATGTAGCTTTCTAAATATTTCTGAGAGACCCTGTATATATAGCAGCCATTGGTCCCGGCGAGGCACGCACCTTTTAAAATCAATGTATATATAATATATATGTATACTCGCGTTACAGCCATGATAACTGGCCTGCGATACAAGCTGTGTGCATTCTGTCGCGAAAAATGCTATTAAGTATCTGCCTCAATCATATATGCATATAGGGTGTCACAGATCACTACTGACGAATGAAAACACGTCGAGCGGGGTGACGATACGTAATATAAAACTATATTTGATTTAACAAAACAGTTTCCGAGTGGGTCTCACACGTGTAACACGCTTCTTACAGCTCGCTCAAACATAGACATCGTTTTCTTCTTTAGGCCGCGTGATCTCCTTCTCGTGGATAAGACACAGTGTTAAAGTAGGCCAGCTCTAGGTGTCTGGTTTGGTACCAGACCGCTCCAACAAACGCGGTTCTAAGCATCTTATTTCGTCAGAACGCTCCAACAAGCGATATTGAGACATTCACAACATAGGGTGAGTCAATGAGCTCTCTGGAATTCTTGAGATTCAGCATAACTGCGCACTTTTTAGCCTCGTTCATAAAATATTATCGTTCAATATAATTTTTAAAAACGACGACCACCGACTACCAGCGTAGCCCAAGAGGCTTAGCTAGTCGTTTTCTTTTTATTTTGTATGTAGCTGGGCTTGCAGATTTATAGCATAATCCTAAAGCATTTGCACTTTATGCCGACTGATTTAGTCATTCAAGCAAAATCTCGAACCCATGTTTCAATTTACCTCAACGAAACTGTGAAATGGTGTGACGAAAACAGACTTAAGATAAACGCAGATAAAAACAGGTTTAGATCAAAGTCCAAAGGCCTTCACGCTTAAGCAGAGATGGGTCATACTCGGCCAGAGTATATTTCCAGAGATGGGTCATACTCGGCCAGAGTATTTCACAGATGTAAAACGAGCTAGAATAACTTGGCACATATACCACCGGTTACATATGCATAAACCCGAACTGTTTTCGTATTGAATTATTTGTTTCTAGCTTACGTATACACATAATAAGTTTTAATATTATTATGTTAAACACCATAACTAACCTATCTGCCGCCTCCCGACAGGCATCAAACATTCTTTGAACTTTTCCAAAATCCCTGTCCAAAACCACCTGTATCATCTGCAGAAAGCAAGAGAGGAATTTTAATGAATATTCCCCCCTAACCCCAGCTCAGTGTTATGAATCTTTCACGCGATTCTCTCCGTATATATTAAAAAACTACTGATGATAGGGATATCCCTGTTGTCCCTTTAGCAACACCATCTTCACTCGACTGTCTCTCCTTCGTCACGATTCCCTCTAAGTTTCTCTAATAACGCTATTTAACTTGCATCGAATCCTTCTACATCTTGCAAATACGATACGTAATTGGCATGATTGTTATTGGCCATTTATCTTTCAAATAATCGTTGGCGGCTATATTTTTTTGCCCTAACAAAGATGCTCTTCTGCTCAATGTTATCCCATCTAGCCTACATGCCGTCGTTTTTTACCCCCTGTAATTATACTTGTATTTCTTCTCGACTTCCCTTCACTATTTCCATCACAAAAAATAACGCTTCTGCCGTCGCATTCATCTCTTTTATCGCGTTTTTATGGCGTACGCTTTTTCGTGGTCGAAGTTTGCCATGCTTCTCTCATATGAGTTGCGTACCCGTTGTCCCCCTGGAGCCCCCAACATACTATTAAATTCCTGTTCGTCCTGCCGTTTAATTCCATTTGTATCAAATCCTGAATATTTGCCTGCGTACATTTCAGCCAGTATGTACTCTCTTTGCTCGGGCGTCTACCCACCACTCTTGTGTGCTCTGTCCTCCAGTCCTATCTCTTCAACATTGCCTCCTTAATTTACTCATTTTGCCACCCACTATTTCCCTCCTCCTACTACTTCATAATAATTCATTATTAATAATGTATCATATTGAGATATCCCTGACTATCGTATACTTTCTAACCACTATTAGATATACTTTAATTATTTCTAGCTTTGACTCTAATACCCAGTTTAAGCAACATTTTCCCCTCCATATGCTTTCGCCAGTCTAACTGATAAATGTAGGCACCCAAGTATCCAAGACACATAGCACCTACCCCAATACTACTCGCGACCGCCTCTGTTCACCTACTGTACAATCGCTTACGATCCTCTGATGCAGAACTTAGCGCCCTTTGTACCCCAATATTTTGAATTATCTCTCTAAACGCTTCAATATCAACTACCAGTGTGTCTTTCATTTTCACTTCTATCACCTCTATATACACTATGTTTTTCTTAACAAAATTCCCATTGCAAACTTATTCGCTTTCATATTTATATTCGTCCGACACCACTAGTAGCTATGCAGCCCCGGTGGAACTTCTGCTTAGAACAAATGTATTTCTGTAACAACAACTATACCTATTTCTCGTTTTTATATACAATTTCTCCTACTTATCCGTTATCATACTACCTTTGATAGTTAGCATTGCTATCCGTTCGAAAGTTGTTCGCTCCCTTTTTCTGCCTTTTCTATTCGAGCTTGGGTCTACCATCTGTTTAACATTTCTCGTGATTCATAAAGCTGCTCATAGCCAGCTCCGGATCGCATCAAACTCTCCCTGAGTTTGCACCCCGTGTGCGCCGTACCCCCAGACATCTGCCTGTCTCCCTATTGTCCCGTTACGATGCCTCTGCTCCTTCATTCGATCATCTGTTGTGTTGACCTTTAATCACCTAGCAATTACTAACCGTGACTAATCATGACCTTTAATCACCAGCAATTACTAACAGTTTTTCCAACTGGTAGTAGCGCATCCCGCAACTTTTTTTCTTAATGCTGCCGATCCGTTCAATCAACTCCTTGTATAACCGCCTATTATATGATTCTCCTTCTTCTCAAGGCGGCTTCATTCTTTTCGATCCTCTTTAGTATTGTTTTTTTGTACATCCGCCATGCACGTCTCCCAGTGGGTTTGCGTAGCGTTACCGATGCCGTGCCGTTTCTCTGCTTCTGCCTTCGCTTTTACCATCTTTGCATTCATCGGCCGATGTGAATCACACCCCGTGCAACCGGCAAATGGCGGGTCACGCTCTGCAATTATCTTCTTGTCCATTATACTTCCATACGTACACGCAAATATTTCACTTAAAGACACGCACGACTTAAAACAATCTCCTTAAGATGCCTATTTATCATAGCCTCTCTTTCGCAAATGCGCCACCTATAATTCCTCTCTCTCTCTCTCTCTCTCTCTCTATATATATATATATATTAAGTTCGCAATAAGTTTGCATTTTAGATGGCACATAATTATAAGATAATCGTCATTATATACAATTTTAACGCTTTTTTAGAGACATTCTTCGAGGGTCTCACTCCCTTAGTGAGTTAGTTATTATTACCCATAAGTTACAGATATTATTGCCCATTAGTTACTATATATAAATCATTTTAGCATACAGTATCCTAGTGTGGGGGGAGGCTACAATGTCAGTCATTTGAAAACTGCAAGTCCTCGAGAACTATACAACCCAAAACCATAACCGGCATACCGGTGACCTCTAAACTTAGACAATTCGGCTTTTAATATCGCCTGCTTTAACTTTATCTGCTTCGCCTTGCACTTGTTGCATTCCGTGTCATCAGCTTAATGCTAGACCAGTCCGCTTACCCACTAGTGCCCGTTTAAATTACGCCTTACGTGTTTGAACTGCGCCTCTCCTTGTTTTCCGTCGCACAGTTTTTTTTGTCTTTTTGCCGTTAACTTCTGGACTGGTTCTGCTAAGCAAATCGTCCATTCCCTTGCGTCGTAAATGGAGCGTCGGCATCTAGAAAAATTCACTGCGACTTGCTCAAACCACTAAGAGAGCTTAATGCTTCGGGATTATCTGGGCGGTGGAACACCGTGGATTCTGAATAACTGTGAACGCAGTTTTTCTTGGCGGTTTCCTTTGCGGCTGTTTTTGCCGTCTTCTCTTGCCGAGTTGGAACTACTTGACTCCAGCCCTCATCATCTCGAGTACCGTGAGACGTACAGCCAACTGTTTTAGACGTTTCGACCTTGATAACGTCATCGGCCTGTGACACTTAGCAATGCACCTATAATTCTCCTCGCCGTCCCTGTTTGTCTGCCGGCTTTACAGCCTAACAGAGTTGTGGCCGCGCGGGATGACTGGGCGATAAATGATCCCTTACTCCACTCAAATAACGGTAACGGGCGACCTTTGGCGAGGCGTATATGGAGACGCCAGGTGCAACTTGTTCCTTACCAATCAGTGCACGTTCTAACCGCGATCGCTGTCGTGCGGGCAGCCTCCCCCACTACATTATCGTCGTCGCGATGATCCACCCGCTCACCTTTCGAAAACGTCTCCACAACGACTTTTCTTCTCCGACTCGCACGCTTAGTTACGATCACTGGGTCGCCAGTCGAGAGCCTTGTAGACATTTCACACCGATCAGAGCACTGCAATTTTAATTTGTAAAAAATCACACTACTTTTGGCGCCTCGATCCGAACGTGACTACTCCAGGCAACCGCGAGCAGACGACCTATTATTATTATTGGTGTTACTAGTATGAACCTCTACTTGAACTTCATTATTTACTAGTTGGAGTCCACAATGGAAGCCGCGTTCCCTCAGCAGCGTGTGCTGTGTCTAGAATGTGTTCAGCTAAGTCTTTGCGTAACCTTTGCGTAATCAGTTCCCTCATTGATGAGTCCCATGGTCTCCATTACGATAAGTACCACAATATATCCACCAGCGAGCTCTGAACTTTCACTATTTTTCACGGTTTCCGCATGTTATCTCGTTACTTGTCCTGGTTTATTATGTTTAGTACTTGTAATGTACGTGAATGCCGCATTGTCGCTATTGTTATCTGATCTACTACAGCAAGAGATATAAGTAGCTATATATATATGTTCTATTTTTAGCACCTTTGCACTTAAATCTGGCTCAATCACTTTAAAGCACGCTACAATGTTGGCCTAGTGATTATGGGATTATTAGCGTACACACGCTACTCTTAAAAAAGCTCACCTGACAAAGTCTAACAGCGTTATATAGCAAGATTCTGAAGGCCAATGAATGTCCTCATTACACGAGATTACTAGTCCGGAATACTTAATATTCAAAAGCTCAAGTGTCTTTGACTGTTTGGCTTGTGGCACCGCCCTATTGGAATCAGAGTCTGCTTGCATCGATTCTATCCAAATACGGCCACTGACCATTACGGTCCCATGCCGCGATAATGCCAGATTCGACAGTTTTGTTTATTCAGACTCACGACACATTTAGATCGAAGTGGACTTTGTCGCAAAAGATAATTATTTGCACCTGCTGAATCTTATGTGAAAGCCTAACTAGATTTGAGTTTAAAAACACCAGGTTGAAACGCGCGAAAGATCCAGTTGTTCGGCACGTCGCCGAACCGATGTTACCGCACAGTGCTCCCCACTGCAGCGGCAATAAGTTGATTAGCTGAACGAGCGCTCCGTTTTTCACGGTCTGAGAAATCACGTACTGAGCTATTAATCTTTTGTACAGGTACACAGTGGTGTTCCCACTAGGCCCGCTATGTGAACCATAAGTCGCACAAAGAGCCACTGTCATGATTTTTGTTTGTCACAAATTTTCCACAATATCCACGCGTCTTCTGCTGAGCAGCGCTCTATCTTGAATTTGGCAGCCAGCGTTCTGTTTGCAAAGAGAAAAGTCGCAGAGAAGGCAGAGTTGAGTGCGGGCACTTTTAAGGTTTTGGACACTTTATATATATATATATATATATATCTATATATATGTTTCGCCGATTTCGGCGTATGGACGGCAAGAAACCGCTTCGTGTACATTCTAACGGGTTGCGGGCCGGCAGTGGAAACAATCAAAGTCAGGGTTAGGTCACCTATTGCAGGACCACTTCAGCAACTTTTGTCGGAGTGGCAGGGAAAAGTGACCGAGGCCTCGGCAGAGGTAGTTGGATGTGTACCTTGCCGGGGACCACTAGCCGGCACGTGTACACAAGGTACATTGTGCATGGCTATCATCACTTGCTATGTTCGACCCAAGGATTTCACCAAGTTAGCGATCAATGTCGTTGCCGGTTCTGCTCGCAGATATGCGCTAAATACCACACAGCGAGCATCGGCGGTCTTTGCACTTTTTCGCCCGGTAGAACGGTACCATCTTGAAATGCAATGTTATTGCAAAATAAACAATATGTATGTATATATATATATATATATATATATATATATATATATATATATATATATATATATATATATATATATATATACATACATATACATATGTTTCGCCCATTTCAATGTATCTTAGCGGAGGACCGGAACTAGAGCTTCTATCGAATATGCACTCTATTTTTCAAAGACGAAGAACAAATGACCACATTTTATAAGTTTCATATATATATATATATATATATTATTTAGATATTATTCAGCAGATTGCCATCCAGACCGACTGTCAGCTGATATATATGTCGGGTGTTTCGTCAAGATAGACGCGCTTTCATGTTTGAATCCTTGTTGTATCAGGAATCCGCTCACCCGGAAGACGAAGGCTCATGTTCGGTGGAACACAAACCCTTTGGCTTTCGGATTTTTTTTTTCTCGTGGCAGGAGAAAATACACCATCTTCGATATATAAGCAAAGGACAGTTATTGTATGTCCGGTCCTCGGCGCCGGACGGACCTGCTCTAAGATTGCAAATTTCGATGGTGTCGGTCTACGGACAGTTCAGCAGATCGCAGCCGATTACACAGTTGTAGAAGAAATGGCACAGATTCCTGCAGAATAAAGAAGAAGATTCATAACAGAGTAAACAAGGACTTACGAACTGATCGACATCAGATAGTTTAGGCGTGAATCTAGCATGGTTATAACGCTCATGTACAGTCTAGTTCACAGAAGAAATCAGGTACAACTCCTATGTCACACAAGTGAGGCAAAAATCTCAGAGGCCGAAAAAGCCAATAGACTTGCTCGATGCCATTTGCTACTTTCTTCTCTTAACCATGAGCTGTAAGCTGTCTTCGTATCTTGTCCGACGTAAGAAATGGTCACCGTAAATGCAACAATAAATCAGAAGAACGATCGCTGGATTACCCAAGCGATGTCCCCGTCATGGAACATTTATAGATAAACACATTGATTCCCGGCCAATGTTCATGTTCTGAGTCTGGCGTCCAGCGAAAGGGATGCCATACGACATTGCATTCTTCAGAAAGGCGAAACCATTACAAAATAAATCTACTTGCGTGTTCTACAAACTGTCCTGAAACCGTGGATATATGAAGTATCTAAGGGACTGCCGCACCTCCTTTATCAAGATGGCACTCCCGCTCATACCAGGCGTTTGGTACAGGAGTGACTATCTGAGCATATGAGCATGTTTCGGGCAAGGACGTATGGCCGCCGAATAACCTTGCTGTGGATTCGCTTTGGACTACTATCTGTTGAGCGAGATTGAGCAAGAGCATAATCTCGACATGTTAACATATACTTGCTCACTGCCGCCATTAAGAGAGCGTTTAACGATTTATATAGGGTCATTTTGACAAGGGTTTGCACGCGTTTTAAAATTCCCAACGTTGTCAAAAAGTTTTACTAAATATCTGTTGGCTTAGCTAATATATATATATATATATATATATATATATATATATCTTTTGTGCCCATACCTAAATATAAACAGATATTTTTAATGTTCAGTATATTTATTTATTGTATAATGCATTAAGTATACGTTACACATTTGATGAGTCGAATGATTAGCCAACAGTTCTATATATATATATATATATTGACTTCGTTTCAGGGGATCTACCAGTATTCGGGTCGGAGAGAATAGCTCTCGCTCGATATTTTCTAGGGAGACTCACTGGTAAAATGCATGATGTACACCGTGCGTCTTAGCTAAATCCACGGTAGTGTAGGACTTACAGACTCACTAAAATCCAGTCGTGCTTTTTGCCTTTTGTCGGATGTAGCCGCAGTGCTGTCGTCTTTTTATAGAGCACTGTATATATATGAGCATGTATATATATGAGCACTTCAATAGCACAACGAATGGCCGATCACCTACTCTATTACTCATAAGTTCAGCATAATTACTACCAGGTGGTCTCTTTGCTTTGCTGTTACTCTATGTATTGTTAGCGCGTATGTGGCAATCAGCCATTCACCAGCAAGTGAAGCAATGATGCTCCCGAGAATTGCCTACCGAGATCCCACCCAGAGCACGCTACTCTTTGTTCAGTGGTCACCGGCTAGGCTTTACAGCCTTGTTGGCGGCTACTGTTATTGATGCAGCTGCTGTTGTGGTTGTCGCTGTGTGTTGCCGTTTCCTTGTTGTTGTTGTTGTTGTTGTTGTTGTTGCTGCTGCTGCTGCTGCTTCTGTTGTTACTGCTGCTGTTTCTAGTGTTGTTTTAGTTGCTGTTGTTGTTATTGTCTTTGAGATTGTGGCATACCGACTACACGCCCGATGCGTGTCAGACCTGGTGTCAGACCTGGTCAAACAAGCAGCGGACCAGTCACGGGCGCCAACCTACTAACGTAATCAGTTATGCCCGCTTCTCAGGCAACTCTTGCAGCATAGTTAGCAGCGTCTGCAGTGTGCCCATCCTGGCCGAGCGATGAAACCTCCTAAAACGACCCCGCAGATCGAGCAGCCGCTCGGCCAGCGTCGCCGACGACAGCGGCTCGATCCGACAGTATAGGACTTAAGACAGGCGAAGACGGCCACTGCCACCCCGGAGGAACAACTCCTTTACTATATGAAGCAATGACTGGAAATGCACAATGAAGTCATGAATGCACGGCCTATGTCGTCCGCCATTCCGCTCGATAACTAGATGGTCCCCAGCAGGCGCATTCAACATGTTTGGGCTTGGGTTCACATCCCCTCGTGCCCGTACACCATTATATGAGAGAAGATAGGAAAAGA
The DNA here is from genome assembly GCA_003439945.1 of Dermanyssus gallinae. Taxonomy (NCBI): domain Eukaryota; kingdom Metazoa; phylum Arthropoda; class Arachnida; order Mesostigmata; family Dermanyssidae; genus Dermanyssus; species Dermanyssus gallinae. The sequence continues at coordinate 102,973 of QVRM01004960.1, read as the reverse complement.
GGCCATGAGGTAAATATATATATATATATATATATATATACATGTGTGTGTGGGGGAGGCACACGAAGAAAAGAGCAAATTATCGAACACATCGAGTACTGGCTACAGTGGTCCGAGGCTTTTGTTCTACTCGTAATGAGAGTCAATTATGCACTATATGGGCTTCTGGTGTTTCCACAGGTTGTCTCCGTACAGGTTGCCTTCCGACCCGAGGGCAGCCTGATTCAAGCTCCTGGTTTACGTTAGTTCCACAGCTGCAATCCACCCAGACGGGCAGTCGGCTACCAACGTTTTCCATCCAACAAGACTACTGCCAACTAATAGAGCCACCCAGCAAACCAGCCGAAGACCATGCAGCAGGCTAGATCGCTTACATTCCGAGTTGAATACTTCTTTGAGATTGTTGTTGAACCATTGCGCAAACTGGTATTGTTTATTTCAAAATATTTATAGTTGAGCCCATGCTCCCTAATGCCATTTCGTTGTGTGTACTTAAATCAGAAAGTTCGATCATTAGATTGCACATGAGAGCTGATCCACATGAGCGTTTATGATTAGACCACCGAATGGTACCGTTCCTATATTCGCAGCTTTTTTAAGTTTGGGTCAACAGCTTCTTCAGTGGGCGCTTATCGGGTGCGGCCGGTGTGCCTTGGGGTGATCGCGCTCTGCCGCTGTGGTATCTGTAATATATTTTAGATGTAAAGCGCCTGCCATCGTAGGTTAGGCAGCTCAAATACGCAAGTGGCTTCAAGATACACTCCCCCCTTTGGCCGTCTGCTATGCTCGACTTACTTTTAAATTTCGTTCTTGTTAAACATGGTAATCAAGACTTACATTGTATAATTAACGCTAACTGATCAAACTTCCGTCTGTCCCCACTATACGCAATGGGCGTCCAGCTAACAGCCGATCTCAATTTTAATGCTCATATTATGCACGTTGCCAAAGCTTGTTCAGTTTTAGTAAACACCGTTTTTATGTGTCTGGTTATAAACGAGCTTGAACATGAGGCTTTTTGAGCATTACCTATGGGCTTATCTATAAATGTTACTAACGTGCATATATATGTTTCATTGCTATTCTATTATATGGGTGCTATATTGTTAATAGTACTACTGTAAGTATTTTCATATTTCACGTGTTTTGATCCAATCAGTTAACAAAGCTTAAATAACTAAACACATTTTATAAACACAATGTTATTGATGATAACTTAATTGAGAATTTTACTATGGTCTAGCTATTCTATGTTACGTAACGGCTATTTCTAGCTTTTTCTTCCTTGGCTGTTTACATTTATTTAGATATTAGTGCCTGCTAGTGAGTTGCGTGCCGTCAGTGGAAACAATCAGAGTCAGGTTAGGTTACTTATGACAGGACCACTTCAGCAATTTTTGTTAAAGTGGGAGAGAAAAATGACCAAGGAATCAGCAAAGGTAGCGCAGTTGGATGTGTACCTCGCCAGGGAACTTTGGGATGGAATGGCATGCACTAGCCGGCACGTGTACACAAGGTACATTCATCATCACTTGGTATGTTCGACCCAAGGATTTCACCGAGTTAGCGATCAATGTCGTTGCCGGTTCTGCTCGCAGATATGCGCTAAATACCACGTAGCGAGCTGCCAGACGCATCCCGGTGGGACGGTCGCTGAAGTGCTCAAATTGTATATAATGAACTGTATTGTAAGTATGTAACATCTTGAAATGCAATATTATTGCGAAAAAAAACAATATGTATGTATATATTTAGATATTTATGTCAGTAACCCTAAATCAGGTTTTCTGTCCTGCCAGACGCATAGAACATAAACATTATGATCAAACTATCACAGTATTATTTGTGCGATATGTATATATGCGATCCAGTCGCACAACTCAATGCGAGGTTAAACTAAATTGCTCAAACTGCTTCTCCCTCAGTTCTGAGTTATCTGGCTGTGAGAACGGGGCAATATCGTGGCTGGTCACGATGTGATTGTGACAATCAATATAAATAGTTATTTTGGCAATATGTGTAAATTGTGACTCTTGTAACGCTCTATGCATATAGAGTGTTACAAGGGTCATATCTTTAATCTGTACACGCTGTTCCCTTGAGTAACGTTTCATTTTGAGTTTTGGCAGTCCCAGTTAGTTTTGCTTACGAAGGAAATTTAAAGTGACTCTTGAAAAAAAAAACATATATATATATATATATATATATATATATATATATATGCATGCTTCCTATGATTTCATAGAAATTAAATTTACTTTTAACATTAAGAATTATGTGTTTTTGTAATTCTCCGTGAAAATCTACAGAGCATTGCAATTTGGAGTAATAGTCGTCTTGATTTGGAAGATAACGATCTTTACATCGAAAGCCAAAACAAAAACTGGAAAATGGCCACTGTACTGTGTGAGATTCGAATTTGTAAGACAATGCAAAAGCGTGTTCCTCAGGAAAAGCACTGATATTGGAACTAAGCAGTCGACCTGCGCTGCCGCCGATCTGGCAGCCGCTGCGGCTCTCGCTATCCAACCCGTCTAACCAGCTGTAATCGGTACAGCAGATTGCTATGTTAGTGAGTAATTTTGTTCAATACTTAGTCACCAGCCCAGAGGTTCCAAGGTCGCTTTGCTCCGAAGCTTTGAATACTTGGCACAACCGGAGCATGCAAGCGGCGTGGAGTAAAATATCAAAAGTCTAACGTTGCCTACAAAGGACTTAGTGCAGTCGTTAGCCAGTATTACGGCAGCGTTTAGAGATGAAATACCGACGAATTTTTCTTGTCTGATCTGGCCTTTCCATTGAAAATGAGTACTCGTTTAGTGTACATGCTCTCAGACTGCTGTGGCATATGTGACATAGAATACATGATGATACAGTGTTGCCGTTACTTTCAAACGATGCGTGTAACGGCGCGCTATAGTGTACTATACTCTACAGCTTTCGGTTACAAAATCTTTGGACACAGTGACGACGCTCTACGGCCTTATGCACCAGTATGTAAATCACCAGAGCACGAACTGTGCATAAACTGCACAGTTTGTCGTTGGTCCTTTGCTGTAAAAGATTCCACTAAATTGGAAACTGCTGTTGGCGCTGCGATTTCACTGCCGATTGTAGTTGTCGTTCAATTGGCGATACATCTGAATCAGCTGTGTAAACAGTTTAATCCGTCGGCGTGGTCAAGTCGACCGTAGAGCGCCCAGTACCTGTTAGTTAGAGAGGTGCCCCTGGGCAAAACTGGAGTACAGACGGCAACTGTGAGAGTACAGCGAAGTAAAACGAAAGTAGTTCCAATCGGCTCTAACACATATTTAATTTAAAAAAAAATAAACAGTCAGAGTAGCCGGGACCAATTTTACTTATGCGCTACGATCAAATTGGTAGTAAGAAACAGATTACTTCTCTACCCACGTCATTACAGATGCAGCTTCAGACAAGGATTCCGCATCCCACATCACATAAAAGCCACATAAAAGTCACATAAAAGCAGAGACAACCTAGAAAAATTGCTCAATCAAAACAGAGTAAATTGGCATGTTGAGCTATGAATGCTGCATGCCAATACTGCACATGCCATACATGCACGTGGCAACTTACCTAGATGTCTATGAACGTAGGATTGCGTGCATTCAAATGTGCGCTTTCCAATCGTGGCTGAACCCGGTCAAGCAAAATAGTTCTTCCCTCGTACAGAACGACGTTGTGGCAAACATCTGATATAGGCGGTGCTATCCTTGGTTATGTGCAGGATACAGTTTCCGTTCTTAAGCGCACGTATTTTTCTTCTTCTAAGCATTATGCTAGTATAGATGCACATCGAATCAATTTTATCATATATCTTATCGATAATTTTCTATGTGTTTATGATGTACAGCTTTCTAGGTTTCTTGAGTTTAAATAAGTTGACTGCAGCATTATCGAGATACTACAACTATCAGACTACTTTCCAATCTACGTTTTGTTACATGTCGGATTTAACTCTACCAGGCGCAAGGTCTTGTGTTGGAGGAACGTTTAGCGCTGGCAATATAACAGACCGAACTGTAGTCTGTTATAGTGTAGTCTGTGAAGACAATACTGATTGTGCATAAAGGCCTTCACTGAGTTGTTAATCGTCCACTACAGTGGGTGTTTTCCGAAGAATGTTCAAGACACCTTTTTGCAAAATGTAAAGGGTGAGTTGTGTTGTGATGACCAATTTACGGGCACACTCGACATGCTAACAGGTAAAAACTTTAAAAAAAAGCTTTCTATCGACAAGACGAACTTTTTTGGCGTTTAGATCGATTGGCGTTGCATTAGAACTTTTAGAGCGCCGCCCTCTGGCATTGCCTGTTGCTATTTAATATATTAACCTTCAAACCATAGTTTTATTAGGAGAGTATTCGCGCAAAAATCACCGCCATAGAAATTTTGTTAAAACTCCTATAGAAGTCCTAAAGAAAGTATTTTGTTGCTGTTTGCTTTGCACGCGTGATTTGATTGTGTACAATGTGAAACCCTTCTACATGCACTAACAGTAACTCCGGTACACATATTAAGGTGGCTGAATCGGCTTGATTCAAATAACTACAGTCCAATTGTTCGGGCGAGCATTACCGAGCCAAATTGCAGTGACGATTCTGTAAATCGCTCTGCGAGCAGAAATGCAATGTCGATTCCGTAAATCGTGCTTGCCTCGAGTTTTAAAAATAATTGCAGTTTTTGTTCTATTGAGACTGTCACTTCCACTCAAACTGCGATACGGTGTGCACGCATGGCGACTATATTGTTTTTACCAATGCTGTTGTTGATGTTATTGTCTTTCTCCTTTCTTTCTTTTGTTTTCTTCTCCCTCCGACCATTGTTACTCTTGTCCTTCGTTGAAAATCTGTTGGCACTTATTACGTTACTCTAGCTATTTATAGCTACCCTTTACGACGCATGGCCACAAAGAGATGAACTGAAAGATATGTAAAGCCTATAAAAAAAACACCAGCCCCTTGATCAACAAACGCGTGCTCTACGGGTGGCCCTAGCCTCTTGAGAGGCGGCCATCTACGGTCCCAGTTAGAGAGGATGTGAGCATTTCGATGCGCTTTTAGGCAAAATGATACACGCAAATGCGCTTATTTGTCCTACATCTGGGGCGCCTGGGCACGACTCAATTGCATGTATCTGCGTCGTATTGAATACTATTGCAACACAGTTTTTAGGCAAACTATTATTGACGCCAAATTCGTTAAGTCGGCTTGTGGCAAACCGCATACCTTAGTACCTTTGCTGAAACAACGTTGCATGTGCTCGTAAAAACTACTAGACCTTTTCTGGCTGCTTAGCTTGTTAGATCTTTCATGAGCTTTATGTAGCAAGAGTTTTGGAGCAAGAGTCCTATATAATATTGGTTTCAATTCAAACATAGTTTATTTACGGAATATATTTTTTTTGCGAGAGCAATATATATATATATATATATAAATGTGATTTCAAAGCTTGATATACATGTATGCATACGTGTGCTAAAATCTCACTTCTGTGTATGTAAGGTTCTCAAAAACGAAATTGCTTTGTTATTAGCAAATTGTGGCATCGTGAACAGACTGACAGTCAAAAATGGGACCTTGAAATGCGAGGTGGCGCATTTAGCGTTTTTTTGCTATTAGTTGGTGCAGAACTAGGTGAGACTTTTTGCTTCTGGGAATTCCTATCTTTAGGCACCGTGTTATTCAACCTAACGGAGCGAATATTATAGTAGCGGATATTATAACGGAGCAAATATTATAGTAGCGGATGTTATTAAACTAGCATTCATTTTAGGAACATAACACTCTTGTTTGCCTGCAGTTGGGCTAACTAAGATGTGGTCGAAAACGTTTGTTTAGACTAGAAGCTGTTTCACGCACACAAAACATAGTCTATCCTAGGTCGAGACCTATTGCTCGGTTGCAGGTTCGCCTGTTAACCGGTAGACGGCGCGTCTGGAAGACGCACAGAAAATAATTGATTAATTAATTACTGAAACTTAATAGGTGCACAGTTTATATATGCATTGCATTTGCAGACTTGACTCAACTGGAGACGTCCGCGTTAATATTTTACACTTACACAGTAATCATAATGCTTCAAATGTAAGTTCAAGTAATCCTTTCTATTAAAAGCATGCTTGCATTTTCGTACAAAGTTATATATTAGTATCAACATGTACATTTGTACATACACACTTACATAAACACTTCTGCATACAATGACGGTAATATGCTGCGCTTACGCCTATGCTTTTACAATTTTTTTCAGACTTTTATTCAGACGTAGCCATGCGAGCACACAATGTCACGGTTAACACGCATAACAAAGACATGCGTGTTTTGTAGCGGCGTAATCTAGGAGACTAGTACGCCAGTGATGCTTGTCATCTACCGGGGGTCGCCGGTTCTATCTCTCAGCGATGCTCATTGAGAATATATGATAAACCATACCACTGAGAGTCGGCGTATAGGATTGAGAATATATGATAAATCATACCACTGAGAGTCGGCGTATAGGATTGTTGGGGAAACCCTAGATATCTTAACAGTCCGGCTCTTTATACCCTAGATATCTCAGCGGTCCGGCCCTAGTTCGGTTTAGAGGCAATCTTACTAGGGATTTGCACATTGGGCTAAGCTACTGAGTTGAAAATACGGAGAACCACTTAATTAGTTATAGTCAGACTTACAGCCATATAATGTGTAGTAGCAACACGCCTTGGACGAGTCTCTCTTAGACCAGATAAAAAAGAGATTGACAAAATTACATGCCCACGCACACGAGTTTTATATAAGTAAGGTATATTTGATATGTAGTATGTTTTATTCCACCTGCCGACCCGTTACATAAATCAAGATCGGCCAGGTCTAGCGACTTTAGCCCAACTAATTTTTATATATTATATATATATATATATATATATATAATATATATATGAGTTTTACCATTCCTTGTGGAATATCTTTTGAATCAGATGCGCTCGCTGTGTAGTATGTCATACAGCGTGCTGCTGGCTTCGTAGATAGTTGTATATTATTGCTATGGTATAGTTATATGTATTTTAACAAATATCCTCGTCTGCCGTGCATTCATAATATTAATTGGATTATCACGATGGTTGTATTACTACCTAATTGCACAATAGTTTGTTTTAGCGGGCGTCTTCCCATGGTTCCTTATAATCTGTGCCATTTCCCTAGCCTGCGTTTGGTTTCATTTATCTCTTGCCATAATGGTTTATCACCGAAACCTAGTGCTTCGGCTATGGACACTGTTCTCACTCCTCCTAGCTCGTCGCACTTCAGCACGATATGTTCGATGGAGTCTTCTTCTATATCACACGCTCTGCACCGAACGCTCTCAATTTCCGAGTATCTGGCCGCCAGCAGTCGGGTGTTGAGCATACCGGCCCCACTACCTCCAGAGTCTCAGTGCCACAACCGCTATTTGGAGTAATACTTTCCTGAAAACGGACAGATACAAATATGTAGATACGTTTTACTATTTCCGTGAGTGGTTTACCTTTGTGCAAAGATAAATGATTAAGCATATGTAGATGTTTTAACTCTGAGCTCATAACTCTCTGTGAGCGTAACTTTTAAGCGCCTGTGGTCATAACAAACTTAATTTATTGCTTGTATATATTTCTAGAACCGGTATTGATGCTTACATGTGCGTCTAGTGCCACAATGCAATGCAAAGTTATTCCGTATTCATCTCTAGCATGTCATTTTTAGCGCTTCTGGAACCATTTGGGAGCAAGAAGGGTAGCGCGGTCACCTATCAGTAAAGCAGATCAAAAACAGTGTGGTCAACGAGCTTAAACATGAGTGGAGTGTAGTTTGATTCTATATGAAGTCGCTTGTCATTGCGTTGCCACTGTTTGTTCTATGCGTATAATTATACTAATGCTAAATTCGTTTTATATTTGCCGAAATTGCCTGTTGCAGGTCATTTTGGCATCACGCGTCCTGCCGTTTGCACCAAGAGCCATTGCCTTCCGTTTTCTCGCCGCCCTGCCCGCTTCTTTCTCTCTATCTTCACTTCGGCTTACTCCGACATGCTAATTGCTGCAAGGGTCGAAGCCAACCCCATACACAGAACCCGCCTCGGTGAATGCACCCGCCAGTGAGACGGTGACTGGCTGGAATTCTGCGAGCAACACGCGGTGACGGCCGGCCGACACGAATGCCCACTTTCGGCAGCAGCAGCCTCTGTGCGGTACCGAATCGAGTTGTCCGAACAGGCATATAGACAAACAGAAAGACACAGACAGGCAACCAGACAATGCGTGATGTTCCTTGAAGAGTTATTGGCGGCAAGATTGCATGTCATGAAGAGAGCGCAGCATTGCGCATGGTGCGTCGCTTGGCGGGGCATACGCTCTCGAGGATGCCCGCAGTCGGAATGACGCTACACTTCGTTCCGGTCGAGCCGGAAAGCAGCTCACGAGCACGAAAAAGCACACGACCAAAGAGGCGAAGGAGAAGAAGGGAAAGAGGAAGAAGAGAGATCGTCGCGATATCGAAGTGGTGAGAGGCCGACAAGCCGGCGACGCCGACCAAAGTAGAGAATCTCGCTCGCCTAGCCATACGCTTGCTGATCGCCCCATACACGAACCAACACATGCGCATATCTAGCTACACACCTGCCCCTGTCTGGAGCCTGCTGCTGCTGCCTGGTGGCTCTACATGTCCGTCGTCGCCGGGGCGTCTCGCCGCTGAAACGGAGCGGAGCGAGCGAGCGCTCTGTTGCTTGTTTCCAGCTCTGTTCGGTATCGAGCAACGCACGCAGTGTTACAGTACCGACTACTATCGCTGTGTGACTACCACCGAACACACAGACTGTATCGTCGTCCGGCGCTTACGGCCCGGCAACCGGCCGGGAAGGAAACCGCAGAAGAGACGAAACTGCAGCGGAGCCGGGTGCAGTGCAGGATGATGGTTCGTGCTGGAAGTAAGTGCTACATCTAAGTACAACAGCGAGTACGGACGGCGTCTGTTGGTTGTGGAACGACAATGTTCGTGACCAACAGCGCGCCTCGGGCACGATGGCAGCGATGACCAACAGGTCAAGCTAGTCACGCTAATCTGGTATCGGGCGCATGCGCCAACCAAAAGTCTTGGGCCGGCCAGCTGAGTCGGCTGCTGCTGAGCAACACCTGAACGACGATAGGCACTTGTTGACCAACTGAACTAATTCTCCAGTGCTTAAGAGCGTCCCCGTCAACATTACTCGGTTCAGAGGTCGGTTGAGCGTTGTTGATCGAGCAAGCACATAGTCGCGCTCTTTGTGCCGAGGATGTGATTTGACTAGTTGAGATGCCGGCGCCAGCTCTGCTAAGTAGGTGGAAAGAGTGATTGTGGTTTGTGCACCTGTATGCTCGTTGTTAGAAGCGTGCAGGTATGAACATGTGGTGAGTGTTTTGCTAATCGTCTACGTCGCTTCACGTCAAAAAGGCTAGTCTCGGCGGTCGTCGCTGGCCTGGAGAAGATAGTCGTAGTGATCACTGTGGTGCTCGTACGGACCGCGCCGCGTAGGACGATCTGTGTCATGGAATAGGCACGTGATCTCAGGTGTAGGAATTCGTGTGGATCAACTGTCGTCCACCAGCTAGCTTACCAGCCAGTCAAACGCCTGGCAAATCTGGCTAGACAGCATCTTCTTATAGTTAAGGGAGTCAGTCATCCATCATCCTTCGTACGCTTTTGCGGCAACGACGACCTTAGCCGATCACGATGGCGCTGTTCGCGCACGGTAGCCGATTGGCGCGCGTCTACCGCACTCGGCTCCAGTCGGCGCGTCGATGCTCGACCGACACCCGACCCATCAAGAAGGTGCTCGTGGCGAATCGAGGCGAAATTGCCATTCGAGTGTTTCGGGCGTGCTCCGAAATGGGCATTCGATCGGTCGCCGTCTACTCGGAGCAGGACAAGATGCACATGCACCGGCAGAAAGCCGACGAATCTTACCTGATCGGGCGGGGCCTACCGCCCGTCCAGGCCTATCTGGACGTGCCCGAGTACATCCGAATCTGCAAAGAGAACGACGTCGATGCCATACATCCGGGGTACGGATTTCTGTCCGAACGTCACGATTTTGCCGAGGCCTGTATTCAGGCCGGCCTACGTTTCATTGGGCCGTCGCCGCACGTCATGGCGCAGATGGGAGACAAAATCGCCGCGCGTAAAAGTGCGATCGATTGCGGCCTGCCGGTCATTCCGGGAACAGACAAACCGCTTCAGGACGTCGAGCAGGCGTACGATTTCTGCAAAACGCATGGCCTACCGGTCATGCTGAAGGCGGCGTACGGCGGAGGCGGTCGAGGTATGCGAGTTGTGCGAAAGCTCGAAGAGGTCAAGGAAAATTTCAGTCGTGCAGTATCGGAGGCTAAGAGCGCGTTCGGAAACGGTGCCATGTTCATCGAACGGTTCATTGAGCATCCGCGCCACATTGAAGTGCAGATCATTGGTGACAAAACCGGAAAAGTCGTCCATCTATACGAACGAGACTGCTCCGTTCAGAGGAGGCATCAAAAAGTGATCGAGATCGCTCCTGCCTCGAATGTGCCGCAGAAAGTGCGCGCAGCGATGCATGCGGATGCTATAAGGCTGTGTTCTCACGTAGGCTACCAAAACGCAGGTACTGTTGAATTTCTACTTGATCAAGATGGCAGCCACTACTTCATCGAGGTGAATGCTCGTCTTCAAGTGGAGCACACGATTACCGAAGAGGTAACCGGAGTGGATCTCGTACAATCGCAGATTCACATCGCCGGCGGTAAAACTCTGAGCGAACTTGGACTCGACCAGGAAAACATCCAAGCGCAGGGCTGCGCAATTCAATGCCGAGTTACGACCGAAGATCCAGCGAAAGGATTTCAACCCGACTGTGGCCGCATTGAGGTGTTTCGGAGTGGTGAAGGATTCGGTATCCGTCTCGACAGTGCGTCGGCGTTCGCCGGCGCCATTATTTCGCCGTACTACGACTCGCTGTTGGTCAAAGTGATTTCGCATGCTCACGACATGAAGGCGTCGGCCATAAAAATGCAGCGTGCGCTAAAGAGTTCCGAGTTCGGGGCGTGAAAAACCAACATCCCGTTTCTGCTGAACGTGTTCCAAAACCCGGTGTTTCTGAGTGGCAAATTCGACACGAACTTCATCGACCAGCATCCGGAGCTGTTCCACTTGACGGCGAGCCGAAATCGAGCTCAGAAGCTTCTCTACTACCTCGGCCATGTGACGGTGAACGGTGCGCTCACGCCGTTGGCCACCGGCCTGCAGCCCGCCACGATCCAGCCGATCGTGCCGCCGCACGACGCCGACATGGCGGCGCCGCCCGGCTTCAAGCAGATCCTGGACGCCGAAGGGCCGGAAGGCTTCGCCAAGGCGGTCCGCCGCCACAAGGGCCTGCTGCTGATGGACACGACGTTCCGCGACGCCCACCAGTCGCTTCTGGCCACCCGGGTGCGAACGATCGACCTGCTGAAGATCTCGCCGTTCGTCGCCGAACGCTTCCACGGCTTCTACAGCCTGGAGAACTGGGGCGGGGCGACGTTCGACGTCGCCATGCGCTTCCTGCACGAGTGTCCGTGGGAGCGGCTGGCCGAGATGCGCAAACTCATACCGAACATACCGTTTCAGATGCTGCTGCGCGGCGCCAACGCGGTCGGCTACACGTCGTACCCCGACAACGTCGTGTACAAGTTCTGCGAGGTGGCGAAGAGCGCCGGCATGGACGTGTTCCGAGTGTTCGACTCGCTCAACTACCTGCCGAACATGATTCTCGGCATCGACGCCGTCGGCAAGGCGGGCGGCGTCGTCGAGGCCGCCATCTCGTACACGGGCGACGTGTCGAATCCGCACAAGACGAAGTACAACCTGCAGTACTACCTGAACCTGTCCGACGAGCTGGTCAAGGCGGGCTCGCACGTGCTCTGCATCAAGGACATGGCCGGCCTGCTGAAGCCGGCCGCGTGCCGGCTGCTCATCGGCGCTCTGCGCGAGCGCCACCCGTCGGTGCCCATTCACATCCACACGCACGACACGGCCGGCGTGGGCGTCGCGTCGATGCTGGCGTGCGCCGAGTCGGGCGCCGACGTCGTCGACGTCGCCGTCGACGCCATGTCGGGCATCACGTCGCAGCCGACGATGGGCGGCCTGGTCGCCTGTCTCCAGCACACCGAGCGCGACACGAAGATCAACCTCAAGGACGTCAGCGAGTATTCGGCCTACTGGGAGCAGACGCGAACGCTGTACGCGCCGTTCGAGTGCACGTCGACCATGAAGGCGGGCAACGCCGACGTCTACGAGAACGAAATTCCCGGCGGCCAGTACACCAACCTGCAGTTCCAGGCGTTCAGTCTGGGCTTGGGCGAGCACTTCGAGAAGGTGAAGAAGTCCTACGCCGAAGCCAACCAGCTGCTTGGCGACATCATTAAGGTGACGCCGTCGTCAAAGGTCAGTCAGTCAATTAGCGGATAGACAAGACACCTATCTACCAAAAAAAAAATTCCTTTCGGATAGACAAGACACCTATCTACCAGGTAGTAGGAGCCGCCCCTTCCTTTTATTTTGTTTTGTCCGCTCTGCGCTCGTATCTGGGTCATCATTGTAAGAATGTGTTGTTGTTATTGTTTTTGCTGCTCTTCCGCTAGAGTCTGCGTGTTGTTATGGTCGTTTTTGTTGTTGTTCCAGCATACTTATTCTATAATACTGAGCTAAACGTTAACGACACAGCGTCGTGTTCCAAGAGCACCAACACCAATAATAATAATAATATATTATTATTATAATTATTTATGTGTTAGAGCAATACAAATGTGAGGTGTGAATGTTCTTATTATTATTATTATTATTAATATTATTATCATTTATTATTATTATTATAGTCAGTCTCTACCATTGCAATAACCAGCGTTCTGAATAGAGTCCAACACTTAGCGACGGATTCTAGAGACGGCGCAGTTAAACAAGATATTTGTATCTCTTTCTCTACCTGTCTGCGGTGACGCTGATACATTTTGTGCTAATCTAGCTCTCAAGAGCTGTGTTTGGCGTCACACACCGTATTGTTCCAGTTTTTGCCCGTCACGCTTTCGCATCCAACGTGGCGGTTTTTACGCGTCGAACTTTATTGTTCGTGTTTGTGTTGGTCCTCCTCGACCAACGTCCAAGTCGAGAGTTACTATACCCGACAGTCGACTTACCCTTCGACACCATGTAGATGTATCACTGGTGCGTGTCGACGAGTTCAAAGTTCAAGCCAGGGGGTATGCAGCGCCCGTCACCCAGAGCTCGATTTTCAGGTCTGCCGTGTCGAGTCTCTTCTATCAAAGCTTTGAACTATCTACGCGTAGAACTCTTTCTAATCTCGCAACAGCAGCAAGGGTACCTGAGAGCTACAATGGTAGACTGATATACCTACATAGATATATATATATATATATATATATATGTATCCTTATCTATAAATATATTTGCACTAACGTTTGTCTCTGCGTCTTGCATACATCTGTGTGAATGTTCTTGTGCATAATAATGACAGCAGGCTAACGACTGCATTCGCAAATGCTACTGTTACACTGTCTGCACTACAGAAAAATGCTTTTGGGGAAAGCTTTGGCCAGTTTATTTACATGCTAACTTGGCATATCAGTCTTCTTGCATTTAACGTATGCGAGACAAAGATTAAACCAGTTTTGTCGCTTCTCGTTGCCGTTTTTAAGTGATCATCCCATTATGATGATGATGATGATGATGATTATTATTATTATTATTATTATTATTATTATTTTTTTATTATTATTATATATTTATTCAATATTTCGGTGTTTCCCTACAATTGTGGGATCTAAAAATATTATGATTATGATTATTATTATTATTATCAATTAGCTAATTCTCAATTGATTTAATTTGCTAGTTTGCGCTACAGGCTAATATATATATGTTTGTGTTCTTTCGACAGGTTGTTGGCGACTTCGCACAGTTTATGGTGCAAAACCGTCTTACCTCACAAGACGTACTCGACAGGGCAGAAGAATTGAGTTTTCCGACTTCGGTCGTCGAGTTTATGCAAGGTTACATTGGCCAGCCGTACGGAGGATTTCCCGAACCGCTACGCTCGAAAATTCTCAAGGACACGCACCGTATCGAGGGTCGGCCGGGTGAAACTCTCCCACCGATGGACCTCGATGCCCTGAAGGAGAAGCTACAGCAGAAGTTCCCGACGCGCGACATTCAGGACACCGACGTGATGTCGTCGGCAATGTACCCGAAGGTGTTTGACGACTTTGCCACATTTAACGACACGTACGGGCCGGTCGACCGAGTCGATACTCGGATCTTCCTCGTCGGGCCAAAAGTGGGCGAAGACTTCGAGGTGACCATCGAACGTGGCAAAACACTCCACATCAAGATGCTGGCCATTTCGGAGAACGTCACGGAGCAGGGCGAGCGCGAGGTGTTCTTCGAGCTGAACGGACAGCTGCGTTCGGTGTTTATTGTCGACAAGACGCTAGCCGAGGTCATCGAGGCCCACCCGAAAGCGACCAAATCGAACCCGGGCAGCGTGGGAGCGCCAATGCCCGGATCCGTCATCGATGTTCGAGTGAAGGTCGGCGATGTCGTCAAGAAGGGCGACCCGCTCGTCGTACTCAGCGCCATGAAAATGGAGATGGTCGTCCAAGCTCCGATTGCCGGCAAGATTGCATCGGTGGCGGCCGCAAAAGACATGCGATTGCAGGGTGACGATCTTCTCGTCGAAATTGAGCCTAGCGAGTGATAAACTCATGGCCCGGCCCGGTCCGGCTGAGTACTGTATGCCTGTGGCTCGATGCGTATCGCTGTGTATCTGTATGCAAGTTTGTATGTGTGTGTGTGTAGGTATGCATTTGTATGGATTGCTGATGCCAAGTATCCACTCATATGTGCTCAAAGTTAGCCGAAAGGGCGTTTTCGCCGCACCTGTTCCGATGTTCTGCTCGAACAGTAGATAAACAGTTTACATGTTTATGTTTCTATATATATATATATATATATACAAACCGGTTCGATGCCGACATTCTGCGGCTACAACCTATAGATCCAAGCTCCGCCCTCTCATTAGTATCGTGTCATATCCGCCTGCAGCTACAAGAATGCACTCTGTATATACGAAGACGACGGACGTCATTGAATTTGTAGAAACAATGCCAACTTTGACTTGCAGATTCATCAATGCTCTGTGCTAAGAAAGTCACGTTCGATGCGTGACTCGAACCGTCGAATAATCGATATAGGACAGCTGATTGTCTTTCATTCAATTTTTATACATACTTTCTCATATTATGAAACGATACAATTGTTGCTCATTCAGTTGACGATTGCCATAATCGACACTTTTTTAACCGCTCACACACTTATACGCTGACAATATATATATATATATATATATATATATATCATCTCGTAGAGAATCTCAGTGACAACGAGCCGCATGCCAGAATATGACGCACTCAGTAGTTCAGTGCACGGCCGACGTTAACATAACTAGACCTACTTTAGATACAATCAAGGTTATAGTAGTAGTAGTAGTAGTTTTAATGACCCACAATCAATCAATCAATTCTTACGGTTAGGGTTGTATTTAGTAAAAAAAAACCCTAATGCGACTAGCTCTGATAGCTAGCCAGATGTTTGTCAGTACCAGCGTACATTGTACAGTGTGGTCCTAATAGGATCCACGACGATGCACATTCTGGTCATTTGTTGCGCTAACGTAACGTGAAAAACCGCAGGCGGCTGGATGTATGATGCGGTCGTTATTGTGCAATGAGGTGGCACTGCATTCAACTATGTGTATATCTGTAATATATATTCTGTTAGCATCTTGATGATGGCATGGCTCTCCGAGCAGCCAGCAGCAAAGGTGCTGCAGACTTCTAGGAAAAACATAAATAAATTTACATTTACCGCAACGAGGCATCGTTTAATTGCTGACGTGTCTATTAGAACCAGTGTCACCGGAACCACTAAATAGTCAAGTGAATAAAGGTAGAAACGTTTGTATATATATATTTATATATATATATATATAAACTAGGTAGTGCAGCTGTCTTAACATGATATGACAGTCGGCTCGAGTGGCATCTCGAAGCGCTCCGCGCTACGGAATGACCGATATCAGCCGCACTTGGTTATATCTATTTTGGAGATTACAATTGGGGATTGTGTGCATGTAAACGTCTCTCAATGCACAATGTATTCATTCTTATTAAAGATGAAAAGAAGGTAACTATATGAAGCCGGGAAGCTAAACTTGGACAGTGGTCGCCGCACTAATCCTTAATGAAAATTCATAACGTATATATTTATCGCTGGGGCGCTTGCGAACCTCTATTGAGACCGGTTACTGGTCTCAACAACTACACAACACGTTCGATGGGGCACATTTTAAACCTACTAAAGCTCAGGATCAACGCACTGCCAACGCGAGCCAGATTGGCCAGGGGACGCCCGGGCTACAGCAAAACGTTGTAGGCACGGGTGTCATGCGCCTGAGACGTTGGCTCATGTCGCTCAGATGTGCGATACAACACACAAACAAACTATAAAGAGACATGACGACGTCTGTGATCGCGTGGCGCGTCTTTTCCGCCAGAGGGGTCATGAGGTGGTTCGTGAGCGAGTATTCCGTCGACCGAGCGCAACGGGTCTAAAACCCGAACTCGTAATAACACCCACCAAGGTCTGGGTTGTAGATGCCGAGGTTTGCGGCCCGAACAGGGACCTGGCAAAAGCGCGGCATGACGTCGAGTTCCTAAGAGCGGCGCTCCCCGACCCGCAAAAACCTCGCAGATTCGGATCCATCACTATCTCTATGAGTGGTGTATGGAACTCCGAATCTGCGAGTACGCTCTTGGGGCTCGGCGTCACGAAGGGGAATCTTATGGATATTACCGTCTTAACGTTGCAAGGAACCTTGAGGATATACCGCTTGCACCGGGTCCATAAGAGCGGGGGCTACCATCAAGCAAGGACACGGACAGCTAATTCTTAACCCCACGTGACATCTTTTTACCACAATTTTTATTAAGGCGAGCACTGCCGAGTGTGCAAACGTATTGTAAATGATTAATAAATCATCGCATTATCTTCTATATATATATATATATATATATATATATATATATATTGAGGGAAGAATATGTGAGGAGCGATATATGGAATTGTAGAGCTCATTAAAGCAAATCTTTTTTCCATTAGAACATGGTCTCTGAGTAGCCTTGTTTTAGAGTGAGAGTGAAATTACTACAATTTGTGACACTGGTGTTTTTGCCCGACATAGGAGCACAAAATGTGCAACAAAGTTTGCTAAGTCTGCTATCAGTATCGAGAACAGATCTGCCAACTCGGAACGCTTACTTAGACTTGTGCACAAAATATCGGTTCCTTACATCCAGAATAAAAGAGTAATTCTTCATAAAACAGGAACATTACTCACTGATGGAAACACAGGAACGACCCTACCTTGCCGCTCAGACAGCGCGGGTATTTCGCAGTTGCACAATTCCTGTAGATGTGCTTCGTAATTATTCGTAATTCAAAGGCATGTTTGCCTCCACCAATACAGTGCTACGGCAAATCCCAGTTACAGCAGAACTTGACAGGTTAGTCTGATAAGGCTCCAGTAGGTTCTCTAAAGCACCCGTCAGCACAGCGAGGTCCGAGAGGCTTTTGGCCAAGCTAAAAGAAATAAAGCTTTCGGTCCCGACCTTGCCCAAAACGAACAACTCAAAGCCACCCCTTATATTTGGCCCATTCTTCTTGCAGTCTTCAATAGATGCTAAGATGAGGGCCATGTCCCGGAAACATGGCGGGATTGCATCCTTAAGGTCATCCCAAAACGAAAGGGTGATCCTACTGATCTCCGATCATGGAGGGGCATTGCCAAGAAGAGTTGTAATTATCAAATGTTGGTATCGGTGCTCACGACACGCCTTTCTATAATTCTTCCATCACCGCATTAGTCACGGGGAAGGTTTCTATATGTCTTAATTGTCGATCTGAAGTCCGCCTTTGACACTGTTCCTCAAAATGTTGTACTCCAGAAGCTTGTCAATGCAGGTTTGATTTGATTTGTAAGCTTGAGCTCGTTCTCCAGGGCACGGGTTATGCTCAAGGTGGCAATCTTAGCCCTCTGTTTTTTCTTTCCTTCTCAGCAATCTGCCGCCAATAATTCACAAGGAGCACGAAACGTTCGGGATCATACTATATGCTGACGATATCGTCATGTACAGTCGTGACAAGTTGGAGTTGCAGCGAAGCATACGCACCCTGGAGAGTTACCGCGAGAACAACGACCTTATGATTAACGCCGAAAAAACGAAAGTCATCAAATTTAGACCTGGAGGACCGCTTGCTCGTTTCTATCGCTTGGCGCAGTGGAGTGGAGTTTGTTAACACCGTATAACACTTTGCCGAACGAACCAGGAAAAGTCTAGTCGCGATGCCCACAATTGAAAGGCTAGAGCAATTATCTCTAAGCACACTGAAAGCACTTTTTGACCTTCGGTGGCGGCCTACGGCATCCAGGTCAGATGGGAGCATCTCAGTCTATCACAGCTAGATAAACTAGATCAGGTGAAGCCCACGTTTTTCGAGCTAGCTATAGGGTTGCCACGAAATGCGAAAAACCGTCTAGTTTACCTTATGACTTCTACTCAACCGCTTGTAGAAGATCTAGTTACTAGATTCCGACTCCCAGAAACCTCTGCTATTTCTCAGTTTAGAGAAAACTTCATAAAGAAAATTCGAACAGTTTCCGGTCGCTTTTTTAAATCGCCATCAATGGTCACAGAGAACTGGCAGAGACCACTACAACCCAACCGAAATCTCGTGACCCGCTATTCACTTTACGGATTTCACCATAAACTCTGCCATCGAAGCGGCTCCCACGATCCTGACGTCGGCTGTTTGTGCCGTCTGTGCAACTAGCCGTGTTCTATCTACCATCTCGATACCTGTCAGAGAGCTATTTCTCTTACTTTTCTCTTAGCTCGATGATGTTTTATTTCTTATTTATAAACATGTGTTTTATTACATTAATATATATATATATATATATATATATATATATATATATATATATATATATATATATATATATATTTATATGGTGCAATAAATAAATGACGATGATGTTACTGATGTCAAATTACCGGTGGTCGCGACCAGCCGACAGTCATAACCGCGATGTACCAACCGACAGCCATAATAAGAACAACATCCCAATCGCGTCTCATCGAGTAGCATTCTTACATGCGATTAGCAGAATTAGACAACGCGTGCGGGCTTTGCAATAGGCCACAGGTAGTTTTTGTTAACTACTAGTTTAGTGGCTGCTGCTACTACTGTGGACGTTCTTGTTGTTGTTACCGTTCGTGGTATTGCTCTACAACAAAAACTAACGCTCGGCACAGCGGTTATCACCTCGACCATAGCCGAAGTGGGACCACGTGGCAACTGTCACATGTACATCGCCCACGAGAGCGCCGGGTAAATGCTGGCCCGTCGGTTGTAGCGGGGAGCCTTTTCGTTCGTGTTATTGTTGTTGACACACGGAGAGAGATTCAGATATCTAATATATATATATATATATATATATATATATATATATATATCTAACACACACATATATATATATATATATACTTGAATGATTGCTTGAATGATTGTCTTATAATCACAAAGATGTCGGCGGTCGGCGGTCGATAACGAATGCTGCGACTACACGAATATGCGCAATTGCTCTAGCGAGCCCGTCACGCACGTCAGAAATAGTAGATGTATATATATATATATATATATATATATATATATATATATATCCTGTCAAATAAAAACAATGACATTAAGCAAAACGGAGGTTCTACCACCAAGTATGGTGAATGATGACAAGAGTATCGCCTATTTGGCTATTCAGGTCGTTTCTCTTTTAGAAGTACGTATATTGAAAACAATACACATGTGACCATGATAATTGTACCACACGCTCTTTTATGTGACAATAAAGGTGATTTTATATTTAAAATAGTATATATATATATATATATATATATATATAATTTTATATTTAAAATAATATATATATATATATATCCTCTCTAATGAAAACAATAAGCAAATCTGAACTTAACACGACTATGCGTTAGCAGACATATAGTGAGGTAGCGCAATGCTCAAATCCATGCTGAAATCCTTGTCACAAAAACTTGTCACAAAAAAATTAACTACACAATAAATAGCTCCGCAGAAAAAAACAAGCCAAGAACGTCAATATATATATTGGTGAAACAATTTCGATATTCTGATATACTGTTCAAGTACTTTAGCACGCACCAACTATAGAAGGGCTTGGTTTATTACTAAACTGGTAGTATTTGCAGATAATATAATATTATTGACACCACAGCAGAAGCAACAACAACAACAACCGCAAGTGCTTTTATTGCAATTACAATACTTGTTTGAGTGATACACAACGTGAGTGCCAGCAATGTTAGGACAACTAACGGCAACCGTAACTACACCATCAACTGCACCTCACAACAACGTAGGAACACGCCCTTATTGGTTTTGCTAGTGGCCAAGACGAAATCTTCTCTTCGTTCTGTTCCTACTACAACGGAAACCGAGGGTACCTTTATTTATTGTCTAAGAGGGTGGCGAGAGCTGTTGGCCCGACACGGTCTCCGGCCTTTTTATTTGGTCATCAGCAAGAACTTCTTATCTTTTGTTCATCTGTTTACCGTAACGGTAACCCAGATCTGTAAACTCTAGGCAGACAAGCTCGATGGACGGCTTTTTCCTTCTCCTCGTCCTCCACATACTCTTCCGCCGGTCTGTGACCTTGATTATACTATGCGCTCGCACCTCCGTGACGCCCACTACAGGAAGGGGTGAACCGCTTACCCTGCAATAGGATAGTCGGGGCCAGAATTTATCTCAGAAACTCGCGTTCCTGTCGATCTCAGACACAGAAATTAATCGCGAATCTACCCCTCCCTCACGGAGCGGATAATCTTGAAGACGCTGCGTCCTGTCGACATGATCGTAGTCAGAGAAGTTTGCTCGAAGAACCCTCCGACAGATATAACCCAGTACCTAGCAACAACGCCCCCTTTTGTTGGCAGCAAACTCATCAGCCCAACTAAGCTTGGATCTAAAAATACACGAAGTTTTTATATATCGTGAGCCCCTACAGCTGTACCGCTGTTGCGGTTTCACCATGTGCAGTTCGAAGGTAGGGTAGCGAAAGCACGGTGCGGAAGATGATGTAAATATAAAAGCCGTATAGCCACGGGTCCTGGATCTGGAGGTCGCGCCCTGCGAGACTTCATTGAATGAAGCAGCTGAACTACATTGCAAACTGTTTCTTAGAAACAGCAAACATGTAGGAGGATCTGTGCATCCGTAAGCACGATTCGTTTACCTGTCACCCTTAGCCGAAGAGATGCGGCGGTGCTCGTGTGAAGACAACTTATGGATTTTGTGTCGGAGCCTTCAGCTGGAGCACGGGTTTAAACAGTTTCCACTTAATGTGTCTAAATGCAAATGTGCGGAGCCAGACGGGTGCCTTATTCGGGTATCAATAAACGCCTAACAGTTTATTATTTGTGCTCTAGATATCAACAGATATGCTATTAGGATACCTGAGATGCTTGAGACCGGAGGTCAAGCATCTCAGGTATTCTAATCACCTAAATCTATATACATCAGGTTGGACCCTGAATCTTCACGTCGCGATGCATTTGGGTAATAATCTTATGCTGTTTCTACTGTCCAGGATGTCGTGTCATAAAATATGGCCACTAGACTACACAGCAGATAGACGTATTTTACGGGCAACTGTAACGGCAGATTTACGAGTCTTTGTGACGGCAAGCCCCCATTTACGTTGCCATATCACGTATTGCTAATCAAGATCTAAAATCTACTCCGAGCAACGTAGCTCAGTGGCAAAGGCATTGGTTTGCATTTCGGAGGTGGTGGGTGTAACACCGGTTATTTTTCAATTGGTTTTCATGGTTTCCAATTTACACAAGATGAAAGCCTGAGTAGACTATAATCGGCCATGATCGAGCAAAAAAGGGGGAGCACAGATATGTTAGTAAAAGAGATGGTGCATACCCATCCACCTTATTAATAGTATGACGTGTCATACCCTTTTGTTAATTTTTTTTTTTTTCCAACAAATTACTACGATATCCTAATACGTTTATATATGTATATTTATTTCCAAATAAATTACCTGCCTCTGGTACAGAAACCCCAGCTAAATCAACATAGGAAACAACTTTAAAGAACGCAATCTAGATTCTTAAAACGGGTGCGCTAGACAAGCTCTCTTGACACGACTGCTAAGATTCATCTACACCTTGACTCAAACTTTTCAGCAATAAATCTTGATTGTTCTTTTCCATCTTAGGCAAGCGGATTTCCTAGAGTACTTATGTGATATCAAAAGTCAATTATGTGAGATCTCAGCATTTGATGATTCCTAAAACAATGTCTTGTTTGATGCTTATCAGTGGTCTGTTTGCGTAATGGATGACCAGGTGACACACAAAAACCCTATGCGGCAACATGATATCGTATTCGTCCAAGAATTTCTGAAGACCTTTTGAGGTACTCAGCTGATCTCAGGTGAGAATGTCAGAACAAATTTATATGGATTTATCTCACTGTTCTAGAGAGTAGTGACATACCAAAGCGAGCTCTACGCCAAAAACGAAGCGCCGGCGGCAATCAACCTAGAAGGATTATGGTTGTCATTCCCATTCCAGAAATAGGGTTTTTACGACAATTGAAGTTAAAGAAAGGTGTCCAGTCACCGTTGATTTGTAGATGCCCACCAAAATGGTTTTCTGAGATTACGAGGTGGTACCCCAGATTTTGTCGGCGGTAGTTCTTCCATTACCACGCTGCTTAAGGTGACGGCCCCTACAGCCAGGTGGCTTCAAGATCAACAATCTATCCTGATTGCGGGCAGTAGGTGCAGGCCCGAGGTCTGGGAGAGATTGCCCACATGCTTCAACTGCCAGAGACCCGGCCACAAGGCGGCAACCTGCGAGGCACCCAAGTCGGCCGCCCGCCTCTGTCGCCGATGCGGATCGCCAGATCATGCGGCGGCTGCGTGTAAGGCCGAGACGACACACTGTATCGTGTGCGATGTCTCCGGTCACAGAGCCGACAGTATGGCCTGCCCGTCATACCGCACACAGCTGCAAGAGTCGCGTAAGCGGAAGGAGCCTATTCCATTTGGAGAGTCGAAAACAGGGGCTACGGCTCAGCCCAGGCCTGACGCTTTACCAGGAGCGTCTAGTCGCGCTGAACCGCCATCGAATCGGGGCCGGCAACAATTTTGCCGTAGGACCCTCGCGCCGACGGAAGACTGGCAAAAGGTGGGCAATGCCCTCCATGTCGAAATCCCCCAGGCAGAGTAATGATCAAGTTTCTCCAGGTAAATCTCAATCGGTGCCGGGCGGCCCACGACATTCTGGGCGCATACACCACAGAGCACCAGGTGGGGCTCTGTCTCATAACAGAACCAAATGTGCACATCTCCCGTTCTACCCTACGGGCATCTACCGCGCAGGCGATCGTCACACACATGGTCGATTCGACGACTAACTGGGGTGCTGGCCTAAGGTACCTCGATGGGCTCATGCGCGAAAAGATCCGGCTAGAGAATATTCGTCGGGCGCGATTCGTCGCCCGGAACCTCCAAGATTTAACCCAGCAGGTCCTACCTGCTCGGGTCGCACCCACAGGCTATGGAGAGGGTTGAAGCGTGAGACTCCCCTCTCCTGGTCTCGAAGTAATGGTTCACAATTCCGAGCCAGGAGGGGGTTCTTGGGGGTGGTTTTTAGTGGGTAGTGCGCTGGAATTAGATTGAGTCACGTACTCTCTCTCCTGCGTTTAGTCTCACACTACCCGCCAAAACATTGACGAGTGTGCGTAAATGCATTTTCCACCCCCCACAAAAAAAAAAAAAAAAAAAGTTCTTCCATTACAACAAAATCCTGATCGCACGGACCACCAGACGTAAAACGTTCTCGAGACCACAAGAAGCAAAGTAGGACCACTAACTATCTGTTTGCCCAACCGGGATTTTTTTGTTTTTCCTGCTGAGAAGGAGTATTTGCGTAAAAAACAACGACGAAAGGTCTTCGATGTTATCGCAAATGACTCACACACGTTGAAAATGAAGGTTTGGGAGTCTAAGTTAATGCTTGAATATTATATCTAAAGAAGTTTCAATAGAAACAATAGCAGCTTTTATTATGTGCACGAAATGTATGTTCCGTACATACTATTCATTAAAGTTTCCATCAAAGCCTTCGCGGAGTATTTATATATATATATATATTTTTTTTTAAGATTTTCCGTAAGATTGCCCGTGTACGGTTTTTCATGTCACTGCAAATTTTAATCCACTTCGGCCTTTACCTTGTCTTAATTGGAAACCATGCAAACCAATTTAAGAGTGGCCAATCAGTCCTCCCGAATGCATGGCAAAGGCTTTGCCACTAAGCCATCTTGCTCGGTATATATATATATATATATATATATATATATATATATATATATATGTATAGATGATTTAATCATCATGTACAATACGTTTGCACACTCGGCAGTGCTCGCCTTAATAAAAATTGTGGTAAAAAGGTGTCACGTGAGGTTAAAAATCAGCTGTCCGTGTCCTTGCTTGATGGTAGCCCCCGCTCGTATGGACCCGGTGTAAGCGGTATATCTTCAAGGTTCTTTGCAACGTTAAGACGGTAAGATCCATAAGATTCCTCTTCGTAACGCCGAGCCCCAAGAGCGTCCTTGCAGATTCGGAGTCCCATACACAACTCATAGAGATAGTGATGAATCCGAATCTGCGAGGTTTTTGCGGGTCGGGGAGCGCCGCTCCTAGGAATTCGACGTCATATTTGATGATCTTGTCCTGCCGCGCTTTTGCCAGGTCCCGGTTCGGGCCGCAAACCTCGGCATCTAAAACCCAGACCTCGGTAGGTGTTGTTATTACGAGGTCGGGCTTTAGACCCGGTGCGCCCGGTCGACGGAATACTCGCTCACGAACCACCTCATGACCCCTCTCGCGGAGAAGACGCGCCACGCGATTACAGACGTCGTCATGTCTCTTAATAGTTTTTTTGTGCTGTATCGCACATCAGGGCGACATGAGCCAACGTCTCAGGCGCATGACACCCGTGCCTACAACGTTTGTTGTAGCCCGGGCGTCCCCTGGCCAATCTGGCACGCGTTGGTAGTGCGTTGATCCTGAGCTTTAGTAGGTTTTAATACTCCTTACCAGATAGGTAGGGCATACCCTTAATCCAGTAATGTACAAAGGGCGTTCGGCACCGAGTTTTCGAGCTTAAGCCATTTCGACTTAACAACCTTTCTTTTTATCTAGGTCGCTAAGGAGTGCGTAAGATGGTCTGGGACCGGAGACCAGCTTATATAGGAGGCGGGGAATGAGAAAGTCTATCAAAAATATGAGTCTTTCGTGGGGTTTAAGGGGAGCTATCGTGAGTCTGTTGAATAAGTTAAGGAGTATATCCTTGGTGGAGTCAACTCTGCCATTGCTGTCAAAGTCGACTCCCAGATATCTACATCGATCGCTTATACCTTTAGCTAGCAATTGCCGTTCTCCAACGTTAAATTCTGGTACGGTATTAATAAAACCTTATATATATATATGTATATATATATACAGGGTGTGACGGAAAGATTTGAAGAGCGATATACAGAATTGTAGAGCTCGTTGAAGCAAATGTTTTTTCCAATGGAACATGGTCTCTGAGAAGTCTTGTTTTGGAGTGAGAGTGAAATTACTACAATTTACAGAAACTAAGCACACCTTCGTGTTCGTGATAAAATTCTGCTCCATCTGAAGAATATACAAGGCCGGTCAGAAGACGCGACATGGTCGCTTAGAAGAGAATTCGCCAAAATGAGGTTCTTTAATAAGCGTTCACGCCAAATACTTCAAAATCGTAATCCTACAACCACTCATAGCGCTCAAAGCGGACATATTCAGTCAATGCGCAATTCATGGCGATCATTTTGGTACCAAACATTTGTCAATGTAAGCTGTGGTTGCGGAGTAATTACGATTTTTCGAAGGGCATGTCCAGATTAAGTGCATGTAAAATGACTGTGTGGCGACGTTTACTACCGCCGACGTGTCGCGCGACAGCCGCAGCGCGTCATTTTTCATGCACTTAATCTCGACATGTTCGCCGGTAATTACTCCGCAACCACAGCTCGCATTGACATATGTTTGATACCAAAATGATCGCCATGAATTGCGCATTGGCTGCATATCTAGCTATTGGCTAGCATTTGAGCGCTGTAAGTAATTGTAGGGTTAAGATTTTGAAGTATTTGGCGTGAACGCTAATAGAGAACTTTATTTTTGGAGAATTCTCTTCTAAGCGACTATGTCGCGTCTTCTGACCGGTCTTGTACGAGTATATTCCTCGGATGGAGCAGAATTTTATCGCGAACACGAAAGTGTACTTAGTTTCTGTATAGGAAGACTGGTTGTCTCGCAACAGCACATTTTGTGCTCCTATGTCGGGCAAAAACACCAGTGTTACAAATTGTAGTAATTTCACTCTCACTCTAAAACAAGACTTCTCAGAGACCATGTTCCATTGGAAAAACATTTGCTTTAACGAGCTCTACAATTCTGTATATCGCTCTTCAAATCTTTCCGTCAAATTCTGTATATATATATATATATATATATATATATATATATATATATATATATGTTATGCCCAATTACTCAGGAGTTAACCAATTTGACCTGATGTAGGTGTAACGCACCATACAGTCAATTAAGTGGACCCCCTATGTACATACATATACGTAGAAGGCGGCGCATCATCAACACACCTCCTGGATGCGAGTCGTTATACGGGATTATGGTACCGTTGGCCGCCAAGATGACATGGCACTATCACGCAGAACTAATGCCAGCCGCCAGTGTCATCGCGATAACATACGTTTCCATCGGGCGAAGGTCATGCAAAAAGAAGAAGAAGCAGTAGCAGTAAGGGGAATATTTGCAGTTGTCGTCGTCGTCGTCGTTGTCGTGGTAGGCCGCGAGACTGCTATCGGCGGACCCAGCTCCGGTGCAGCAACCTACACGAACGCACACACCGTCCGTACACGCGACCCCCTGAAGGTCCGCGGCGCTGTGGCACTGCAGTGCCACTCTCACTGGCGACTCGTTTCATTGACTGCTGCTGTTGCTGCTTGGTCGGCCGGGCGGTCGGTCGGTGTCTAACGCATAGGGTGTCATCCTTCGACTATGTTCCTTCGCTATCGCTACGATGACTCGTAACGATAAGCAACACCCTGCCGTCACCAGACGCCGAACACGTCCTGCATTGGCGACCGCCAGACGACAACTGTCCTCAGCGACTAGGCGCCGCTATCGCAGCAGCAGCAGCAACAACAGCAGCAGCACTAGCTGTAGAAGATGCTACTTCCTGCACTGGGCCACCTGCATCCGTGGCAAGGAAGAAAAGCTGTAAGAGAAACAGGGAGAGGGGAAGCGGAGACCGCCGAGACAACGTGTGTGTGCGTGTGTCTGTGCGGCATTCTCTATCACTGTCTTCTGCTGATAGATGTGATTATTATTATTATTATTATTATTATTATTATTATTATTATTATTATTATTATTAAGAAAAACTGTCGATTACACATTTTGTCATTTGCCAGAAGAATATATTGTGTATGTACTTCGTGCGTGCATTAGCCTTGGGAACGACTGACTTCCCGGATTGCTGGCTTGAACAATAAAGGCGCCGTTTTCAACGGTCGCAAGCAGCCTGGTGAGAGCGATTTCAACGTAGTACAGCAGTAGCAACAACAACAACAACAAAAACAACATTTCCCGTCCATCCCTCTCCCACGGTTTCACGGAGCGGCGCTCAGCCTTGTAGATTGAGTGCGCTCCAACTCAAAAGTCTTACCAAGCTCCCGATTAAAAGGAACGGCCCGGAAAATAGTGGAAACAATGAAGACGATGGAAAACGGAGCAAACTCAAAATGTGCCCAAACTGCAGCAAAAACAGAATAAAAGTGAACTATGCTGCGTGTAAGCGGTGCCAGTTGTTTAAGAAAGACGACAGCGCCGAGGTGATGATGCCACAGAACTGAAAGACACTAAATTGCCATGACAGTAGATTTAAGGAAACTGAATGACTTCCATCAGTATTTATTGCGCCATGTCCTGCTAGAGATTAAAGGGCTCCGTAAGGTCATGAATTCGGCACAAGATGACCATGGGGAGCTTTAGAAATTTGTCAGTGATTTGACAACAGCCAACAAGCTGCTAATGTAGAACATAAATGTCTTAACAATAAGCTTTAGCCAAAAAGCGCAACACGGAGGTAGGTCGGAAAGTCATTTCAGACTGTCAACTCGAGACCAAAAGTAGACACGGTTGAACGCAGCAACAGGACAGCACCAACTAAATGAACAAACGTCTCTAAACAAAAGACAAAAGACCATCGGCAAAAGCAAGAGTCAGCGCGACCTGCGGCAGAAACAGGCCGTAGACTCGTGTTGGAAGTAATTTTAACCCAACCGTAGCCGTTTATCTTCTCCAGACTAAAACCAGACCTCCAAATCTACGCATACATTATCCAGCTCACTAACAAATAATACACCTCCAAATAATTTGCCTTGATGCTCGTTCGTTTAAGGAACACGACGCCATCGACATACTACTATCTAACATATAGCTACATGAAAATCAACCGTAGCGATGCTTTTCTTGTTAGAGAGACGTGGCTCTCAGAGAATAGGGTAAATTCAGCCGAATTTACCCCGTTCTCTAAGAGTCTCCACGTCGGAGCAATTATTATTATTATTATTATTATTATTATTATTATTATTATTATTATTATTATTATTATTATTATTATTATTATTATTATATCGGTATTAATATCTCGGTAGCAGTCTCTTCCTCTCAAAACATTGACCCGGTTATACAGGCAGCGTTACCTCTGCATACCGCTAGCGAGAGCAACTGCCGCAGGAACTCGCTCTCTCGTCGGTCGCCTGTGTTCTCCTGTATCCGCTCGCCAAGCTCTTTAATGAATCTCCTTGTGCCTTTATTATTATTATTATTATTATTATTATTATTATTATTATTATTATTATTATTATTATTATTATTATTATTATTATTATTATTATTATTATTATTATTATTATTATTATTATATGCTGCTTAAGAAAAGGCTTACCTGCGTCGAGATGTTCCTATTTGTACGCCGCAACTGGCGGTTTACAGCATTACATTTGGCGATCGAGTGATTAGGTTTGTGGTCAATTACTAGCCGCCAACCGGAACTTCCGTGAAGTGCTCCACCGCATGAAGTTCCTGATCCGGCTGCCGTTCTGAAGCCCTATAAAATAACGCATATGGCTGAGGATCTAAATAATAGACAGCCTTTTGCAGACTATGATACTAATACAATGCCAAAAACAAAATGCAACAAAACATAGAAAAACTTGTTATTAGACTTCTGCGCCTTGTTCAGTTTGTTAGCGATAATACTCGCATCAGCGATGCTACTTCGTCTATACTAGATGCAATACCCGGTAGCGACGAGTGTGTAACAGAGAATACTGTAGTACCTAGTAGGATCTACCTGGTGACTGGACCTCCGTGTTCAGGAAGGCGGAAGGCTCGGAAAAAGGCCTTGGTATTGCTCTTTGGCAGAGCTAGGACCCGCTACTTTCTCAAACCAGGAGAGATGGGGCATGTCATTTTGGTAACTGTATGGTTAAATGTTTAATCAGCGGCGGTCTGTCGGCTTTCAATTACGCTCGGAGCGACTACGCCTCAATCCATGTTAACCTTGTAAGCACGCTGCAGCCTGTGTAGTAGTTTTGTCATAAAAATTACAAACAATAAAAGCCACATCGGGTCGCCCTGGAGGCTTACGGACGTTGGCTTGATGAGTAACCCAGTAGTCACAGTACTGAGTGTGACCAATAACGTCAGGATTCTTGTGTTTGCGACCACCTGCTCTTGACAATATGTTCGAGGCTGTCTCAGGCGTTAAGTTGAATGAGTCAGTGCGAAGTCGTCTTTCCTTTTCAAGAAGGCCTTCATCGCGACTCCGTACATCAAGTGTTGTGCAGTATTCTACCAGGTCTGTCAGGTTTGTTCCTGATAATAAAGTCGAACTTCCAGAAACGTCAATTCTGGGCGACTTCATCGGCATATATTTAACTTTAAAAAAGTTTGACCTCGTTTAACTGCGCCTTTAACTGTTACGCGTGATTCTATCAACTTGGAAGGTGATGTTATTTTTTCGCTGCTCACGATCCTATGTCAAACCGGACCAGCTTCCCACGTTCCACAAAACCCTGCGAAGTACCCTTTAGGGTACTCTAAACGTACAGTTTAGGCAATCGTCTTGGTCACCGGTTTCGCTACCGACGTCCTCAGGTCGAACGGGAATTCGTATCGCCTCGCAAATTGCTGCGTCGGCCTATCTTGTGTCTTTCAAAAACACAAAGGCGCTGGTGTCAGGGATAGCATCACCAGATGCTGCCTACTCAAACTTCATCACTCAGATAAAACAAGCTTGCCGCTATTACGAAACTTAGGAACCGGCGCGACTGAAAGCCGCAATCGATCTGATGAACGGGAAATGGCTTCAGGCTATTTCCTCACAACAGCTGAGGAATATGCTGGACAAACCACACACACCGAACTGTCTCCGGTCTGCGTTTGGAAAATCAGCCTTCTTTGCACATAATTGTGCTAGATGTGACCTAGCGGTGTCATCCACGGGCAAGCATGGTCTTTCTTGTAAGATGAGCGTCAGTATGTTCTCAAGGCACTCGGCACTGAGCGACGTAATACACCGATCGATGCAGTCAGCCAACATTCGCTGTTAATTAGCTGGTTAGACTGCCGTCAAGCCGCCAACTGCAACATGATAACCTGCCTCTAGTTTCATAGAGTAACGGAAGCTGTCTCGCGTACGACATCACCGTGCACGTTGGCCGTATTTTGTGTTCATCATACCAGCCAGAACATCGGAGCAGCCGCTCGCCTTGCAGAAGACCGCAAGCTGGCTAAATATCGCGAACTGGAACAAAACTTCATTGTTCAACCGGTCGTCTTCGAGACATTGGGCACAATAGAAAAAACCACAAAGAGTTTCCTGGCGAAGCTGGACACCTGAGTCATTGTGGCAACCGGTGAAAGGGGGTCATGGCAGTTTTTGCGATAGGGGCTATTGGTTGAAATTGAACTCGGAAACGCTGCTCCGATCATTGGTGAATTGCCCACGGGCAAGGACTCGTCTTTCTGCCGTAGCAGAGTAGGCGTTGTAAAATTCACTGGTAACTGAATGATGAAAATGAATTAATCAATATATCTTAATTCAAAACACATTCCATCGATGCATTAAATCATAGATATTTCAAAATGTTTGCCGGGTCCCTATTTACATTTGTTGAATAAGGCCCCCGTCACGATGCAAATACTACTTGTGTGTCCTGCAGATATTCATTCCTTATTAAGTCAGTCCCGTTTGCTTGCCTTCGTGTTGCACTCTTAATAGCTTATTTTACTTCGTCCGTTCATATCTATCGTATTAGCTCTTCTGTCGCTCACTCCGTTTTTCATCTCACGGCCCCTCACACGCTACGATTCCTTAAAAAACGGAGTTAATCCCGACCATCAACATCTTTAAATGTTCTCTAAGTTTCTCCGGTTTGACGTAGCATGGCTACATTTTATTTATCCTTGGCCATCGGCTGATCTTCCGCATCCCATATTAACGGAGTTTCCCTTCTCCCCCAAAACCTTCTCGCCTCTCTCTTCTTTTTCCTTAAGCTTTTTATTATGTTTTGTTAACCACAACTGCCAGAGCTCTTACATTTGGGAAAACATAACCTTTGTCTAGATGTTAACGTTTAATTTTAGGCTAGTGTTTATGGTCTATATACTGTATCGCTGAGTTACTCTAAAGTGCTCCGCGGGTATAGCAAATTATGCAATTTTTGTACTAGTTGACTCTTTATCATTTCTGGTTAATAAAACCGATATTGCGTTAAACAGACATTTTTTTTATAAATGTATAAATCCGCTCGTGTCATTTAAATATCATCATTATTATGTTGCGAAATACGTTACAGAAAAATGTCCTTTTTGCAACTGCTGTTGGCTGAATCGATTATCTATATGCACACAGCTGTTACATCATATACATATACATAAGCTCCAACAAACATTTTCATTACATATACTTCAACCGAAAGTGTGCATTTGATAGGGTCGAACATGATCTAGTTGTTAATAAGATGAAGGCGCTAGAGGTACATCCGCAGACTCGTAAATGTCTTGCCGCTTTTTTGCACAAGTAGTTGCTCCAAGCGAAATGTGGGCAAAATCTTAGTGAGCCACGCCTGGCACCGTATGACGTCCCTCAGGAAAGCCGCGTCTCTCCCTGAAGTAATAATTATTCTCAATTCTAAATATATTCTTCCTTGGACTTTTCATCAGTGCATACTGGGCTGCATTTCGCGGTTGGTGATATAAGCCGCTGGTGCTGTGGCAACGGGATGGAGCTCTCCGTTTCGAAATTTCTAATTCTAAATCATGGCTCTACCTGATCTAGACAGTAAACTCAACGGGTCAACTCTGCTAACCGCAAATGTTACGCGGGACTTAGTGTACTAATCTCTCCTACGTTTTCTGCACATCTTAGGGATCTAGTCCAATCTGCATCTGTGAACGTAAACATGTTATTCCGTTGTTTCATCAATAACGATTCAAAAGAGTATAATCACCTGCGTAAATCAATTGTGTTATCCAGATCCATTTCCAAATCCATTCATCATCCAGATCCATTTCCACTTATCCTGGTGCGCGGTTGTTTTTGCCTCGGAGACAAATTCTGCGAATCAAATTACCATAATCCAGGATTCATGATCTTAGAGCAGCGTCTCTACTACAAGAGCATGGAAGGAAATTTCCTAATCATAGGTTGCGGAATAGAAGCTCTCGTTCAGCGTTGAAAAAGACTCAGCGTTTGTAGCAGTACCTTACCTCGTCAGCCTCTTCCGAGTTGCACATACGGCATACGTGGGAGTCAGTTTTACCGATGTGGTGAAAGTGCTGCTGAAAGCAGCCATTGTGGCCCGTTAGCAGTTGCGTGAGTGGGTAGGTAACCAGGCCGTGCTTAAGGCTGTACCATTTTCTAAGATCAGGAGTACTGATTTTGTCCAGTAGCCAGAATGGCCCGGCTGGATTGTTTTTCATTATTGGTTTAAGTTCTCTGTTCTGCTAACTAGCATCCCTCCGCCCAGTCTATTTAAGGGTTTTTTGATGCTAGATCTCTAACACTTAGGTGCCAGTAAATTTGCATAGAGAGAGCTTGTATGGCTGCTGTCGAAATCGTGTGACTTTCCCGTGCTATGTTGAGCGCCATGAGTCTTTCGGTCTTGTTAAGGAAACGGCGTGTTTTAGCTCTGGTAGTCGTGCGCTCCTATAATTGAAGATTCTTCATAACTCTGCTGAGGCTGCTTTTTTATGCATAGCGCATATGAGGCGTTCCTGTGAGAGCCCTATACAGGATCACGCCCAAATACTTGACCATGGACGTGGGCGTTACTGGGCGACCTTTCAGGTGTTAATTTAGATTGCGTGGGGAACGCTGCAAGCCGTTCAAAGCAATTGCTTACGTTTTATGCAATTCCAATTCGAGGCCCATGCGTGTGGAGGTATTGTCGGATATCCCGTATATGTTTCCTCGAGCAGATTTTATTCACGGATGGTAACGAGCAGTGCCAGATCGTCTGCGTAGGCGACGGAAAAACTCCCGGGGTAATGAGACTCTAAATAATTCATCGTAGGTTATATTCCACTGGGCTGGACCTTTGGAGACCCCGGCTGTGACTGCATATTCTACGTCTTCGTAGGTATATATATATATATATATATATACTGTACGCGATATCTTATGTAAGAGTTTTAAAAACGTATTTATTCTTTTAATGATCTATATTGTGCAACTAAATGTTTAGATGGTCATATACTTTTCAGGGAGTTTCCGGATGTTTATCAGCAACCCCTTAGCACCAAGGTACGGCTCAACTAGTTGGGCGATGCGCTTGATGGAGCCAATCATCTTTACAGGCAATAATGATATTACCGGCCTACGTCACCACTTAGACTTTCCTGGACTACCGTTGCACAGGGGTATTAAGGTTAGGAGAGAAATGAGGCTATTTTATGGAATTTTGTATTTTTATTATTAAATTTATGGGATGAGAAGCAATAGCCAAGATTTAAGTCTACTTAGACATATGCATAACAACAGACAAGGGAGTCGTCTTGTTTAGAGACTAAGTCAACAAAAATGTATTTACCCTTATTTTAAGCTAAAGTCAGCATTACCGCTGGGGTCATTTTTCGGAGGCAAATTGTGTATATATAAAAACATATATAAAGTATATTTTTTGTTTGCCACGAACGGCAAGAAACCGCTGAGGTAGCTTTTTATAGGCCCATTTCAGCAATTTTTGTTGGAGTGGCAGGGAAAAGGAGACCGGGACCTCGGCAGAAAAAGCGCACTTATTTGTGTACGTCGTCAGGAAGCTTTGAGATAGAATGGCATGCGCTAGTCGGCATGTGCACACAAAGCACATTGACATGGTTACCAGCCTTGATAGGTTCGATCCAAAAATTTCACCAAGTTGGCCATCCATGCCGTTGACAGTTTTGCTCGCACACATACGCTAAATAACACGCAGCGAGCTGCTAGACGCATCGGCGGTGTCTGCTCTTTTTCGCCCGGTGGGACGGTTGCTGAAGTGTTCAAAGTGACAATTAGAATTACTATTATGCACTATTTTGATTTGCGCAATTAACTTATTTCAAAATAAGCAATAATAAATTTTCTTGAAGTACATAAAATTACGGTTCGTCGGCATGTGGCAGAACAACTTTCAAACTTTATAAGCTATTCGAACTTTCTTGATAAAGTAAAGACGTTTGTGGTATCCTATTACGTTTGCAAGCATTTTCTTGAGAGAGGGCAGATATACTTATGTATGGGGAAGATATAACACTTACTAGGTGCATTCCATCACCACCCTCACAGAGGCAGTGTCGGCCAACATGTTACTGGAGTCAGCGAATTACAGAAAGTATTGGTGCCTATGGAGTAGTGACGATTTGTCTTCAGCGTCTTCTGAAGTTCCGTGTCTGTAATGCCAAAAATAAAAACAAGTTCCACTGTAGATACGACAGACGTAGGCGAGGATCTATAGAATAATCTTCACTGGTCTTGCAAGTCCCATGCTATGATATTATGCGTGTACTGGTTGGAACCATGAGTCAAATCCTAATTCATAAGCCAATAAATTAAATTCTTTTTACCTTTAACGGAATCTCGAATCTCAAACACGCGTTTAGCATGGTAGGTAATGATAACGCAAAAGGTACCAACATTATTTCTATTAACAATGGGGCTGATCTGACGAACGTGAGGTAATATGGCTTACCCTGTAGCTCCGCTTGACGTGCAGTCGACGGCACCACTCCATTCTAAGAGTAGTAGTTTTATTAACCAAGGATTGGTTTACACTTATCAGTCATAAACATCATATTTCCAGAGTTGAAACATTGGAATTGCTCTTTCGTAACGCTGAAGGTAATAAAGATCACACGGGCGGCCACAAAGTTTGCATATGCATACATGAGACTTCTCGCGCACACACATCTTCAAGTGAAAGCCGTGGCACGGCAAATCTGATGACTAGATGTCGGTTCTTATAGCTGCAGCATGTATGGGTTCTTGACACTGTTGCTTTTTGTTCCAAACATTGTAGGCTTTTTCGGACTCCATCTTCAACATGCCTAGAGAAACTTGTGCCACGTGATGAGAACACAGCCCCCAGGTTAAGGAAGTAGGGAACAATTTCGATTGTTCCTGAAGCCAGTCGGAACATATCGCCTTTGGCCAGTTTCTCTTTTTGTCGAAATTTCATCATTTTAGTCTTGCCCGCATTAATCTCCAGTTTGTTCCGCTCGACACGGCGTTGTACAGTTACAAGCGACCGCTGCAAATGAAAGCGACTTAGGGAGAACAATACTAAATCATCACGCAAGCGTCTCCACCTTAGAATGCCGACTTTGTATTTCTGTTAGGAGATCGCTTACCCCACATGGAGAACAGCAGGGGACTCAGATTATCACCCTGAGCAACACCGGTCGTCTGAGTGATTGGCGCTTGTTCAGCAGGCCCATAGTCTATTATTACCAGTCCCTCTTACAAGATGCCTTTAGAAGTTTTGCATGCTCAGTGGAACCCCACAGCGTGCCAGCTTGTCGAGAATGATTGTTTGCGAGGCCGTATCGAATGCCGCCTTGAAGTCCACGAATACACCAAATAGATAACTTCGTCTGATCCGAAGTGTACGATGTACCGAGTTAAGACGCACGGCGCACGCAGTCAATAATAATCTGCTTTTTCTAAATCCGTGCTGCTGCTTAGATTAAATACTTTCAGGTGACGGGTTAAGATGGCCGACAGAAGCTTATTTATTACGCATTTTTCGGTACTCCTTGGTAGAACGATGGAGCCAGTGGTTCTCCTTTTCCCTTAGCAATGATACTAAGGGGACTAATCCTTCATTCCACGGGTAATTGGGACGTTCTAAGTACTTCATTAAGGAGAGCAGTGAAACGCGGCACAATCAAAGTGGCCTGTCAAAGATGTTTATTTACCACTAGGTCGGGCCCGGGGGTATTACCCAGCGGCGCGTTTACCATTGCGTCAGTCACCTCCGAGTCGCCAAAAAGGGTGAGACAGGACCTGGCGAGCTTTTTGGACTCGTCCGCTCCACGCTGAAACTACAACAGGAGCACCGCTCGGAGTGCTTACCGCACCGGCAAACATTTTTCTGAAATGCTCGTCTATTCTCTCAGGCTGGAATGGACATGCAGTAGCGCGTCTATTGGCACGCAACTATTTGTGTGGTAATTAGTAAGCCTCGACCGGTAACTTGTACTCACTTCGCCCTTCATGCCCTTCTATAGCGCTCTTTACCATTTCTTTATAGTCACGGCTTATTCGAGTGTAAGGGGGCGTCAGGGGGATATGTCAGGGCGTATACGGGTTAGGATGTATGTTTGCACCATGTAGTGCTTGCAGGAGTAGCGCTGCTGATTATACCGTAAGGCAAATGTACTACGAGCTCGTTTTAGTCAGGTGCTACCGGTAATGATGCTACGGAGTCTGCAAACATATAACTCCACGTCGATCAGAGCTTAACAGGAAGAACACTTCGAGAAACAGTTTTAAGTCGCGTGAGGTCGCGGGTGGGACTCAGAAAAGACCGCTTGCCGTAAAAAGTTTGCGGGTCAAGTGAGATATCCAGCGCAACCGGTAATTGTCACTTTATATCAAACTTTATACCACTCTATTCCTGCATCAACAACCGCTGTGCTTTTCCTCTCTGCACGATTATGAAAACGTTGTTGAAAGGAGTTTTCAACCCGATCATTGCCGGTCGTGGCTTCGAGTCAGTCTAGCAACTGCCCGGTCTAGCCACGGCTTTGCTTTGATAACTATAGCCACAAAACTTAAGAACTTCCCTAAGATATCTCAGTGCACTATTTGAAATAAAGATGATTTTATGTAACTAACAAAGTACAATTTAAGCACTAAACCTTAAACAAACATAACGCTTGGCCGTTAACATCTTGATGATCCAGAGTATTGCGTGGTCGATCTATTAAGGTCCGTTGAGAAAGCGCACCACACTCTCGAAGCATTGTTGCGTTTTCAAAGTAGATTATACCACACGTAAAGACGCTGACTAATTTTGTTGAGGACCCTCTTAATGACGACCGAGACGACGCAAACACTTTATATAGTGCAACAACAGAGTACGTAAATGGTTGTAACTGCGAGGCACACACGACCTCACTGTGCAAGCCGTCCTGATGTTGTGTAGTAGGTGCTGGATCGACTCAGTGCTGCGTTTTGTCACGAAAACAGGATTGGTCGAAACGATTTTTACCAACTCAATGAGCGACCAACAGTTCCTCATCGATGCACCGATGAAAAGGGGGGGACCTGGAGAACGCCAGAATGGCTGCGCTGGCCATAGAGTACTCGAGCCATAAGCCCGCAGAGGATGCGGACTATAATATAGAACTGAAAACAGTTCCTTTAACACAAAAATATTATAATTCTAGCCATAATTGATTACTACCACGTGGTTCTAACCAAGAACCGGTGACCTGGCGGGAAGAGCCGAGAGAGATGTCGAGAGAGACACGAGTATCCTTGAAGCACGACACAAGCGGACGATTGGCTACCGCTTGATCGCGACGATGCGCCGCCAAGCGGGCTGATGAAGGAGAGTCTTGAACAAAGATGAGACAGCCGCCAGTCCCTCGCCGAAAAGGGCGAAGTAAAATCCGAGGTTGTAACACTGGTGTGCGGTTTGGTTTTGCTAGTTCGGGCGTTTGCCGAACGGTCGAGTGGTGGTGGTGGTGGTGGTTGATCGATGTGGAATCGGCCAGCCAGGCGCAGCTGACAACGAGGTTTGCTGCAGCCAACCATCAGTCTACGAAATTGGAGCCCTAACAAATCCGGCGCCCGGTCACCGACCTGTGTGTTGCACGCTGCTAGATGGACCCAAATCAGAACAGGCTGCCTCAACAGCCGTCCCCGTTGGGGCCCATGCCACCGCCACCCCAACCTCAGCAGCAAATACCACCCGGCTACAATCCGCAGCAGGGCTTCGTCCAGAACCAATTGCCTCCGCAGGCGCTCATTGATCCTGCAGGTAGGTGGTAATCGCAGCGCAGTAGGTCCAGGTAGGTATTTAAGCACATTTTCACATTGTGACCGTGACATCGATCCGAGCGATGAGATCTGAGAGAGACAGCGGCGTGTCCATTGTTTTGTGAGTTGTCGTCGACGCCGAACCGCGGATAAACGCCTTGGCCGCCTTTTCCTGGTCGTCAGACCGTTGACATCGGTATCGATAAGCGTCAGTATTAGGTCGACGGACGGAATTCCGCTTTTTCCTCCATTAATAACGACGGCGACCACAGCAGCAGCAACAACAACAAAAGCCACAACAACAACAACAACAACAACAACAAGAACGAGAACAACAAGAGCCACAACAATTACAACACTGACAACAACACCAGCCGCAGCAAGCCGATAACAGAGACAACAGAAGGTACCACAAGAAGAACAACACTACAACGACAACAGCCAAAGCAACACGGATACCACAACGATACGATTAAGCCACCAATAACACGAATGGCAGCAAAAACACCGATGAAAACAACGAAAACAATCGCAAGACGAGCAAAACCCGCATTCAGATTGTACCCAGCGCTTCATAGATGTTCATTCTGTTGTCGTACGCTGCTCAATATGTAGAGTGAATATTTTATACATTATTACTTTATTTTATATATTTTATGCATTATTAC
This sequence comes from Dermanyssus gallinae, assembly GCA_003439945.1. Classification (NCBI taxonomy): domain Eukaryota; kingdom Metazoa; phylum Arthropoda; class Arachnida; order Mesostigmata; family Dermanyssidae; genus Dermanyssus; species Dermanyssus gallinae. The sequence goes on along the minus strand of QVRM01004960.1, from coordinate 63,382 downwards.
TGACCTAAACCGAAGGGATGTTAAGAGTGATAAGTTATACGACGATGTTCCTTGGCAAAAGTAAGACGTTCGATGTATCACGCGAGTCCTACTCTGGTTCCGGAGTCCTTTAGGTTCCGAAGAATATACGAACACAAGCTCCACCAACCAATAGAGTCATACCCGCAGATACATATAAATATGTGAATACACATGTATAATTACATGCTAGCAACTATATGTACACACATATGTATAGTGTTTGCAAATGTGTTAGCAAGTTTTCGCCTGTCTGCAGCATATATCAAGATGGGTAGGCTTCTGTAGTCGCGGGATAAACGTGTATATTCGAAAGCGGTTACAGAGAACCTACCTTGCGGGGAACTCCTGATGACAGTAGAAAGGTGGGCTAGTTAAAACCCACCTTTACTGTCAAGCTTTACTTAAGAACAAATATTTTGGAATAAATTATGCACTTAAGCCGTTAAGGTGAATATCTAGTCATTGTTTTTTAGCGAGAATCCGATGTGGCGTTAAGTAGGTGATAATTACAAGTGACAAACCTGTTATTGAGGCCGCACAATGGTTTGCACTTGTTTTAACCACTGCCCAGTCATGTCATTTCTAGTAGTTCCATAAACTTAAAACATCGACTGAAACACGACAAGATTGCACGGCATTTAAATTGTTTAGCTTTGCCCGAGGTAGTTGGCACAGAGTGACAACAAATTAAATTACTAATTAACATTACAATATTGTTTTTAAAGATTTCGAAAACGAGTTGTATGTTGTCTACTGATAGCTCGCCGGGACTTCGTTAAATGGTGGTAATCATGCTAGGATAGACTCATGCTTCATTTTCATTTCCGGCGTTTTTGTGTGAGGGGTAGGTACTGTGTTCTGCGATCTTTCTTGAGGTTAGCAGACTTTTAGGCGTACTCTTTTTGGCATACAGCCCACCACAGCACGGTCAGTAAAGAGAAAAAATTGATTTTATGGTGATGGAGGACGATATACGAGTATACTGCCTAGTATAGACCCTTGGGTCAGCTCAGGTACAAGCTGAACTTGACAGAAGCAAACTTTATATATAAATATATATATATATATATATACGTTGTTGTAGCGCGTAATTGACATCCGATTTTTGTACCATCTGATAAATTTAACCTGTGTCTTATCAGCCATAAGTCTGAAAAGCATAAGTACCATTTCTTGACTGCAGTGCGTCAGTGTACTGTTTTGCGACCCAATAAAGGAGGACCTTTAGGAAAAATAACAATATTGTACTAAAAATGCTTACATGTTTTGCGAATGCACTTTTTGTAAAACGTTTGTTAAGTAAATTTTATACTACACGTGAATTTTCCTGTGAAAAGCTCCTTTGACCTTAATATATAAATATGCATTCTACCTGAGGTTAAACATCCAGAATATGCTGATAACCTATTGTTACTTGACGACCTATATTTATCATTCATATGCCTTTATATTTAACGAACAGAAAATATTGCATAGATGTGAAGCTAATGCTGATACAACTGCCTTGGAGAGATTTTTTCGTTTATTTGTACGAAGTACACGCATTTCTATTTGATCCAGGGTCGAGCTGAACTGCTCTGCTTTGCAAATGACTAGAGGAAGAAGGATCTATACAATACAACAAAGATTCCTCAATTCCGTGCAAGATTATATTGAAACGGCACAATCATCCGCAGCTGCTACACTATTATTTATTATATTATTAGCATTGCGCTAGGACAATAAAATAAATAAACGTAACAACAAGAATCATCGCAATAGTAATAATCTCCTCAGAACGTCTGTTGTTGTTACACGTCCGCAGGTCTCACTGGATTCTTTCCTCCGGGATTAATGGCCGGTTACGATCCCTTTGCTGCCGTCGAATCGCCAGCCCAGCAGCAACAGGTTGGACGCTATACACACTGGGTGTCGGAGCATTCTTTCTTCCTAGCCCAGGATTTTTTCACTGATTACTGACATAACGATTAATGCCGTTGATGCCGATTTTATAGTTAGCTCAGTGAAGCATAATGGCTTTGCTTTTATGCTCTGTCCAAAAATCTGTTCTCGCTCTTCCTCTCCGCGTATATTTACACTGGGCGCTCATTTGAACTGAATCTAGTTGGTGACAGACGCACTGTGGGCAGAAATGCATTACTTATTGGTATATATATATATATATATATATATATATATATATATATATATCACACTTCCATTTATTCACACATTTAGTGTCGATAATACCTAAATACAAATATTTGGCTCGGCGTCAGGAGCTCGCAAATACAGTTACAAGAATTGTATTTATAGACATACTCAATATACAAAGTTATGATGACATTAAACGGGCCAGCTGATTTAGAGACCTAATGTTCCTGCAAACAAGATCGTGGTAGAGCATTCGGGATGACAATATTTACATCTGCAGTCGACACCGGGGTCGCGGAAGCCTTCTGCACTGCATAAGTGGTGGTGGTAGCCGTGTATCGAAAAACGCACAATCACGTGGCGATTCGGTCGGTCGGGCCCTTTACACGCGCCGTCAGTCATTGCAGGTGTTATGAAGATATCAGGGATTATGTCTGCCAGTTTGTCCTCCGGAAACTGAATGAACGCCTTGTATGCCTCTGTCTCCTGCAGCCCATACATTTTCCGCATGTCCGAGGTCCCTGTCAGTATATAAACCAGGCGTTTGCGAGCGGAGGAGTGCAGGCCCAGAACTCGCTTTAAGAACGCGGGCTTAACTCTCTCCAGTGTTGCGAGGTCGTTCATGTTGAGGTGTCGCCATATTAACTGCACTCCGTATCTAGCCGTTGGCGCAACTTTAAAATGGAATAGGCGCAGGGCGGCGTCGATGGAGAGCTTCTGGGGCGTTTCGATTGTTGTTGACGCAATCAAAACGCAGTCCCTGTTGTGGTGAGAGTTATGTCGAGGTATGTAACGGAATTTACATACTTGACTGGCCCACCCCCCAGGCATAGTTCGTCGCTAGCAGCCAGGCGACCTCCTCTGCAAAATTTGAGCGCCTCAGTTTTACTGTTGTTGATAGTAAGACCAACCCCGCTGACGTACCTCGACATTGTAACTATTACTTGTTGCAGGTGGTGTCTGCTCGTACTGAACATCACCAGATCATCAGCGTACAGAATGACGTGGTGATCCGTGAGGGTAGATCGCTTATGAGGACCGCGAATAGTAGCGGGCTGATGTTATCTTCCTGTGTGCACCCGTCATCTGCTCGAGACTATCCCGTATCACTACCCCGTCGTCGATTGAGATTATATTCTTCTGTAAAATAGCTCTGAGGAGTTCTAGTATTTAAAGTGGTACATCATATTCCGCGAGCTTCTCTAGCACTATCGAGCGTGATCCTGAATCGTATGTTGCTTTGAGTATATATATATATATATATATATATATATAAATATAAATATATAAATATATATATATATATATATATATATATATATATATAAATATATATATATATATAAATATATAAGTTTACAAGATATAGTATGTGATGATTGCATACCGATGCATGTACAGATATGCACTTAGAATAGAATCTGATCGTAACTAACTGGAGCAATGCGTTTCATTACGCGATTTACATTTTCATGTTCTGGTCAGAGAGGCGATATGTCGGTATTTTTCCGTCCCTGAACTGCAAAACGCTGGTCCACATTTTTGGCGGCAGCTGTACGCGGGTCATCCGATGATAGTACAGTATATGTACAGCGAACTGCACTGTCAGAGGCTTTCGTATAATAGTATAGTTCAAGAATACTGCGAACAGGCGCATGACGCAGGTGGACCTTAAGCACCTGACAATAGTGCCGTTTTTTTATGTTTGAAGGGTGTCAGCTGTTGCTGCTAGCGCAAGCAAAGTGCCGCACCTGCTCAGCGACGAACAGGTAACGAGTCATTTGACCGGTCTCCTCCATAACTGTGAGACAAGTAATTCAGGTCCTGCGCCCTCTTATGAGAGGAAAGGGTGTGGGGCCAGACTAAATGTACCACGAGCACTGAGTACAGTCTGAGTCACTCTTTGCAAACCATAATTTTTTCAATGAGAATAAAAGGACAAATGCTAAGAGCCTGACAAGAAAATCTTTTGCAAGTTGGTTATAAAACGGATCATGTGCTTGGTCGACCAGACCCTTCCGCCGGAGCAATTCAGCTTCCGGAGGGGTCGGGGAGTGCGTGATACAATCCATGTGCTTCAATTAGGGGTAGAACGAGCTGTAGCAAAACTCGGAGGCCATTTGCGCGCAGCCTTTAAAGACTGCGTCAAAGCACCTCGAGATCTCCTGGTGAAGTCATTCCGACACGCAGCGGTTAGTGGCTCTCTGAGCGTAGTTAGGAGCTTTTTTGATGAGGAAGATGTGATGTACGCAGATGACATAGTGGTTGCTCATCACAACCTGGGTGCGATTAAGCACATCACTTCTCTGGCAAATAGACGCCATAAAGACTAAGGCTGTAAAATTTAGAAGAGGGGACCGATTGGCTGCCAAAGGCGTTATACGTCGCGGCGGCCAATCCTTAGAATTGGTCAACACTTTCCGATACCTGGGGCTCCACTGTACTGAGACAACCTTTACTGTGCACATCGTCGAGACAGTGCGCACAGCTCTAGTCTCTTTGTATGGAGAGGTGTCTGTTCCGATGGCAGTGAAACTCTTCCACTCTAAGATTGTCTCAAAGCTGACGTATGACCTGGACAGAGTATGGAGAAACCTCTGTCAAGCAAGTCACTAAGTATCCTCTCTCCACACTCGCCTTGCATACTGCAGGAGATTCTGCGCGTACAAAACCGACAAGCGAAAAATTATGATACGTTGGCGCGCACCTAGTGGGATTATAGACATGTCGCGTTAGTATGCGAGCGGGTCGTTGAAGCCTTCGAGATTCGGGCGTTTAAGAAAGTCTTTGCGGTCAGGGCCATCCTTGAGAAGGAGACGTAGTATACGTATATATATATTTATATATATATATATATATATATATATTGATGATGATGATTAAGTGCGAATATCTATAATATCCGTTCATTTTGTAATGTTGGTATATGCATACATATAACCGGCCTATTGAACGGAAGACAAATAACAGTTTGGCTTTACATTGATATTTCTGGTGATAGATGAAAAATCTGTATATTGGCAGTCTGTGAACTATTTCGCCTATGTGTGACAGGTACTTTTTGAACTCACATGGTGTTAGTGAGCATAACCGCAAAGTTTTTGCAAACAGTCACTCAACATGTTATTGCACATTCATTTGCACCTAGATGGCCAGTCTAATAATCTACTAATAGTGTTGCGGTCTTCTGTTCTAACAGTTCGACCCGACGGCACCACAAGGCAACACATCTATGGAAAACCGGCCGCGTGACTCGAAGGAGAAGTCAAAGTTTTTAAAAAAAATAAAGCAGATGGGTGGACAGCAGCCACGGAAGGGCGGCTAACAACTAAATGATGACGCCAGACCGTGTGACTGGCTCATTGCTTATCTTAAACACGATGGGCATGTCGTACTCAACTCATGGTGTTCGCCCTTGAGGCAGAATGCGGACCAGCAGGCTGGTCGGTCAGCCGCGCTTAGCAATCAAAATGCACCTAGATAAAAAGGCAAAAATTATCACTTGAACTTATAGCCTTAATTACCGTGTTCACTAGTTATGCTAATTAATGCATTACAGACAAAAACGTCGAACAGCTATATAAATATCACGCTATATGTACACACATACGATGCACATAGCTGTGTGCATGTCAACAAAGATGTATGTATGATCTCACAAGACAAGACAAGGTCGTCTTTATTCAAGGGCTTACTTATTAGTTTAAGTTTTGTTTGCTAGTTTCCGTGTTTTTCTTGCCTTTAGTGAGGTTTTCATGTGGACATGGCAGAGAGAACAGCCCTTCAAGCTGTTATTGTTGCAGAACCGTGATGCTTTAGGGAGTTTTTGTTAACACGATTTTAAGTTGGAGTTTGACGACTGTTGTCAAAAATGCTCAGGGCCACCTTCACTAAATATGTCCGGGCTGGCACCGTATCTGAGGTTATGGCACAGGTAAGGTTCAATGGCAGTAAACTATTTAAAAATCCGTGCTTTAACGTTAGTCCATGTATTACTTCTAGCAAGGTTAAAATGCAAAGTTTTTTTACCATGAGACTATATTTAAAGTGACATTTACCTATGATGGTGTGCCTAAGGTTAACGTTTTCGAAGCCCGCGTGCTAAATTCAGTTCTACAACTTCGGATTGTTAACTTTCTATACATTTGAATGTTCATACAAGCGGAGTGGGCGCAAGTAAGACCCGGTGTGAATACAGTTAGCTGGACCATTAGTCTGATAACTAACCTCAGGGTGTGGTACGACCGCCGGCACGGAGAATTTGACTACTGAACGACTCAGGTACTGATTGGACACGACAAATTCCAGAGATACATGTCAAGGATTACGAAGGCCATCAGCGATACTTGCTTACTGTGTGACTCTGGAAAGGCGGACGCCGTGGAGTAGGAATTATCTCGTTTACATTCGGTGTTCGAATTTTCGGGTGCCGACAAAATGATCAAACTTTGTGAATACACGAGGGCAGCTATTATTCAGAAACTGGAAGCAAGCCGTACACTGTAAAGATTGCAAAGATACTTGAAACTAATCAGAGGATAGTGAAGCCAGCTGCTGATAGGTGCCGTGAGCTGAAGAACCCCAACATAATAAAATTGTCTTTGTGCAAACAAAGGCGTATGCTATTGTCGTCGGACGGGTAGACCGCACGATAGAAGGACTTCAAGAATTGTTAGGCGAGTGTGCTCACGTAATAGTCGCATTCTTGGGATGATGTGGGCAGATAAGTGAAAGTTTGAAGAACAGGCGTCTGCAGCTTAAACCATAAAAGCAACTGAGGCGCTAGGGAAGCTACGGAATGCGGATGAGTGGTTAGCCGATCGCAAGAATCGGCCGCAACCAGTTTTGAGCCATAACTGCAACCGCCAAGACTGCTAATTTTTATGGGCCAATCTCAAAATTTGACGGTCCGGATTGAAACCCTATGGATTTTCCTGTGTGAAGAGGTTTGAAATAATTGATTGCAAAATTTGAACTGCCTGAAGCAAGTCCTTTGCGAGCAGTGGGACAAACCAGACGTTTCCTACCGGTGACTAACAATCAATATCAATAGCGTCTTAAGGAGGCTGCGGGCTTATGTGCTATGCTAGTACCAATTGTCGTTATTATATATCGTCCCAAGAAGTGGTTACATTACCGAAGTGCCGTTTATATATATATATATATATATATATATATATATTGGGCGAGTAAATTTTTTTTGTTTTGTTTTTAAGGCAAATTCAGAAATATACAAAAGTATGTTGTGACACACGGTGTCACTTTGGCCAGTTGTATCCCTCCCTCGTATACCACCTCCTTCTATGACCTTCGTTCAACGCTCCCTTAATAGGAGAACACTCGATTTTTCCAGATCGGCGAAGGTGGACACTCAAGCTAGTAGTAATATTAAGTGCATCTCCTCCAGCAGTACGGTCGAGCAGATAGAACTGTCGATCATGCCGATGAAGTTGAAACGCGTACGCAGTGTCCACAGTGCGCCCCGGTTGGCGAGTGTGAGGCGGCCGTTGCAGGTGACGAATTGATGCATGAAGGACTGATGCATTACCTACCTCCTTAACGGTGCTCGAAGATTCGCCGCTGTAGGGTGAGCGCTATTCTGATCGGCAAACATGTAATGGATTGAAGCGAACTGATAACTTTGTACGACGCCGGCCGAGTGCTTATACTACTAAGCGCCGACGCCTACCCAGATATCGCTAGTGTTGTGCCGGGATCGGTGGAGCGAGACGACGTGCTGCCCGTGCTGAACTATAGCGATACGGACACTAAATAGCTTAAGGGGACACTGATTAATCGCGGCAGCACCCTTCGAAGAAGCGGATATTTGTCAGCAGGTGGTGATAGCTAACGACGAAAGCGTTCGACGGCCGCAACGGGGTTGTACTGAATGTGACGACTTTGTGGTTGGAGAAAGTACCCTCCCCCCGGCTGACATTCGTGTACAATTGGCTGGCTTGTTGAACAAGTATTCAGCGCTCGATTTTGCGTCGTTGACGCAACAGTTGTATCACACCTCATTGGTGCGATTTGAGATTGTGGAGGTGTCCCGTAAGTCGGCCAATGGCATCTAAGCTCTTTAGAAGCTCTAGGTTGTCGTGCCTAGAGCAGGACGTATGCCGAAGGCTGACACTGACACTGAAAATACGCCGTATGCGAGATTGGTGCTTTTGGTGGAAAAGAAGGATGGCTAGTTTCGGCTAGTCATAGATTATCGTTCGTTGCATCGTCAGACAGTGCTTTCTGATGCCGCGCTTGTTGATGATATTTTGAACGCCGTAGGGGAAATGACGCTGTATACTACTACTACGCTTGATGTTGTGTGGGGGTTCTTTCAATTTGTGTCTGGGTCGCTGTCGTCAACTAGCAGGGCGGGTATATGGAAAAATGTTGCCTTATCCTTCATCATGGATAACATGATTACAGCGGCTGATGGCTACAACGACCAATATACATTCGTATATATATATATATATATATATATATATATAGGCTATGTATAGATGCATGTTGATACTCGATGGCATAAGGCTGATTCTCAAAATGGGCCGCTACGCTCAGTTGTGACACGGCAAAATGCATTTAGCGCAAAACCTCTCGCCTGACCTGGGCGGCGAAATGCTGTTCGGTGGTGCGGCACGGCGTGCTGAGTCTTGCTTCTATATTGAGCCGCTGTTCATCAGCCATTAACCTAACAGCGCTGTGGGGTGAGACTTATTCGAAATGAGGTGCAGCATACGACAGCATCGTCCCGACGCTTCGACCTGTTTTCCAAGAGCAAAATTCAGATAGTGCGCGCTTTTCTGCAGAAATGCACATTTTCTCAATCATTGTCACAATTCTTGTTGCTCGTTGTCGCATTGCTACAATCACCCTCTATTATGTTTCTGAAATTTCTCCATCACATTTATATTTCACTCTTATTGAGTATGCGTTTAACGTTTATGCTGGTACTCTTGCCAGCTGCCCTCGGCACGTGTTGAGGCAGTGCAGCAATCTCTTTGAAAACAAAACAATCGCAGGCAGGCAGACTTATAATGATACGCTTCGCACGCGCTTGAGAGCACAGATGCCTTCTCTGTGTAGGCTCTCTAAGCAGGCCAAGTGATGATAGCCATAAACGATCTAAATCTGGTATACACATGGCGATTGTCGCATGCAAGACCACACCAGAGGTGAGAGGCACTAAAAATAGCCAGGTCTTCAACCTCTCGTCGGACTTGTTCAACAAATGCTTATATCGCATTAATTTTGCATTTCCAGATTATACGTAATTTTAAGAAAAGTTGTGTATTTAATATTTAATTTTACCCTTACATAATTATAATATATTCGTCATTATATACAATTTGAACATTTCATAGCGCAATTTGAACACTTTATAGCGCAATTTATTTTGGGGTCAGCTAATTCTTGTAGGTATGAACTAGTTCATACATTGAAGGCGAACTGTAATAGCACAGAAGCTACATTCAGGATAGCATATACCTACCTGTAGTACGGGTGCGTTTGAGGACTACGCTATGAAATTGACGGAAAAGTTAACAGAAATTATCATAGCAAGACACGCAATGGCAACGATGAGACGAATATTGTACGACGACGGAAGCGTACGACGACGAAAGCGTTTCGGCATAAGTATTCTCAAAAAAAAAGTCTCTAATTCCCAGAGAATTTTATTTATCACTAGCTATGACTAACCAGGAAGAAGTCTTTCCGTCCATGTCGTCGCCTCACTACCCGCTACAGTGTTCACGGGTTTCGTCATCTCCTATGTCGTCGCTAAAAACGTCAGCAAAAACGCTGGAATTTCACAACATTTAGTTATCTAAAGCCTAACCAAACAAACACACCGATAATGCGTCACAGGGCAAATCTACACTAGCCTTCTGCACTAATTAAAAGGCTAGCGATGTCACGCATAGGAAGCCGCAGAAGGACGTCTCGGCATTCGAGGCTAAGCTCTCCATATTGATAAAACAGTTAAAATATCGCTTTTCAATACTTAAAATGCCTCCTTGATTCTACAAGCAATTGCGACTAGGAGCTCAGTACATGGTACAGGCACATATCTTGGCAAGACCGGCATACATTCTCTCAAGACAGACAAGCATGCATCCTGACATTATTAATTACATCGAAGCAAGCCGAACTTACAGGAAAACATTGGAGCGAGCCAAAGTTTCAACGAAAAAAAACAGAAAAGTTCTTGTCCAACTGCGGCTGTTCAGATAGTTACAAACAGATGTTAACTCCACTGCTTGCCCAATCGCACCGGAGGTGCTGACACCCTTTCTGACAATCTTTCAACATATGTTCGCTGGCAGTTAGTTATACGATTACAAAACGTTTTCCCCCTCGGGTGCCCGTATGGGACGAAAAAGTCACTGAGGCTCACTAAAAACTAGCCGTAAACCTCCACACTTCTCTCTCTCTCTCTTTCTAGAGGACGTTTGGAGCAGATACCTGAAATTCGACGAAATCCGCTAATATTAGCAGTAGCCAATGTATGAATCAATATTTGGAATCTTAGTAAGTTATAATAATATCATTCAATCAAACATTTTCTATTAATGGGAAAATAAAGTTGATGATTGAATTTCGTATGGAAATATTGTTTGTATGACGAGGTAACATCGTCAGCTGTCTGAAACCGAATCAGTTCACGGTCCTCGCTACGCCGCCGGACACCCACGATGCGAACGCCTGATCTGGAAGAGCAAGCTTATCAAAAAACCAGCACAGCGTCCTTCGGCAAGCATTGTTGCGGGCCGTGGTCGCAAATGTTGGTGCGAGTATTAATACCATGCACAGGGTACTACTGACCGACGAAGAGCTGCATCAATCAGTACCGGTTTCAAGCAGTTTAATCTTTGGGACCCATGGATTTCCAGCCACGCGGTGCTCACTGTCGCTGGTTTCTGTAGCTGGGAAGAAGGTATCAATGTGGAACTTTCGACACTTGTGCTTTTTACGAGCGAGGAGGATTCGCTTACACGAGAAGATGTGCTTGATGCACATAATTATCATTGGCGCATCAGGAAAAATCCATCCTTGACACGCTCGCATGCACACCAGTTCACTTCTCTGGGGACATGTCGCATGATGAGTAACCACATCATAGGTGCTCGCTCACTCACTTCTTAATAGATTAAGTGGAGGAGCGTATCGTACATATATCGTACACATACAGTCATACAAGCGAAACATTGCCAAAACGAGTTCTGCAAGATATTCGTCCAAGTATGTGGTTTCAGCACCACGGAGCGCCGGTGGAGCTAACCAATGCTACCGTTTGTGCATGTACTTTGCTGTGTATGTCACAAAACCTGTGTTACTTCTCAACCACGGCTTGTATCACAAAATTATTGCCAATAAATGTGCATTGTTTTGGACGTAGTAGTTAACATAAACTTAATGCAAATGAGTAATTAAGTGTGAAAGTTAAAACAAACGATTTGCAGGGTTTTACTGTTTGGGGTTTATCTTCAATTCAACATATTTTTTTTTTTCATTTTTGAACTAACGTTAGATGCAATTTGATAGATGGAAAATTCTGCCAATTGCATTGGTATGATCGGTCGATAGGATATATATATATATCTTGTGCGCAGTAAAACACACTCTGCTATTCGCGTTGCTTTTCTGAGCTGGGTGAAAAATGGCACTCAATGGTAAGCTTTGGGCCGTCGGCGCATCGAGTGCGTTTGCTCGGCTCGACGAAAGCGATCCCACATTCTTACCGTTGTCCCCTGTGGTCATCTTTTCTTCTCCGACCTGTGTGGTGCTCACTTGGCTGCCCACTACACTCGATGGCAGTTCTCACATATACACGCATTTACTCATATATATATATATATATATATATATATATATATAGCAAAATGCATTCACACACTCTTGCTCTCTCATCTCGGCCTGATAATGTACGTCATCTCAGCGATATTTTTATTTTAAAATTTCTCTATGTGGGTAACACAGAAAATAAATTTGACAATTCCGTTTGAGACTTTCAATTTGTCAAATGTGTCACACAACCCGGCTGAACTAAGTGTGAAGAGCTGAAGAACGATACTACGTCGAATAACATTGAGCTTTTGTTTTTGCTATATTAATGTTTATCATACTCATATTTTACAAAAACAAAAAAGCACATTGGTTAGGCTTGTATCCGCTTTATATTGTACACCTTTCACTTAAAGCACATTGAGTGCATGTTATAGAAGGTGAGTCACCCCAGGAAGGCTACCCCGCTCCCGCACGCGACGTGCCATCTTTTGCGGGCAGCGTCGTTACTCCCCGGTCTCATAGGTAGGGCTGTTCACTCAACTGTCATCACTCAAGCAAAGGCGGGAGCGTCGCGGGAGCTCGTGTCGGTGGTCAAGGCTGACGCCTGAGGCCTACCTTACCGGGTGACTACGGGCTAGCTTGGTCGACCCTCCCCCTTTGTCGCCTGAGAAGATCCTTGAGCAGGTACGACTGCTTTTTCCTGGTCAGCCCTCGCACCCGCTGCAGACCTGCTTAGCTCGCCTAGATGACATACCACCAGCTCCCACGGTAGATGAAATCTTACGCACGGGCGAGAGGCTTGCGCCCGGAAAGGCACCCAGCGCTCCGGAGTCACTCGCTTTGTGGCAAGGCAACATCCGGAGGAACTGGCGGTTGTGGCCACTCGACTGTTAGAAAACAGAACGTACCCCACGCAATGGGAGCGGACGCACCTACCAGGGCTAAAAAAAAGGGCTCTGCGCCATATAGGCCAATTTGTCTACTGGACACAGTAGGCAAACTGTTCGAAAATGTAATAAAAAAGCGCCTAAATGTGGAGATCGAGGACTCCGGGATCCAGAATCTGTAATAAAAGAGCGCCTAACTGGGGGTCCCAGAAGGCATAGAGACCGTCGCATACGCCGACGACCTTGCCCTTCTCGTCACGACTCGCCGGGAGACAACACTGGAAATATTTGCCTACGCCGATTACAGAAAAAAGTGTACGAGATCTGCAGTAGAGCTACACTGCGTTTTAGCCTATAAAGACCGTGCGGAAAAACGATCTTCTCTCGGTCATCTGGAAAGCGTGGTCTTTCTGACATAGCAACTTATTTATCATCGAATAAAATATCAGAATCGTTTTAAAAGCTTTAATGCAGAATCAGAATTAAAGGCATCATGAACTCCAGTCTGGGAGGTCCTATTGGCGCAATCTAGAAAGCCTGCAGTACTATGAGCTGCATGCCGCCCAATCAATCTGGATGCCTCTCGACCCGTTGGTGAGGTGGGGATGAGCCACCCAATGCAGCGATGCAAACAATGCAGTAGTCCGAAATAACGAAGTAATTAGTAGCGATGCTTAAGTAGACGGCAAACCTGATAAGTAATGATAGGTAATTTAGAAAATTCACGTGTGCGTCACTAGAATACGACAATGTGGATCTGAAATTGATCGGTTTTTGCTGCATTTTATTTAGCTCCTGAAGAAGCTATTTAGCTAGGGAAGGGGTTGCAGGATCACTCTCCAGGTGTATTAATGATATTTTAAAAAAATAGCATAATTTATGTAAATAACAGAGTTGGAATAGCAGGAAGGGTGAAACAAACAACTGAACTGACTCAAGGTGACGGACCCGGTTGTCTCTTAATTGTGGTTCTGCTCGGGGACCTACCCATACATGTGTTGAAAAACTGGTGAGAGAACTGGCAAAAGTGTTAATTTATGGGCATGCTATTGGTATTTTTAGGGTAAACCTACACTGTTTTAAACCTATTTTACACCGAGGCGCTTAAAATGAAACATACATAGAGCAGTAAAACTAAAACAAATAGATAGATTTGGGTAATAACAACACTACGGCAATGACAGGCGATACATGGCAGGAGCAACGGGGAGCAACAGGCATTTAACATCAGTGTTCTGTTGTACGAGTTATAAAAAATTCTAACACTGTTTTTCTGACATTCACAACAAAACTAGCTAGTGTGTTACTAAGGAGGTTATATATTACGTAGTATACATCACAAAGTAATTATTATTACAATTGTTAGGCCTAATCACAACAACCATGTCAAGAACAGATTAGGGTTGCTTAGTAGTGAAGTCAACTCCACTGAGGCACAGTTTTCCGGTAGGTGATTTCCCAAGGTAGAACTTTTACTTATCTCTGATCCGTAATGCAGCTCTGAAACTACTGCAGTGGTCATTAGTATTTTGCCCGTAGTTATGGCTGCCCTTAACTAGCGACATGCACCTATGAACGGCCGGTTGTTGCGAATAACCAGTACGTCGACAAACTTCGAGGTTGGCAGCTTAGTTATTTTAATTATAACTCAATAAGAAGGTACAATAGAGGACAAAATGATCAGAAGAGCTGCCTTTAAACTACATTGTGTTCCTAAAAGCAGCCCTGTCTTTTCAGGGTTATCGCGTGTATTTTCCGTAAATTCTCCAGCATTTTAATAAAGAAATTCCACGACGACGGACAGTTTGTCGTATGACACTTTTTCATCTCGTAAACTTCCAAAGGAACGTGAGCGCCTTCTGTCCGAACATTTATACGCTCCTCTCTCTCATAAGAAGGTGCAAGGCTCTATCAAGATGCTGAAGACTAACAAAGCGCTAGGCCCCAATCTTGTTTGAATTGAGCACAATAAGATGAGGAGACGAATATAAGAAGATAGAAGACAGCTCTAATGACACCGCTTTGGGTGGTACTATTCAACATATGCTTAACAGTGGTAGAGCTCCCAGGAACCTAGCTGGAGTGCTTAGTAGAGATTATCCCAAAGGCAAGGGTGATTCGTCTTGAGTAGCCCACTGACGGGGCATCGCGATGAAGAGCTGAGTTTGTAAATTTATTATGTCGGGCATACTAGTGCCGCGCCTACCACTCTACCTTCTGGTACTATACAGTCGAGTGTTTACGGACCTGAATGCTTGAGTCGTACAGCACGTGAGCAGACTCTTAACGTGCAGAAGAATATTTATTTCGAGTTCAGCTATCTTGGCATCCAGGTGACCTCAACCATCACCTCATTTGCCGCTCACATCCTGCAGTGAGTCAATTTCAGTATAGTTGTCATGCCTTTAATACCATCCCTGCAGAAGCTCTCCGTGATACGGTGAAGGCAAGGTTCCTCAAAAGAATTCTTGAGGAACCGCCAACACCATCACTGCTTGAATTACGTTGTAGCCTTAAGCGGCAGACACGAGACGCTTCAAATCATTCTATAGGACACCTGCAACGATGTATAGTGTGTGAATGGAACCGCCTTATGAGCACCAGTCTATCCTGACACGCTTTTTCACACATGGATTCTATCGAAGCTGTGTCATAAGAAACTTATTGGCACAGCTTGTGGTCATAAGAAACTTATTGGCAACTCGCAAAGGTGGCGTTTTATATTTAATTAATTTAGTGCAGAACTATGTAACTCTTGTTATACGCAATACATACAAAGAAAGCTATCCTAAAACATTTCTAATCGAAACAATCTAATTTTCATTTCTAATCCTTCAAAGAGTGCATGTATACTGAAACGCGTCTGCAGAGATCGATTTAAACAGGCGATTCTACGCTGTTGGCACGTACATATTGGCTGTCGTAAAGCCAGTCACCACTCAGAATTCCGGCACCGTAAGCATTTTGTTTTCAAAATCATGCAAGCTTTTTGCAGGCATAAGGTGTACTACTTCTAGATATGTCTGAACTATGTTTTATAAATGACACAGCTACGAAGCTGATAGTGCAGTACGCGTCCACAAACCAAAATGTACAACAAAAGGTGATGAAGGAATACAAGACACATTTCATTTATGTACAGGTTTCGGCGACGCGCAGTGTCAAATGTTGTCTTTATTTACAAGTAGGCTTATAAGTTACATGAAACGTCATTTTCAATATACATAGGCACGTTTCGAAAAATTCGAGTCGATTTACTCGAACAATACTTACTAGAAGCACGCCTGTCGACTATATGCCATAAATACAAAGTCTACTAGAGTAGTACGTGGCCTAGTAGCCATAATTCTGGTCAGTGAAACTACTCACTCTAACTAATACTGACCAGAACACGCTAATACAGGGGATGTCTAACATAGACTCTCATAAGTTTTCCAGCTAAATGCGTCCAGTCGGGAAAACAATAGCAACATTGTAGCAGTACGGGCACAATCTGTTGCTACCGTTAACCATTGCTGTTCCGCCTGAGTCGAGTTCTGTTTAAATAAGTACACAATACACAATTCACAATACAATACAAACGGACATTTTGCCGTGAGGGAGGAAGCGGACGAGGCTTAACAAACGACTGGTTCGTCCAACTTCGACTGATCGTATGCTACACCCACTGTCCGGCCTCGAAGGTCTTGACACTAACGGGAAGATGTCACACATGTGACAGACAACACCAACTTAACCATCATTTTACGAGCGACAGCAAGCGTTCCAGTCGCAATAAAAATCAGAACGAAGGTCGCGTATAGTAAGAGACAGGTCGCTTGAAACGGAAGCACTACCCCCGTCACGGAGGTCGGAGTCACATCGGGCGGCGAGAGCCTGTAGAATGAATATCACAGAATCTAACGTCGTCTCTAATTTGGCTACGAGCATTGTTATGGCGTCGGGATTTATCGCATTACACACGGCATTAATGAAGTCGGCCGACCCAACTTGATCTACGTTGAGGTTGAGCTCTTTAATCAGCTTTCGGGCTAACGCGTACGACTTCGGATGGATGATTGTAGCGTCGAGGGGCTCGAGTTCATCCGAGATACCCACAGCCTTAGGATCTCGTATGTGCGTACCGGCCGAGATGGCTTTCGCGAGACATTGCTGTACTGTCTCTGGGCAGACCTTCACAAAGCCAGCACACTGTTCATACGCAACCGGATCAACCTCCGGAACCAGCCGCAGCTGTTCCCGATTCATAAACGGCCCGTAGATTTGACGGTACGCGACGATGTTGGCGGCCAGTGTCGCGTTGAGTCCGGCCACCCGACGCAGTACGTATGCTGGGCAGACGTTGAGGTCGACACCGACAAAACTGACGCACTGGACGACGGTTTCGTGAAGTTTCTCTCTGAGCTTCTGCTCGTTGACGTATTGCAGATCGTAGCCATTGAAATGGCGGTGCGTCGGTTCTTGTCGGAGATATCCGTCAAGCGGATCCTGCAGGAAACGAGCAATTGCCACGGCGCCATGTAGGGACGCATTTGGGTCGGGTAATTTTTTCTTTTTTTTGTCTTTGGCCTTGGACGTAACGGCTGTACTGTACTCGGGCACGTTGTCCTCGTGCACGATGGAGTAGCGCACGTCGTGGCCAAAGCAACCCTCACGTACGCCGGCCATTATGAGTTCGGTGACGAGCAGACTCCCTTTACCGCAACCAATGGCGACGCGGCTGCAGCCGTACCTCTGGAGAAGTTCGGTGAGGTGCAGCTTCGCTTCCTCCCTTGGTCGCCAATCTGGATCTATGGTTCGGTGCTCTAGGAGCTCGCCATGCTTCGAGATAACGGCCAATGCGCAGCCAGTTTCAGCGTCGGGCCCGACGCCAAGAACCGCCCCTCCACGTACTGGAGGCATCAAGAGCAGGGAAAGAAGGCTGGATGAACACATTCGGATTACATCGCGTTCGGCTCGGCGCGTCAGCTGAGCACGAACCACACACTTGATAAACGGCTTGCATAGCGAGTGAACACAGATTTTTATGATCTTCGAAATGAGTTCTTTGCTCTCCGTATCCAGGTACTTGCACATGTTCTGTTCGACAACGGCCGATAGCATGTCGATCGCAAACCACGGTAAGTCGACATCCACAGAAAGGATTCCGAGCTCGTCTCCGCGATTTATATCGATCACCTGGTGAACACACAGCAAATGTCCGTTGCTAAAGCGACTTCATGTAAAACACGACACACGTAAGCAAGCGTAATTAGCTATTTTGATATATATATATATATATATATATATATATATATATATATAACTCAAAATGTATTTAGGTGTAGCAAAATATACATTTGAGATGTAAGAACATGCACACAGCCCGCTGGGGCAAACCTTAAGGCGTTAGGTCCAGGCTTGGGCTGGTCCACCTAGCCAGGGTACCTCTCACCGAAGCGGCATTCCCCCTCTGAACATCTAATGACAGACGTTGCAGTAAATACTCGCCCGCCCTCTTATCTCCTGTAGCAAGGACCAAATTTTTCCCGACATCCTTGAGCAGTTTTGTCGTGAGCAACCCAAGCCCCCCCAATGTCTCGAATGCAAGCGGTGAGAACAAGTGTGGGTAACCGATGCTTGAATATTTTCTGCACTTGGCTGCTTCCGCTAGGGCTACCGCGTGTCCAGGGCGGGCAGCGCCCGTACCGACCATTGAGGGGGCTAAAGAGTCGGTTACGGTCGCGTCCCACACCAGCATTTGGCCCCGCTCGAAGGGGATCAGGGTCATTCCATCAGGTCTCCTTCCATCGTCTCTGACTAAGCCAGACGGCTCCAAAATGCATGGTAGCCTGCCGATCAAAGCCCTCTGCTAAATGTCTCGTTCAACGCCGAGTATATATATTTATATATATATATATATGTTCAGGGACTTAATTAATCAATAATGGAAACACGGAATGACGACGGTCGACGTTGACTTCGTCAAGCAAAAGCGGTGCAAAGTGCGAGAATATGAAACAAATTGAACCGTAATAGCGCGTCATACCGTATAGCGTAAGCAGGTTTTACCACGAGCATTATGAACGACATTGTTAGCCCGACGCGCAGTGTATTTAGGCCGAATACGAGAAACGATATGGACAATTTTGGACAAACATGCGGCCGCTGAACGATCTAGCTGGCTTGGCTGCTATTTTCCAGAGGTAACATTTATTTAGTTTATTTGAAACATGTTATTCAAAACATTTTTTTTATTGGCATACATGTCTATGGATAATCCCTGTAGCTAAGAACTCAGAAACCTGTGCATACATAAGTCGTGTTTGTTATGTAAATTCAACGTTTTTTACTATTCTAAATAGCAGTATACAACTAGGACATACACAGTAGACATATAAAGTCAGTGATTTATATTTATGCAAACCTCTAGCGGAAACACTACATACACACACACACACACACATGATCTGACTATGTCGCTCGTGCCGATACACAAACCACGGCTGCACATAAATGTATGCCTTGCTTACCTCACGCGTACTAAGTAACGCAATCTCGCGCTGAAACTTAAAGTAGTGTCGGAAATGCTCCTCAAAGCGGGCGGATGCGTCTGGAATCTCGGCTGCCCTGGTGGCGAGAAGTCGTATATCCGGAAACCGGCACACGGCTTCCATTACAGCTAGAACTTTGGGCTTCCTCACCAGCTCTTCGGCCACGACGAACTGCATCGAATCGAGTGCCTCGTTCCACTTCTGTTGACCGCCTGTTTCGAGAATGCGCGAAAGAATTCGATAGTCGCGTATCGCTCGGTTGCCTCGGAAGAAACTGAGCGCCGTGAACCTGTATTCACTGGTTCGAGCTTTGACGGCTTCCGCCTGCCGTCCGCAGATTACGAACGGTTCGCAGATAAAATCCAGAGTCTCGAACGTCGATGCCTGGAAGATGGCCTCGCGCGCCAGCGGCGTGAGACGTTCTTCTGACGCCAACTTTCCCGCCAGCTCCTGGGCCCGCTGACGGACTCGGAGCAGGCGTCTTAACTCCTCGTCGATAGACATCAGGTTGCACATCGAGATGTAGTTGATCTCAGTGTGTCGATAGCGATAAATGTAGGGTAGAGTAGCGCCCTGTTTGCGCATCTCGAGGATCTCTTTGACCGTTGCATATGAAACTCCAACTTTGTTTGATATGATCTCACAGAGATTCCACGTGGGGACTGGCGGTTTTTTCGCGCCGACCGTTGGCGGAGCGGTGACTCGCACGACGCCAGCATCAAGCTTTTTCCTCTTGGCCTTTGTCGGCCCGGCTGACTGGTTCTGTTTTAAATACAGGATTACGTAGTTACGCCAAAAGAAAACGTGTGTCATGGTTACAGTTCGAACAAAGCTTTTACTGTGCAGTTAAAAACGATTCTAATTTGAGGTGCAGCATCGGCGTTTCCCTGATTTACTGAATCGTGGTTTGCAATGCAGGCATCCATGTTATAGGTCATTGGCTCAAAAATCAATCCGTTCGTATAAAATCGAACACTAATTATTATTATTATTATTATTATTATTATTATTATTATTTTTTTTTTTTTTTCATTATAATCATCACCATTATTATTTATTATCATTATTATGTGTTAGGACAATACAATTGTGAGGTGTGAATGTGTATCCTCGTTATTTCATGGTTACCATCTAGCTATTCTCAGCCCATCACACCTAATATCGACGCGGCATTTCCTCTGCAAACTGCCAGTGAAAGCAGGAGCCTCAGAAATTCGTCTTCGCGTATATCCCCGGTGTTTGCTCGTATTCGATCACTTTAGTCTTTTATAAATTTCCTTGTACTTCTGCTGACCGGGCCCAATGTTTCCATTGCGATCGGCACGAAATTGTATCTATGCTCTAACTCTGTGTATTATTATTATTGTATTGTGTATTATTATTATTATTATTATTATTATTATTATTATAAGTTGATACATAATAAAAGCGCTCGAATATATCATAGAACGTCAAAACTAGAATAATTCTATAATCTCTATAAACTATGGCTGTCCTAAAATGCGTCTCATAGGAATAGGTTTGTCAAAGGATCATCACACTACATCTATGTCTATGCGATGTCAGACGGTACTAGGAGCGGCGTGGTAGGTCCTGTCCCGACATCCCACATATTCTGCCTTTGAAGCAACACTTGTAAAGTGTATACCATACCTCGGCATGAAAACTGATGCTCTGAAACTGAACAATAGGAATGCGACGCGGCCTCGACGCGACATAAATAGGGTGGTGATCAATAGGACGTTTGATAAACCAGGTATTAGTGGAAAAAAGACTTGCTTTCGTATATATATATATATATATATATAAAAGGCCGCTGCTGGTATTACCGGTAGCGTAGTGATTGTCACAGCCGGTCTAATGCACGCTGTAGGGACTTGCGTACACGTCGCTGGCACCGTAGCTGACATCGTCGTTGGCACCGACGTTGGCACCGGCGTCGGTTGTATGGTGAGAGAATTTGCCTCATCTGCAATCTGAGGATGTTTTGGAACCAATTGAGTTTCCAATACGACTTCTTGCCCCCTGAATTGGGCAGTTATGTGATTCTTCACCTGCAGAACCAACTCGTTGAAGTCGAGGAGAGGCATCTGGGTCTGGGACACCTGAACTGGCTGAACACTCACCTGTCAGCCAAGAGAGAACACTGCGTTATTGAGCATTTACAAACGAGCAAACAGGAAGGAAGGAGCAGCAGCAAAACAGCGAAATACTCATCAACAAAATACCGAAACAACGACAACATCGACAACAACATCAAAATACCAACAAACCCAGCACTGACAACAACAAAAGAAACTACAACAACAACAACGGCTCTAGTAGCAACAACTTCTTCAAAAACAAACGAAGAGCTTAATTAGAGGATAAATAGTATGTTTATCATAGTGCGCCGTGGCGCCACACGTTTTTACGATACGAGACTCTTTTTTAATCTAATACGAACAACTTTAAATGCAAACATGCAAACTTGCTTGCCCAAAAACGCTTGCTAACCAGTAAAGCCAGCACATATATATATATATATATATATATATATATATATATATATATATATATGATGGTGATTGCCAAACGTATTAATAGTTCTGTTTCTATAAACTTTTACACAGTATTACAATAGCGATTACAGAAGACATCTTCCTTTTTTCTTTCTGTATTTTTCTGTACATGTATATATACATATCTAAGTGCCTCTGAGAAGTAAACATTCCCACGTGTGCTACGCAAACGATTACGAACGTTACTATAAGAAAATCGAGATAACATAATGGATTCAATTTTACTGAAATGAGACTGCACGATGCTGCTACTGCTTCTGCAAAATTACGTTGGACATCAACATGCCAAAGACAAAAGTCATCCAGTTTCGTAGAGGAGGAGTTAATGTTCAAGGTGATATATACAAAACCAATGGGTACACACTGGAGTTGGTCAACAACTCCAGCTACTTCGAAATAACAGTGGCCCAGTCTGTCTTTTACTAAACATATTGAAGAATAGGAGAGTAAAAGAGGTTCCTTAACTATGTGTCGGGGGGTCTCCGAAATGGTGATCTTAAGACTGTGTTATATTATATTTAGGGTCAACATTCTCTCTGTAGTAACATATTGCCTTAAGCCTATATTTTCCGAGCTAACATTAAACAATCTCGAGAATCTAGATAGAACCTAGACTAAAACCATTTTTTTAAAGAAACCCTCTAGTCTACGCCGGTGCTACATATGTGCAACGAACCCTAGCTAAAAGTATATCTATAACACCAATTACTAGTTCAATCGCGACACACTCGAAGCACACTGAAAACACAGGAAAGGCGGATTTTTAAGTTTTCGACTACAAATTTCACAGAGAAACTGGTGGTGGAACGAAGGTCTGCACTCAGCAAAACAGTGATCTGCAAACTAATCTGACACGGCTACCAATAATGCATTTGTCTCACAGGAAAATGTTAAATTTAATAAATGTTTATGTAAGAACTGTGATAAAATCCATATCGGTTAATATCACATAACAAAAATGTATGAGACTAAATACCAGCGCGCTGGCAGCTGCTGTACTTGGTAATCGTAAATCTCAATATATATATATATAATTTTTTTAAGATACATTTATTTATATACGCTTTCATTTATTTAATCCAATGTATACGTGCATAAGAAGACAACAATTGTTACCTCCTACATATATAAATATTCAGTTACAATACAAAATAACATTACTTACAGGGCTGGGCATTATATACGTTGGCATGAGATTCATGTTGAGGCACGCGCACAGTAACCCTTGATTGAGATAAGTCGTTGGATGAGAAGTTTGTTGTGGCTACGTTCTGAGGTGACCCTGTCAGTCGTTATGGGATGAAGTCCTAGTTCAATCGCTGCGGAGCTGCTGAACTTTGTTGTCAGGATTTGATGAGTCAGTCGACTGATTTACATCCGTTACGGCTGGGGTTTTTGCCTATCTCCACAGGGACACGGAATGATGATGTGCCGTGACTGCTGCTGCCGCCGTCTGCAACCGCGTTGGTGTGAACTGGTGGCGTTGTCTCGCGAATATATATATATAGAAGAAGAAGATATCGAAGAGGTGATGAGCAAAATTTGAATAGACCCGCTGCGGCGAGAAACACGGGAGAGGAGCGCGAACCGTGCAACAAAGCCGGAGACGAGCGTCTTGGACGACTGCACGTGCACGTGCACGTTGATGTCCCTAAACGCGCGGGCATTTCGAAAAGTGGCTTCGAAAGCGCAGGCTTATTCAGCACCACGCAACTTGAAGTCTAAAATGTCTCGAAACTCTTTGGAGTTCGGAAAAATTCGTGGCGTGGATAGGAAGGTCGATGAAACGCGATACATTTACGTCGACCTCAGCGATAGACAGAATAGTTAGCAAGCTTCCCGGTGCCCATCTGCAGCGTGCGATTCACTCGATTGTTCTCCACGAAGCTATGCATTCCATTTCGTATGGACTGCGTAGTAGTCATGCGATTTGATTGCTTTTCTTCTCAGCTCTTTCTTTAAAAACCGCATATTTCGTTCGCCTCACGTTGATTTGTGATTTTGAAGGCCGGACGCCGACACGGTCATGTTGCAGGCATCATGCCAACTGTACTATGCGGTCCTGAAATGTTTGCGGGACGGTATTATAAAGGGTTACCCTGCACAAGGTATACACACAAAATCTGATGTTAGCGCTGCCAGCTATATATATATATATAGAGAGAGAGAGAGAATTTTTTTTTTCGGGAGTTATTTAAATAGTTATTTTTTTAATTTATCTTGCTCAGTAAACAAAACCAGTTGGAGCCGACAAAATCCACAACGGAATGTTATTCAACGGAGCAACGGGAAGAAGATTATGAAGGTTCATATGAAAGTTATTTTATTATAATGCAAGTTTTACTAGAGGAAAGTCCCCTGGATTTTGCAGACGAAATGTCCACTCTCGGCCAGATTTAAAAACTGAAACGCTTTACTCGAGGTAAAATTGGAAATACATTTTGCCTCTACGCATGTACGTCATGGTGGTCGAGCAATAGTTATAAACTGCTTACTGTACAAATCATAAATTCTATCACTCATGGATATGTCTAGAAATCGTCGATGGGCATGGAGTGTTGATGCTGCGGTCGGCAATTTCTTTTTGAGTCCAGGCTGCTTTCGACGCACCAGAGCCTGTTTTGAGAGCGCTGTGAAAATTAGGTAGATGCATATATATTGAACCTTTTTCCAGTCTTCTTTTTAGCCATAGAACACATCTCCTCATGCCACTTGAGATACATATCATTTGCTGACGTCAATTTAGTGGAAAGTGTGTGGGCGATACATATTAATCAGGCGATACATAATAATGTGTGTGTATTAATGATCAGTCAGATTGATCTAGATAAAGTGCATGCTAAACTAGTTCTACGCCGATTTTTGAAGGTAAAACGATCTCATTCATCACATTTCAAAAACAGATCTCAAAAACAGAGCAAACAGTCTCCTTAAAGTCGCCCTATTTCTGTTTAGAGCGAGACCTTGATGAACTCGCTATACGTTTTTCTGCAGAATGAATAGAGCCTTATTGATACTATTTCAGTAAAATACCTGATAAGAGTAGGTAAACATGTCCCCATCCGGCTATCCCGTCATCTGACGGACATCGATCAAAGTGCTGTGATACGCAAGGTTCTCCCAGCTTGCAATCTGATCAGTGGGGGCCAATTTCAGCTAATCGGCTTTTTAAACATGTACCGAGGCTTAATCAAAGCAAACAATTTATGCAGAAACAAATTACGGGCCATATCGAATTGGGCCCGTCATCCATACGAAGCCCGCAGCCTCCTCCTGCTCAATTCCTCATGCGACTTAATCCAATTCAGGCAATCTGCTACAGCCAACTGATGATTTCTAGATAGACATCTTGCTGTATATTTTGCCTAGCCCGGAGGAGATGTTCCAGGCACTTCTTGTAGCTTATGGAGATCTGGAGGTCCCGGACTTCGTGATTATTGATCCAGATCACACGTGGTTACTTCTTTGCTGTGTAAAGAAGCCCAACTAGTTCCTAGCGGATAACGCCCCAAACCACTTCGCCAGGAAGGACCTATTATCTGCTAGACGACGACGTCGTGACGGACTTACACAATAATGGAAAAGCATTACGCGTGTGGTTGACGAAACAGTGACCCTCTGTAGTCGAGGGACATGGTTAGCTCAGACAGACAGAGAGAGAGAGAGAGAGAGAAAGGACAAACTCACAAGATTATTTAGAGACTAAGTGCGCTGCCCTGTGGAATGTCGCCTATCTCTATTTGAAACAAACCCAGTCTCAGTTCGGTCTTTTGTCCATGCAGATCCTACGACATCTCATTAGATTGGCTCGATTCGATAACGGTTCAATCCAGTCTGACTTGAAGCTAAAATATGCTTCTCCTATTCTTAGTATAAGGTAAAACATTTTAATGTATAGATTTTTAATTTAATACATTGATATTGTTGTGTCGGGGCACGTTCGGGAAGACACACGACTATTGGAGCTAAGCGCCATGTGCTGCTGGCCAACGTGCAGTGGAGAGGGTAGATGCGAATAGGTACGAGAAACGTCCCGAACATTCGATAGAGATGTCTGCTTGGATCGAGACGGATCTAAAGCATTCGAGAACAACCTGTGAGAGACACTAACGCTACAGCTGACACGAAAGGGCACGGGAGTGCAGTGACACACCATATGTGACCGCAGACGATCGTATTTTCTTCTCTACGTACTCGACTAGCCTAGGTTTAATAGACTAGTGACAATAAGTCAGTCTGTACAGTGAATGCACATGCTAAATGTTTAATTAGTTATAGACATGCGCAGATTATATACATACATACATACGTGTATGTAGATTCCCAGTACCTCTCAAATGTATTGCTATTCGGTTTGGAAATCTAGCAGCTCATGCAACTCGTGTAGATATACGGACCCTATTATTAAAGCGGTTGCTCCCTTAACACAACTTCCCTCCTTAGGCTTACTACATTCGGTTTAATAGGTTCCGAGACTACCTAGAAATAGAGTACTTAATATTATCATAACTCAAGGTTTCAACATTTATCCCACCCTCTCGCACCATAATTGCGGGCTGGGTCGCGGAGACAGTGAAACGCATTGGGAGAACCGTTTACTGGGATGCTGTTAAGAACTGATGTTAGATTTACTTGAATCGATGATACGTCGTGAATATATATATAGTTTTTTAACCGAAAACGTCTTTATTTGCACAAAGATGGGTAGTATCCACAACGATAGTTGAAGTAAGTCAAGTAAATGTGTTTGACAGACAAACAGGTTTGTAGCTTTTCTACTGCATCCACCTTGGCATACGCCAAGCAAACATTATGTATGCGTTTAGTGTGTGCAGCTGTGTTCGGTAGACGAAGCTCCAACTTCTAAGTCTGGCGTCAAAAAGGTTGCAAACCATAATCCATACGATCAAAAACACTCTTCAAGTGAAAATTGAATAGCTCAATCCTGGACATCTGGGTAAGGTGAATACACCTGGATCGATGAGCACTGATGACGCGTTGGGCTTAATCGGCTAACCCGTTTTATGCAAGAAAGCTTCCTATATGCGCCACAAGTAAGTTTTATAGAATGCAATAGAGCATTGTGATACAGATCTGCAATTTCTCATATCTGCTATTTGCCCCTTCTTGTAGATCGGGTTTACAGTACTTTGCCTGAACATATCAGGAACGATACCATAATTTTTTAATCTCTCAAACATCCGCTTAAGTGGCTCACGGAGAAACAGGGCGAACTTCTTGTATAAATCAGGCAGTAGCTCATCTGAGATCAAACTCAATTTTCGCCTCAGCTTTGTATGTAAATTGTAGATCTCTGAAAACAACTGGTCCAACTGGCCGGGCGGTAAACGATTTGAATGTAATGAACCTCTGAGGGGTTTATCGCGAGTCAGATAAAGATATTTAGATACAAACTGATTTGCTAAAAATTTGGCCTTCTCCAAGATATTATGACGTATTTTAAACCGGACTTGGTCACGGAAAACGACTCTGCTTTATCTTACTCGAGAACGAGAAAAGCGAAAGAAAGCACGAGTATCTTGGAGATCATTTTAAACTCAGTTAGCACTCTATGCCGTTTTGTTGCGATTGTTTGATGCGGTGAGCATACGTAAGGGACTTAGGGGAATCACCGGCAGTGGGTTTTTCTATGCCTCCGATGTAGTCCAGATTCCTTTGTATGGGTCGAGACGCGTTAAAGAATTGAGTGTCCAGTGTTATTAAGTAACGACAGCAACTGCCAACTTTGACTACATGTAATTTACTCAGACTCACAAGTATGCAGGAAAGTGAGCTAATCAATTACGTCAAGAGAGCAGCAATTTGTTTCAAGTCCATATGTTTGTAGTCGAGGATCTCTGGATGAATTCATGTTCACAAGACTCAACAACGACCGAGAAAATGACAGCTTTGTGATTAGACGAAACGGGTCCAGATACGGAAGGGTTCTCAATTTTGCCATAAGTAGTAGTAGTAAGTACAAGGTCAAGTATTGACCTAGCATCATGTGCAGGCATCGTAACAAGCTAAACATATTATTATATTATAAAAACAAACATTTACCGAGGAAATTAATTATTTGGTATCAGAATCCGACGGACCGAATAAAATTATTGTAGTCCAGAATATCTTGTTCTTAAAATTGATAATGTTGACCAGCACTCCAGCCAACGTTAGGCAAATGGTAATCATCGACAAGTGTCACCGGAATCTAGTAGTGCAGTAATAGTTCATTGCATTACACACATCGTGAACACGGTCAGAACGAGCAGCAGAGCGTTCTAAATTTGATGTGACATAACAGCAAACGCAACAAAGTTTGATTTATGTTATCAGGATGTCAATTGCACTGTGTTCTCCGGAAATATAAAATTTACTTCAAATGCACAAATACTTTGCATATATCTACATATTTATATCGTAGCAGGCCACCCCAAAACGCACAGCGACTGGTCTGGATCAGATACCCCAAAGTCTTTGAGAGGAACCAAGGATAATACAGGCATGAGTACATTTCACGTCAATCCAAAAGAATCTTGGATAGAGAAGAGTAGCGGCCGGCCACTTTGAGAGACGGCATATTGTCTACGATTGAAAAACAAATTCAGTCAGCGACAGTCGTGCGACATATCGTCCAGTAATGGTGACTCGTGTACTATATCGTATTTTCCCAGAACTGTTACAGTACTCTGCACTAATTCTCTGCTATAGAATTAGTGCAGGGTACTGAATATGGCAATGAGTGAACTGCAATCTGGTTTTAGGCGTAAACGGTGAGGGAAGCATCATACATTTATTTACATCTCTATAGCCATCAAGCCAGCAAGACCACACAACTGTGGAATAGTATATGCGTTTCTAGACTGCTCAATGTAGAGCAAAACTATAGAAGGCTATTAGGGACGACCGAGGGTTGAATGAAACAATAGGTGCTGTATACCCATGACGGAATTATTTTGCTGTATACCGAGAGAGTAACTCACAGGCCGGGTACGCCTCAGAGTATGTACGGGCAAGGAAACGTTTCCAATCCCGGCTACAGATACCTTGGCATCGAGTTGTCAGACTCAATAAACTATCTATGGCAGATATGCAGGAGGCTGGAGACAAAGAGCTTATACACTCGAGCATGAACTGCACGCGCAGAGCCATCGGAGTTTTAATATATTTAAGGTTCGAAAGATTCTTTGGAAGGCAGTGACGGCACTAGAACTTAACTATATACGTGTTGTTACCGTAATGGGCAGCAAGCTACTAGCAACAACTCAAAAAGCGGCTGAAAGATGGGCGTGCAGCATACCCAGTAATATAGTCGCCTGCAAATTAATTGAAAACAAGATAGGCCGGTCTATGTTTTTTTTTGGTTAAATAACACTTTATGAGAGCCTACTCTCGTGCCTTATTAGTAAGCAGCAACTAATATTGCAGCCGGCATGTTAGCAGCGTACACCTTTATTAATTTACCAATTGTGTTTATTTTAAGTATAATTAAGATAATCGTACAGTTATAAAGTAAACCAAACTGTATATATATATATATATATATATATATATATATATCGTTTTCTGTAGCATTTGATACGTACCACGATGAAGTAGTGCATTCTAAATGGTGAATGTTTGTTTCGAATCAGTTTAGAGCAGTTGAACGTGGCTATTTAGGAGAGCTAATGTCTTGTAACTCTAGTACCAAGCGAACCACAAGAGTATTAGGCGCGAATTAGGCGGCAATCGCGGCTTACGTTGCAAAGAACAAAATAACATAAACGGATAATCTGACATTTGCTTTGTAGTTGTAATTCCTTGCTAAACAAAACCTCATAGTCACGACTGCGTTTTAAGATACGACACTACTTTCTTATTAGCTAACGTACGGTGCTACTCATTGGGAGAGCACGTTTGATGGCTGGGATTGATGAGATTATGTATATATATATATATATATATATATATATGTGTGTCAATGCCAACGTAAAATAGAACGCATAACTACCTAGTCTCTTATTTCATACAACATCGCCATATGCCTAATAATTCATGTTAATCTCAAGGGCAGCCAAACAATACATCTGTGCGTTTCCGCCGGCTGTGATCTTGACGGAATTCCACGTACCCATAAGTTTCTCTTTCTGCCTTTGCCACTACTACTACAATTGCAGCTACTATGTTAGTTGCAGCAAATAATCCGAATACCTCCACTAATCTACTTATAAGTTTAATACAGCTAGATTGAACTTAGTCGCCAGCCCCTTAGTCACGTGTAATTAGAAATCAGGGAAAGCATGCTAGTACGCCGCTAACTCAAACTAATAATCATATATATCGGACTACCTACTCTATTGGTAAATGTTTGCTAAGAGCGAATAGCGCACATTTAGTTAGCAATTACTTTTGTGCATTATTATTATTATTATTATTATTACAATTGTGAGGTATGAACGTTTATGCCAGGTTTATCCTGCTCCGGTCGCTTTCTATCAATTCATGGCGCCTATGATGGAAGCCACATTTCCTCTACAAACGGCCAAAGACATCACCTGTCTCAAAAACATGGCCTCGCGTCGATCGCCCGTAACTTCTGCTATGCGTTTTCCGATATCTTTTAGGATTTTCGCTGTACCTGAGCTGATGGGTCCAAGCGTCTCTAATGTAATGGGTACAAAGTGGTAGCTTCTAGATAGCTCGAGATACTTCCTTCGTTTTTCAGAATCCGCGCGCTCGGCTACCCATCCCGACTCAACGGCGCTGTGGTGTAAATATGATAAGGCCGCCGTGCATGAAACCGTTACATCCCATACAAGGCTTTTTCCGTGTGACCACAACGGGATGGTGACCCCGTCAGGCCGCAGCTCACTACTGCCATTAAGGCCATTCGGCTCCGGTGTAGATGGTATCCCTGCCCTTCTAAGAGCTCTTCTAACTATGGCGTTAAGTTCAGCGTGTCTTGTAATTCTGCCGGAACTTTTCAGACAGCTTAACGGGTGTAAGCCGTCAGAGTCAACAGGTTGGCCGCATCGCAGACATGAGAAGGGCTGGCAGACGGGGGCGCCTATTCTAAGGGCTGACACCATGCGGAAAGAGTTTGGGTCCAGCATGGTGCCAAGCTGACAGGAGGGCAGCGCTTGAAGCCAGCCCCCGCTGAAGGGATGTTGAGCCGCTAGAAAGACGGCACGCTCTCTTGCTGATGTTAGGCTATCTGTTATATCTCGTGCGGACTTCTTAGTTTTGCAAGCGTCGAGAAGATTTTGACTCACGTGTTCTCTCAGAGGGCCGGGGTCGAGTTGACTTCTGACTGTGGTATCCGCCACTATTGCTGCCTTTTGTAGTTCAATCTTTGCTTTCTCGTCAATGAGTGATTCCGCCAGGAAGCTAAATTGATTCAGGGATGCAGCATAGCACACTGCAGCTAGATCTGTGGCTCTTCTTATTCCAAGGCCTCCGTTTCCGATAGGAAGGCTAGCTCTGTTCCACGTGTTTCCTTCTAAGTCAATGTTTAGTATTTCGCTTAGAATGTCTCTGGTGGTCTCGTCGTAGGCTGCGAGGCCTTCCATGTGTTTTAGAGTCTGGCAAGTTCGTAGCAGGTAGACAAATCTTGGTCAACCAAGACTGTGTCTCCAAAGGCACAGAGCCACCTGCGGGTGCATACTTGTCAGTCGTGGGCGAATCTTTACCAGGGTCTCTCGTTTGGCATCAAGAGCGCGTGGAATTCCTTCGGGCATTACAGGAGAACCTAGAACATCTAGGTTATCCTAAGTTACAAGAGATATCCCAGGAAGTGCTTCCATGATTGTTTGTACGGCCTGCGCTTGATCTTGAGATGTACCTCCGACAGCTAAGACCTCGCACTTGGCCGCGTTGAGGGTCAGTCCTCCCGGTTCCTCGAAGTTTAGTATAGCCTGCAAATCCCTCGCCACGACATTTGCGGGACCTCCCAAGACGGCGTCGTCTAGGTACCAGACATTGAAAGGGCTCTGTAAGCTAGATACCAGATCAGAAATGCCGAGGCAGAACAGAGCTGGTCCCAATGGGTCTCCCTGCTAAATGCCAGTTTGCGACTCTATGATCGTGTCTGCGTTCCAAGCGAGGATTGAGAAATCTCTATAACCCTGCCATATCATTGGATAGAGTCGTGGAGCTTTTCTCTTTACTTCGTCGAAAATTTTGTCCCTTCTTATTGTGTTGAACGCGTTTTGGAAGTCTAGTTTGACTAGTACTTTTGTCGGACCTTTTGTTTCCAGAAAAGCGCGTACAGCGTGAACAGTAGCCTCTGCTCCTCCTCTAATGGCAACACCCATTTGATGGGGTGAAACCGCAGCAACTATGGTCCGTTTGTTCATAGCCATCGCGATCTTTGAAGCCATTCTTTGTAGAGTTAGTCCGCATGCTATGGGCCTAATGGAATTATCCTTCTTTCGGAGGGCAGTTAAGCTTGCGCCATAAAAAACGGATTGGCAGAACGATGGCAAAGCCCCATTGAGCACTCTAGCCATAAGAATGCCTAGCTCTTCCAGAAGACGCTCTGAGGATGGAATCGTTTGGCGTAGCATGTCCCGAAGATGTCGAGGCCGTAGGCCGTCTAAACCGGCTCCACTTGCACAAGGGAAAGATCGAATGGTCTCTAAAACTAGAGGTCCTTCAATTTTATCCAGGCCTAGAGTGGCGGGCTGTTGCAGAAGGTCTAACTGTTCTTGACACCCGGGTGGACTAACTGGGTGTTTGCTACGTAGTTCAGACTCGGTATGTTCATTTTGTGGTGCCAATGTGTCTGAGGAGAGTAGCGACCGAGCAGCAGAGCGAATATCGCCCTCTGCTAATTATTATTATTAATATTATTATTAATTATATTAATTATATTAATTATTATTACTGCGTTATTATTATTATTATTATTATATTTGCTGTATACCGAGAGAGTAACTCACAGGCCGGGTGAGTATGTTTTTGAGACAGATGATGTCTTTGGCCGTTTGTAGAGGAAATGTAGCTTCCATCATAGGCGCCATTAATTGATAGAAAGCGACCGGAGCAGGATAAACCTGACATAAACGTTCATACCTCACAATTGTAATAACTTATTATTATTATTATTATTATTATTATTATTATTATTATTATTATTATTATTATTATTATTATTATTATTATTATTATTATTATTATTATTATTATTATAAAAATGCATATATAGCGACGACTGCTGCTTAAGCAAGCTGATATATACGTATTATGACCATCTCAAGGTGAATCAGATAGCAAGGAACCTATAATCGTGCCCAAGTGTGTGCACGCTCCGTCGACGGGTATTTTATCTTATTCAACCACTGTTCAGATTACAGTGGCAAGTAGAGGCAATCCTTTTGCTATGCGTCTTTAGGCAACCATAAAAAGTAGTAGCTTCAACAAAGATTACATCAGCGCAGGGAGCAAAATTTCTATACAATTCTAATTAAAACCGTTTTACAATGTCGTATTTATACGCATATTATCACATAGCATTGGTTATTTAAAAAAACTAGTTGTAAGTGTCTTAAATTAGCGCGACCTTGACGCTCGTTAATTGATACGTTACGATATGTACAAATTGATTCAGAGTGAACGACACAAATTAAATGTTTTCTTTAAGGTAAGCTTTATGAAGCTTCTCTTCGCGTACAGCCCAAATTAACAATCGCAGGAATTTATATTGGTCTGGTAGATGCACATATTTGAAATGAGGCACGAAGTACGACGTACCAAACAATAATGATGGACGGCTTTTTTTAGCAAACTCTCTGCCGTTTGATAACTGTTTTGCAAAAAGAAGCCCATTCGTGTGTTCGATGTGAACTTAGCAACAAGAGACCAATCTGATCAAGTGTCAATATTTGTATTGTGCGCAGTAAATATTCCCATTAGACCACTACATTTAATGTGGTTTGTTTAAGCTTTAAACGGAGAACTTCAGTTGCAGTGAGCATCTGCAGCGTATTCAAGCGTATGTTCACTGCAGATGTTCGTACGCCCAGTTTCGTCAAGAATCTAATTATCTTTATTCCCCTACAAACGTATTCATATATCATCAGTGGGTTAGAACAGAAAGTCCAGGACATCCACAAACTCATTATGCGTTGCCGCAAGATTGAAGCCACGACCTATGACACCGCAAGTCGCATCGATATCTCCAGATCGCCCGACGACAATCTATGTTTGCTGTTGGTGTTTTTGCTGATATTCTTAGAGTCACCATCTACTTGACACTGCAGGTCTAGAACAAAATAACATAACTAGAAAAAAACTACGTGAATGCACTTCCATATCAAGTCAGCCACCACCATCAAGCCTTTTTATATTCGCCTATTATTGACGTCAGTATAGCCACTCATGTTGCGGTTGCTATTGTTTCGCCTATCGCTACTTTTTCAGATTATTTGCCAGACAAGAAGTTATCGGTAATGACTAAAGGTAAGCTCGAGCAGCATAAAAGCGTGCGTGACGATTAGATCAAACGATTAGAAGGCAACGTCGCTGTCGTCATCGCCACTATCATTATCATCGAAGTCGGAGCGCCCGAATGTAGAACGTGAATGAATATATCGATAAATTAATGGGTGAAATTAATGTTTATGAAATACTTTCGCTAATCAGCAGGTGGTCAGTGGCAATCGACACAACACTAGAAACAAGTCGAGCCGGCCGAACCATACACGGTGAACGCTTGGCTGCATCTTTGCTCCTATATATATATATATATATATATATATATATATATATATATATATATATATATATAATATATATATATATATATATATATATATATATATATATATATATATATATATATATACATATATATACATATATATATACATAATCCGGCCTGGCACCCTATTAAACTCGTGTCCCTATTCTGCAAGAGCAGTAAGTGAGCATACAATTGACGAAGCGGTCTCGGAACTGTTCGTCCTTGTCCAGATTACCGGATTAACACGCGAGCGAAGAGGGGGAGGGGAGAACCCCAACCATTATTGCTCAAACTGGAGTTGTCCAGGGAGATTCCGCAAGCCCATTCCTCTTTATATTGTATATAGCTGGCTTAGCGGACGCCCTCAGAAATGTAAAAGCAATACATGCATTTCATGCTGACGACTTAGTAGTGCTTGCAAAAACACGAAAAATGCAGTTTTATCTCCAGGAAACCTCAGATTGGTGCCAAGAACACCAATTGACAATCAACATAGCCAAAACAAAAATACTACGATTTAGTAAAGGCGGATCGTACGCTGCAGATGACCGGTGCATCAAGATAGGGGGAGTAAATGTTGAACTCGTTAATCACTTTTGTTATCTAGGGATAACAGTGACCCCCCGGCTGTCATTCAGCAGACATATAGAGGAAATGCGTAGCAAGGCTACGGCGGCCATGATTTTAGTGGGAGACGTTACTGACATAGACCTAAAAATTGCGCTAAATTTATTTAGAAAAAAAATTGTTCCTATAGTAAGATACTGCCTTCCCGCAATAGCCCCTTATTTCACAATATCGGACCTTAAAAACATAGATAAAATAAAATCTTATTTCATAAAGCGCACTTTAGGCTTGCCAAAGAATGCATCGGCCACGTTCGCACTGGAACTATGCCACGAACGCACACTGTAGAGGATTTAGTACTGGACAAGATACCGTTCAGTACACACATCTTAGAAGCCTACAGAGAATTTAGAGAAACCCGCAACATGGCATTTGTAATGGGTCTCTATGTTGAGGGTCCAGCTTTTTGCAGCAATAAGTGGAAACTGTCATCACAGAAAAATAGATCTCTAATATGCCGAACAACATGGCACGGCTACCACCACCTTTTGTGCTTAAGAGGAAATTGTTATGAAATTGACGAATGCGTATGTAAATATTGTGGCGAGTGCAATATCGGACTATACCACATACTCACTTGCTCGTTTATCGAAACACCGTCACTACAAGCACGTGTTAACGATATTATTAGCCTACAAAATGATATGTGAACTTTTGTAATACACTACCAATTTATGGTGAATAAACTTGAAACTATAGAATTATTGCTCTTGATGCAATTAAAGTGCCGTTTATGTAGGGCCCGCATATCGTTTTTAGACATTTTCGAAAAAGTTGTTTTTAATTATAGACTATCTTCCGTACCCTATGGGCTTGAAATTGCCGTTAGGCATATCCTCAATGCACAGAGGGACGGACATGTTCAGAAAGCTAGAGTTTTACCCAGACACCTTGTGGCAATATGGCTGCTAACTCTCGGCGGTATGGCGTATCACTATTCTCAAAAAGCATCGTTTACAGAAAATTCGATCAACAACCAGGGATCGAATCAGCGACCCCCTGGTAGGTGAGAACCCTGACTAGCGCACTAGCCACCCAGACCACGTCGCCATATTGAACCCTTATTCTCAGCGGTTTCGGACACGTATGATGCACATATATCACCAGCACCCTGCATACTTAGTGTGGGACCCACAAATCCTCCCCCAGATTTGGTATAGTTCGGCATTACTTTAAGAATACTTAAGCATTATCGACCTGACAATCGCTGCTTCCCGGAACACATTTATTAAAGGCGCAGAAAAACTTAATAACAGCGTGAACGGTTAATTATTTAGAACAACTGTCAACAACTAGTTGAAATAAAAATGCAGATGTTCTGGCTCAATTGTTAGAACATCTTTACAAATGACTGGAACTTGTCTACGATATTTAAGTCATCTTTTACTGCGCCGGTTCATACTGGGAGTAAGATTTGTCTTGATAACATTAGACCTTTCTCTGCTACGACTATGTTTGGCAAAACTCTCAAAAAAATATTAAATCAACTAGTTGATTTATTTGAAAAAACGACATTATCCGTCTGGGACAATTCACATTCAGGGAAAGGCGAAGTACTAAAGATGCAATGATTGAAGTTCGAAACTTTATTGGGCAATGATGAGAAAAAAATCGGCATTTGCTTGTGTAGATTGGATAACATTAGTAAATAAATTGATTGGTTTTGGGGCTATGCAAGACAAACTATTATATAAGAACTGTTTAACATATACATTAATATATACATTACATACCAACACTGTTTAATATATACTTTAACAATCTAGACTGATTTTGCAGTGATGTGAAAATTGTTCAGTTCGCGGATGATACATGCATCCTGATTTAGAATGATACCAGAATTAGTTAAAGAATAATCTAACAAGTGCTATGGCTAGAATTGATCCCGGGCTGCGAATCAAAAATCTATGTTTTAATGTAAAAAACGAAAATGATGAAAATCAAGATAGAGTACGCTGCTGAACCCCCACTTAATATTGCCTGCCACTCATGTGCTTCCTTGGGTTGTTATGCTAATAAAAAAGTTAAAAACTTGCAACTGAACAGATATAATAAAACCAGATTATGATTTGCCTCCATTGCCAGATCGAGCTTGCGGTAAACTGCAGATCGATCTTGAGGTAAACTGCAATTGTCCTGAAATTGGTGAGGTACACAAGTATAAATAACTTGGTCTGACGTTTCAGAATAACATCAAACGGAAAAATATTCAAAACATGATCAGCAAACTTAGGACAGGTACTTTAAGCAAACTTTTTACTCTTGCATAAGTTACGACATATTACGGTGCCTCATTCAAGTCAAATGTGGAACCGATAGTAACTCTTCAGAAATAATGCATATGAAATATATTTAGGTTGGCCTATAGGGCAACCACTGAGAGCATATAAAGAGATGAAAATATTTTGTACTTATGGAATATTCATATATAGCAGTCTAACACACTACCGTATCCCTTTTTGGGCTACTTCTAATAAAGCTTATCCTACCAGAAGTACTGTGAACAATGTTGGAACCCATCTATGCACGAGGCTTCATGACAAATTATTCGATGCTTAATTATCGCCTGGTAAATATAATAGCCAGATTTTTTCGTCTGCTTAGATGTGTATTAGAGTTATCTAGTACGGAATGCAAAACCAAACTTCCCATTGTTGGCTTCATTTGAGGTGTCTATTCTGCCGAGCCTGGTGGCATGGCGTATTCGCGGTGATCTGGAAGCCGTGCGACTTGCCCGTGCTATGTTGAGCGCCATAGGTATTGGGCCTTCTTGCGGAAGCGGCGTGCTGTGGATCCGGTGGTTGTGCGCCCCCATAAGGGTGCGGCGTATTACATGCTGCTGTCTATTCCTGATGCTAAGAGACGGCGCCCAGAACCGGTTGCTCTTCTAGTCTGCGGGAGGATTTTCCATAGTTCTGCTAAGGAATACATATATATATATATATATATATATGGTTGGCTCAGTTATTCGATATTGTTCATGGCCAGATGTTTTCATGTTAGGTTTCATATATATATATATATTTATATATATCTGATATCGTCTGTGATCAGTGGCGCGTCTTCTCCGCAAGAGGGGTCATGAGGTGGTTTAAAGCCCGACCTCGTAATAACAACGCCTATCGAGGTCTGGGTTTTAGATGCCGAGGTTTGCGGCCCAAACAGGAACCTGGCAAAAGCGCGGCAGGACAAGATCACCAAATATGACGTCGAGTTCCTAAGAGCGGCGCTCCCCGACCCGCAAAAACCTCGCAGATTCGGATCCATCACAATCTCTATGAGTGGTGTATGGGACTCCGAATCTGCGAGTACGCTCTTGGGGCTCGGCCTCACGCTTAGGAAACTTATGGATCTTACCGTCTTAACGTTGCAAGAAACCTTGAGGATATACCGCTTGCGCCGAGTCCATAAGAACAGGGGCTGCCATCAAGCAAGGACACGGATAGCTGATTCTTAACCTCACGTGACACCTTTTTACCACAATTTTTATGAAAACGAGCACTGCCGAGTGTGCAAACGTATTGTAAATGATTAATAAATTATTACAATATTTTCTATATGTATATTTACGGACTAAACCTAACATAAGAATATCTGGGCATAGACAACTTTGAATAACTGAACCACGTGCCAGACCGTCGTTTTTTTTTAAGAAAGCTTACTATATGAATACATTCCTCACACGAAAGCGCCTTGCCTACCAATCTTGCTCGGACAACTTTGCTCATTGAGACCTTGAAATGTCATAGCTACGAAATACAACGCACAGCAGCATTCCGCATGTACGATATCGTAATGAATACAGCTAAACACATTCGGTTTAGGCATTTTAGACACTCTCATGCAATTTTATTGACTCAGAGAAACTCTGCTGTGATAAGCGCACACATTTTAATACACAATTTAAATTGCGTACTTCTATACTACTATTCTATACTGCTAATTCACATGGAGGGTCACTTTTACATAGTACTACATGCGTGCTTATGTACGTAATGATTCATAATATTTGTGTTTACGTATAAATGGTTAGCGTATTTATGTTTAAATTTTAAAAAAAAATCTGTTTATCCCTGCTCATTAAAGAGCGAGTCAATCGATAGTCTCTATATATATATATATTCAAGAACAATATACGCAACTTATAAAATTTGCTCTAATACTACATTTAAAACTGCCTGTGCCTACTAAGCAATATCCAACCTAGCTT
Organism: Dermanyssus gallinae; assembly: GCA_003439945.1. Lineage (NCBI taxonomy): Eukaryota > Metazoa > Arthropoda > Arachnida > Mesostigmata > Dermanyssidae > Dermanyssus > Dermanyssus gallinae. Next base: position 23,897 of record QVRM01004960.1, on the reverse strand, counting down.
AGCTATAATAAAGCTTAGCGTCATTGAATAGCGTTTTGCGTTTTGGAATTTGCTCATTGATTAACTCTTGCTTAGAATTATTGTTTGTAATTCTACGACGTGTTGAATATATTCAAATGTGTCCCACACTAGTCACTGTTAGCAGGCAGTGACGCATTTCACTGCAGCAAGCATTACCCCTGAGTATTTAATGAAAAATCGAATTATACCTAGTAGCCTAACAAAGGCGTGCAAACTATTAATAATGGTTGGTGCCTAGATTTGCTACATAATAGTTTAATGATATTGTGCTTACTATAACAGAACATGGGTGACCCATACTTTTGAGTATGCACTAATTTTGGAAGTTGTTTCTCCGCAGCTGGGCAACACGCTTGCATGTCAAGTTATGAGAATTTGATTTAAAAGGAAAAATAAACTCAATCGCAATGATTGCGTCATGATTTAACCTAGATATGTGTATCAAAAACAAAAAAAAATAATTGTGTCACACGCTTTTTCCGCTAAAGCCTTCTCGCCGATATGTAGAAGGAAATGTTACGGCGGCACTGGGCACAATGACAGAGTGGCGCCAACCTAGACTGGGTGCCTAACGGATGAAATGTAGGATGATATGAGCGCACACGTTGGCCAGGACCAATTGTGGCTCCTGGCTGTATATGCCTGGACTCACAAATGGCTACGAACACTCTGTGAGATGGCTCTGATCATGACCTCCTGGCTAAAATAATACCAGATTGTCATGAAGAGCCTCGAGAAAAAATGCCACCAAAATGGTCGATCGACGCGCTGCGAGCCAGTTGCTTACATGGCGGTATCCATCAGAACGAGCCGAAATGATGATATCACGCTGTTAACAATGGAAAAAAGCTTGAAAATGATTTAACCAGATATGCGTCTGTCTTAGAAAGTGTCCCAACAACACTTCTACCTCTGGAGCGATTCGAATACTGTTCTTGAAGAGAGTGCGAAGTCGCAGCTCGTTCACTAAGCATGAAAGGCAAACGGCCGGAAACGAAAAAGATCTGAGCTATTTTGCGGAGTGCCTCCACGTCAAGATATCAATAATTAAACCGAGCACATCCGGGAACCTTGTCATAACTGACGAGTGATCAAAGAGCTATGGGAATGAGTTTAGTCTCGGATATAACTCGGTCCGGTGAGGTGCGGGTCTGCTGAACGCATCCTCCCTACTCAGGCAGGGGCTAGTGAGAGATCTCTGTTTCAAGGGGGCAACCATACAAGGTACTCTGAATCCGCTGTTCCTGCAAAGTCACGACAATGTTACTTTTGAAAGCGTGATTTAATCTATTGAGTCAGACTGACTACAACTGACCAGCTAATAATGTATAATTAGATCACGAAGACACGAAACAATATAATATATATACCGATGTTCTGTTCTCGACCGAAAGAATAGCAAGACAAACTCACGCTAGACACCATGTAGTTCCGCTTTTACATTTTATAAATAGGTAAACCTGTATTTTAGATTTTTAATTTCATAGAAGCGCGATGTTAATGATGTGTAAGAAAAAGTCAACAGGAGGGGTTGAATTCTGAGTTGTTAACAATTCCTCAATCACTTTTGTTTTACTTTATTTGTCTTAATCAATGCTATTATTACTCAGTGTTTACTCAACGCAAAAGTGGTCGCTTAGATTAGTTTCTTTGTTGAGTATTCACCTCTCCTGCAGGCCGTCTCTTACACATGGTGAGGTCCACGCGCGATCTCGGAGTTCCCTGGCAAATGGTAGGAAGAAAAAGCATCTCTGTTAACCGCGATGAGGTTGTGGGTGACTAACTGTTATAACTAAAGGCGTCCTATCTCGTGCTGCGTTTTACCCCTGTTCCCTAAACATTTGACGCCGGTTTACAGTCTCAGGTATATTTTACAGGTAGCTTTTTGGCAAGTATGACCAAATCGTCAAACAGCTGCTCGAGTTCCTTTAGGCTGCAATTTAGGCGGTCTCGTTTGTGTATTCTCTCTCAGTGTGTTCGCTTGTTTTTATTTATTTTTTATCGCAGTGCGTGCATAATGGTACTGGGATACGCTCTGCCACCGGGTACAAGGTCCAGGCTATGTGGACCCTCCCAAAGTTATTATCACTGAAAGTGAAAGAATATATTATCACTGAAGGTGAAATAAGTTATTATCACTGAAAGTGAAAAAAGTTATTATCACTGAAAGTGAAAATTATCACTGAAAAGGGCGGCCGCTGATTATCGGCCAGAATCCCTAATTTCGCCCGTTGTTGGGCGAAATTTCTTCCTTTACTTCAGGCCGGTTCCTGGCTTGTAATTCCATCAACCAGCTCTTTCATAATAAGTACACGGTGGCCTAATTTATCCAGCCCAGCATCTGCTTGCTGCTCTTTGTTTGCGAAAGTAGAAGGTTGTCAAAAACGTGGTCATGTCATATTTTCCCTGTTCGGTCATCACCAGCGTGAGGTTTCCATTGGCTTTCGGCAGTCACTTGAACCTAATTTTGATCATTTGAATTTCTCACTTTCTTGTTCCCACTGTTGGTTTTATTCGCAATATTTTGTGTCCGCAATTGCTTTTCCGGTCATGTGCTGCGTCTTTGTTTGTCATGTAGCCGCCCTCATCATGCGCGTCCCGCATATGACCGACTCGGCTACTGCCCTCAACTTATCTTTGCGCACCGCCTCGTTTACGTGGCCACATTCGCCCCCTTCTTCACTGACACTTTATTATCGAAAGCCGCACAGCGCTTCCTTCCCACTAGCATTTGGTACGTGGCTGTTTGTTAACCGCTGTAGATGCTGTGGCTGTGCATTTTTCTATATGAAACGTTTTAGAAATTTCTGATGCACTTACCTCGCAGGCAGCCAGCTCTCAAACCTGCTAGCTCCGGATCTCCCTGTCCATACCCTCAGACTCGGAATCGCAGAGCATTTCTGCAATAAATTGCAGGCGAAGTTAGATCGCTTCTGTAAGGTCTGCGCGTCATTGTTGCTCCGGCCGGAAAAAGTGCGTCGAAAAGCTGCCCTTTTACATTTTTATCCTTCTTTGCGCTCCACGTGCTGGAGAGCCATCGTTAGCACATTCAGGGTTGATTCTCCAGATTCAGTAAGGGGTCGTTCTCCGCTTGGGATAATGCTTGCGTCTCTCCTCTACCAACTTCTGGCTTTACAAATCGTTTCGTCGACCTTCCGCTAGATGGCAGCACCAGCTCCACGACGAACTGACCGCGTTTGCCATGCGCGGTTGGGTGTATGATCATCATACGTTTGTCTGTGTCGCCTAGTAGTATAACGCAGCAATGCGACAGAACTCAAGTCGAGATCACGCGTGCCAGCGGAATTCAGAGGGACAGATATACAGAGAGAAGAGGGCGGAGGAGAGAAAAGGGCAGAGGAGAGAGAGAATGCGCGGGATGTCTGAGTACGTGTTAGGAGTGCAATGATACTATTACGAGTTTTCCGCGCGCCGTCTTCCCCCCCCCCTCTCTCTATCTTTCTCTCTCTTCTCTCCATTGCGATCCGCCGGTAGATGATGCTAATTCTGTTTGAAGCGTTCCGCTTGCCCGGCACAACCGCAGCTGCAGGGTTTTTTTACCATCGCTGCCTCCGCCGCTACCATTGCTGATGCTTCTGCTGGTCCCGCTGCTGCTGCCGCCGCTGCTGCAGCAAACTAACGGTGGCAGCCCGCCGCCGATGCAGTGGCAAGCGTATCCGGCAGCGGGGCCCTTTCCGCTCGGAACGCTCACCGCGTTGTTGTAAAATTGTTCGCGCGCGCTGCGGCTGCGGCGTCGCGGCAAAGGCGGCGGCAACGACAACGCGGCATGCATGTCTGCTGGATGCGCGCGCTCGAGACTGCCGTCGCCGCCTAGAGATCTCTAGACCGCCGAGAGTGTCTCGATGTCTCCTCTGTGGCCGGGCATCAGGCACTGAGTCCGCCTGTCGGGGCATCAGCCACTGAGTCCCTCTGTCGGGGGCATCAGCCACTGAGTCCCTCTGTCGGGGCATCAGCCACTGAGTCCCTCTGTCGGGGCATCAGCCACTGAGTCCCTCTGTCGGGGCATCTGCCACAGAGTCCGCCCGTTGGAGTATCAGCCACTGAGTCCTTCGGTCCCTCCGTCCACCTGGGCATCATCAGTTAGCTAGGCTGACTGTCGGGGTGTTTGTCCGGACATCTTTCTCTCTCTCGCTAACTGACCCTCTCTCTCCCGCTTACTGGCCCTTTTTCTCTCTATCTCCCTCTCCCTCTCGCTATTGGCGTGAGTGAGTGGGTGAGTCTGCCCGGCGGCGTTTTATCTGCCCGCCCGCTCGCTCGCTCGCTGTCGTTGTCGTCTTCGTCGTCGACTCAGAACAGCTGTGCGCTTGCCGGCCGGCCTCCCTAGCGCTGCCGATGCTGTAGCGGCTGCCGCTGCTGCCGTAACGACAGCAGCCACGGCTACAGACGGACAACGGATAAACAGATAGATAGATATAGCTGGCTGGCTGGCTGGCTGCAGATCTGCAGCTCCTGCACCGGCGGCTCTTTGCTGCCAGTCGTGGTTGGTGGTCGTGCGTGCTGGTTGTGCTGGTGCTACTGCAGATCGCAGTGCTTGTGATGGCGAATGTTGCTACTGCTGCTGCCTGCCGCTACTGCATTTGCTGGCAGTTGTGACGACGCCGGTCAATGGATAGCAGTGCGCGTCAATAGCTGTATAGGACACGAATAGTAGGACGACGAATAATCAAATTACGAATTGCGTGGCTTCTGCAGTTGTGATTGTCGCTAGTGGATGGTGCTGCCAGCAATACTTCTCTATGCTGCTGCTACTGCTGCTGTTGCTGAGCCCGCTGCTGCCGTAATTGCAGATTGTTGTTATTGTTTGATTGCCGCTACCGGTCGGAATACGGAGCGGACGACGAAATCGAGTGCAACGTCACGATTACCGACCAGGTGGAGGCCGACAACGACGACGACGCCGAAGGAACCGTGATGGAAGAGGTTGTGAATACCTTAATGAGCAGCAGGCTGGTTTCTCAGTGAGCTTGTTGTTGTTTTTGACAACAACGACAACAACAACAACGACGACGACATAATTTGTTGATCTGTCTGACTGTTTCTGTTGTTTAGTCGGTGCGTGTGAATCTCGTGATAGGTTGGAGATCATCATCATAATTAGCATCATCCTCATAATTGAGGAACAAAGAGAGAGAGAGGGAGAGGAATAGAGAACAAAAGTGACATAACACAGACGCACTTCAATCTATCTTCCACATAAAGAGGATGTAAAAGGCGAAAGTGACACATGGATATTCTCTCGCTGGGCGGCAACAACGACATTGACTCTCTTCTAGCATCAATTGTAGTGGTGCTGCCCTCACCAATTAGTGCGTGATCGACGTTTTAATCGACAGATTACAATCGTGGTCGAGTTAGTGGTCAAGTCATCGTTCGCAGCACTGGAAGTACAGTGAGAAATCACAGAAGAAAAACACAGACACCCACAGTGATGATGGTGCTCGAGACGGTAGAAGTGCCAGAGGCCTGTTGAACTCGACAGCCGAGTCTTGTCTGCATATCTCTCGCTCTGGTTCTACCTGACTGATCTACCTTGTCGAGTGCTTTTGTCAAAGGAGCGCACGCAGCATTGCTGCGGCGGGTCTAAAGGGGAAGGGGTCAGAGGAACATAAGAGGCAAGATCTGTGTGCGGCAAAAACGCAAAACAAGACAAAAGTAACAGAGACGTAGAGGGTGCTCGTGAGAGTCTGAGAGGCAAGAGACGGCATTTGGTATTGAGACAAGCCACGCGTTCGCTGAAGGCCGAGGTGGTGCACGTGCCTGTCGGAGCTCGGCTGGAGGCAGCCCGCCACCGTTCTGGTGGGGGGGTGTGAAACCCCAAGCCACAAAGGTATTGGGGTCGTCGACGAGGTCAGCAACACCTCCAGGAGACGCAGAAGCAGCAGCAGCAGCAACAATCTACTTGTGCATGCGATGGCGCCTGACATGGGCCTCGGAGTGGCATCGTCACGCTACCAGCGTGTGCTGCTTCTGAAAAACTGTTTGGCCATCATATGCCGCGACCGGCGCAAGCTGTCGCAGCAGGTCAAGTCGAAAGACGCCCACGTCGACGGCTGGACCCTGTTCAAAAGTTTCGTGCGCGAGAACTCACAGTGCTTCTGGAACCAATGCCTCGTGCAGTGCGTGCAGTCGCTGGAGTACCGCGGATACATCGTGCCCACCACGATACTCGTGTCGGGCGGGGAATACTCGCTCGACGTTGTGCGTTCGGCCTGGTCCCGGCGCGCGCTTCGACCGCCGGTTGGATACGACATACTCCGTCTCGGTACGTGCTTACTTGGCTTAAGATGGCAAGGACCACCAGTAATCATAACAAATACAATGTGCAACTCGGGCTGTGCTCGTGCAGTCGAAGTATGTACATGCGCTTGCGTGTGTGTGTGATAATACGGGCCCTTGGAGGAGGCGTGGCTTTTCTGCCAACTCGAACCTATTGCTCGGTGTCAGCAATGCAAAAGCAATGCGTGGCCCCCCATTGGTGCAATGCGTTGACCCTACTTGTTTTACAAGTACTAACCAGTCAGAAGCACGGGGCTGTGCTAAACGCTAAACTTTGGCGGTATACTAGATCTTATTTGATGAACTGAATGGCACAAACGAGCCAACCGCTATATCGACCAAAGATTACGCTGCAACGTAAGAGTAAAAAAAAATTAAAAAGCGTAAGATATATATATATATATATATATATATATATATATTTATAACTTTATTATATAAAGCTATATATGTATATATATATATATATATATATATATATATATATATATATAACTTTATTATATAAAGCGTTGCGTGTTATAATTTAGTACGGTCACGTATGTATTGTTTACAGTATACGTACCTCTCCTGCAATGGAGAATCGTTACTAAGGGGCCAAACTTGGATTTGCATACGCCCATGTTACGCTTCGCCTAGCATGCACATTAGCTTTTAGCACATTAGCACATACTTACCTGGTGCCGGGACCTCCGTGATCAAGAAGGCGGAGACCCCAGGAGGAGGCCTTGCCATTGCACTTCGGCAGGGCTGAGACCTGCCACTCTCCCAAACTGGGAAAGATGGGGCATGTAATTTTTGAACAACCTTTGAAGCGATGGGTCGCTGGCTGATCAGTTATTGGAGCGTGCATCAAAAATCCTTCTAGCAACCCATATTTTGGAAATTGACGTAAAGCGGATATGTTACATTGCTCAAAAAGTGAGTCTGTGCTAGTAACAACGTCAGCCGTCACGCGCGCTGAGATCGTCTGAACCCTAGCGTCTCAGAAACGTGTTTTGGACGTCCAATTAAAAATATATATATCGATAAAAAACCTGACTGATTTATAGCGCCAAAGACATCGTTCGTATAAGTGTGTCTATTCTGAGAGCCAGTGAGTTTTAACCACTATTGATTTTCCATCCGCGAAGTTTGGCTGCGTTTTCTGTCTTTTCAATGTCTTAGGCACTACTCTAGCAGTTTACGTTCATAGCTGGAAGCGCTAGGAGTCGCTAAGGTAGAATCAGCTATTGACAACCAGGTTGCCCGTTTGTAAGGTTTGTAGAGTTTCATCAATAACGGCATCATTCACATACACAGGCTTGAAATCGGAGCGTAACGTGCTGGAAGCGGAGGGTACTGAACGCGTTTAAGGATTTGGCTTCAGAAATACACTGCTTTCCCATTGGTTAGTTTGCAGAAACGCATTCCAGCATAATTATTATTTCACGATCATCTGCGCTGAAGCGTAGAAGCATTGGCTGCGAAAGAAGACACCGGCAAAATTTGCACCAGCAATTTGCATATCTTTAAACTGCATCTAATTACTGTCTCTACTAAAAATCCATTTATACATGTTGATATGATGCATAGCCAATGCATCATGTGAACATGTATAAATATAAGATTTTATATATATATATATATATATATATATATATATATTGGGCATAACAATCCTGTTTTGAAACACATCAGGCAATGTGTCAACACAACAAAAGTTTACATATGTAAACAATACATGCACATATTATGTAAATAGTACGGTAAGCAACTCAACTGTATATTTGTGCATACAGGTGCCCATCGACCTGACACCCTGATGATGTCACCCCACTTGCCAACAATGGTAACGACGCATAATGAGAATATGCTGATAACTTATTTAAAGCCCCGAAATCCGGTATTTCCTATTGAAGGATACGTATTCGTATTTGTATTAGTACACTAATTACGCTGGCTGTGACGAAGCCAATGTATGACAGCGGTCGACGAGAACCGATTGATGCCAGCCGGGGGAAGCCTGAAAAGCTCTTCGTGAACGAAAATCAGCAGCGGAACCACGGCTAGGCGGCGCAGTATTGGCCGCAAACAAGGCCTCATTTTTCTTACTTCTTTATTTCGTTTACTTCATGTTTAAAGGACATCTGGTACGATTATGGTGGATATGCAAGTGGTTGGAAGATCCCATTTTCGAGTCGCAGCATTTCGACGACGTTGGAGCGGTTCCCACCAATAGCGGTCAGAAGCGTTTGACGAACATCATGCTTGCGCGTGTTTGGCGCTGCTGTTATTGTTGTTAACAACTGCAGATGCGGATGACGGACAGATGAAAACAGTAACTGGGCCGCTCGACCGTAACAGAAATGGCGAACAGATTTAGGAGTTACGTCGCAAGGTTAAGGTAGGCGCGACTCACCGTACATATATATATATATATATATTTATATGTAAACTTATATATATATATATATATATATATATATATATATATATATATATATATATATTATATATATACATAATTTGCGTGAGAGAGCCTACTATACGTTAGGTACGTGTCGTTCGTTCAAGCGTCGGTCGCCTGGTGAAGCGCTACGATTTGCACCTGCGTCGGCAAGACGTCTCAGCGCACGCACAGGACGCCGCATTAAACGTCCAGCGTCAAAGTTGGACGAAACCCGATGTAGATGGCGCACACAGGAGAAGCATGTACCCGCAATAGCGGCAATCTCTTCGTTTTTTTTCTTTTCACCACACAATGACTCGGCGTACTGATTTTAAATGAAATGCATTCTGCTGTTGTTCTGTTGCGGACTCTCTGCTGTAGCCTGCGTACAGCTGTCTACAGCTAAGTAGTTGACACATTAGCATCTTAAGCGCTTGGCAACTAGAGAAACGGTGACGGCCAAGGCGGTGGAGCTGGTGGTAACAACGCCAGGCTCTCTTTGTGGATGCTCTTGGTCCCACTTGTCCACACCGGTTTGGCTACACTGAGTGGTTAGTGGTCGCGTTGTGTGAATAAATACATACCTCTTTGCAGCACCATCTTCAACGAGCGTATGGACACATACCGTATAATACCAATGTCAGGTATTTGACAGTGGTTTTTACGTTTGCATGTATGTATGTATGTGTTTGATATTGATTTGTTTACGTATCTATTTTTTTTACGACTTTAACCTACATGTGCAAAAGCTGGCTTTGAAAGAACGCCGAGCAACTCCCGGTGTCAGAGTAGCTGGCCCTCTACTTGCGTGGACAATATATATATATATATATATATATATACATATACATAGACAGACGCATATATATTCACGAGGCGACAGATGGTTTAAGCAGCGTGGCATGACTGCGTCCTTTGTCGATGACTGGCGACTTACAAGTGGTCGCCGGACGTAACAGTGGTACACAAGCGAGCAAGATTCGTATGCCTAACCCTACAAGACTGATTATGTGGATATTAGGTTTGTCTACGTCAGTCGACCTCCGTCAGATGTGCTCTTAGAGAGCACGCGGAGTACTGAACGGCATGCATTTATGTGAACATGATGAAAACGCTTGTGCCACACTTGTTTTAAAAGGTCACACTAAGCGGTATACTGCTCAGCATTATGTTGGGAATTCGAAGATACAACCCAAAGTAAAAATATGTCGTTGTACTCATAGTAGCTGTGGTAGAAATAGCAATAATTTAAAGCTACATCTGTCATAAAAAAAATACAGGGAGTTATGTATACAACGAAAACAGAATGTGTCATTGTTTTGTACTGTATTGTACTAATGTATTTTACGGTGTGACAAAAATGCTTCATAGGAGCCTGCGTTCATCAGCGCTAGTGTCTGAGATGGATCACATAACATTTTATTGTTGTTGTTGTTGTTGTTGTTGTTGTTTTTAGTCTTGTTTTTTTTCTCGTTGTTATTGTTGTTTAATGTTGCTGCCCGTCGCTGTGTCCACCGACATTGTCGACGTCGCACCAGGCTGCGAGTCAGCGAGGAAGCCGCCACGAAGCCACAACGAGTTCAGTCAGCGACCAGCAAGCAGGTCAACCTCCAGATTGTCTCGATATGTGCCAGCATGACGCGCTTCTTCTGTGCATGTGTGAATGCGTGCCTGCGTGCGTAGGTGTGTCGTAGACGAGGCCGGCTGAGGTAGAACACACATCAGCTGAGTAGAGTAGAGTCTGGCCTGCCGTCTGACCATACGGCCAGAGAGAGCAGGCACCAGGCGGCGGCTGGTCGTCGTGTGCTCATAGAAACGAGAAAAAGGGGTCAAATATTCGTTCTTACGCAGTCATCCGCTGGCCCACGCCTGCTCGCACGTGCAGATAGAGAGACAGGGAGAGATAGAGAGAGATAGAGAGAGAGAAAGAGAGAGAAACAGAAAAAGAGAGAGAGGAGAGAGAGAGGATTGACGAGTGGTTGGGGCCATCTCGTCTTCACATCCTGTTCCATCCCGCCCTGTGCCATCATCGACTCGTTGTCGACTAGCCCACACTGGGCTTGTTGCATCGTGTCGTCCCCATGAGCCCTCCAAGTCGAATGACCACCACACCGCGCAATACCGCCACACAACAACGAACTCTCGTGGCTGTTCGACCTAGCGCGTCTGCCCATCGACGGTTGTCTGGACGGTGGTTGCGATCAGTGAGCGCCTGACGGTGGTTGCGATAATATGTGATTCGCTTGGGTTGCCGATCTCAGGCCAGCGGGACTGGGCCGCGCGGACAACCTAATGCGATATATATATATATATATTATATATCAGGGTTACCAATACGACTGGTAAGCTTTTGCCCTATAAATTTACAGTGACAGCATCTGCCTAAGATATTTACCGGGCAGCTTGTCACCCGTTGACGACTCAAGTTACGTGAACACTAATTGTCCTTCGACAGATTGTTCTTGATGGTCCTGCTAACGCCCTGACTGATCGGGAAGAGGGGCTAAGGAGTCAGTTACAGTAACGTCTCAGAAGGGCGACTTTTCGTTTTCGAAAACTCTGATGGTCATAGGGGCATGCTCTCATGTGTCCTCAAAGACCAGGGGCATAGCCCAGCATTCGTGAGCCAAAGCCGCAGGCTTACTCGAATATAATGGTCGAGCACATGGCGTCGTCCGGGGAATATGGGAGATGCTTCACAATTTGGAATTTTAGTGTTTGCCGCACTTAGCTATGGCAAATTAAGATGTATGGACAAAAGCATTGTCATAATGAAACAGCACTGTTGCGAAGGATGCGCGAGCTGGGGAGTACCTGGTGCAGCGTATCTCCATAGAAGTTCAACGTAATAACGCAGTGGCGGTAGTGGGGTCGCTTCCATCGCCGGGGGAAGGACTGCCAGAAATGCCGTAGCAGTAACAACTATTATTTGACTATTAACATATGAAACATTAAATAAACTTATCGTACTCTTTCAAAAAAAACACAGTCGTATTCCACATCGCAAGCTGTAGTGCTATAATGCGTTCTTTCAGCTGAACTCTTGCGTAATACTCCCCAGCTATCGCTTGTTCGCTAAAGGTACTCAAATAATAGAAAACATTTTGTCTCCCAGAAAACGGTCGCCAAAACTTTTCCAATCGAAACGTGCCCCTTTAGGAACGAAGGTCTTTCGCCGCGTGCGGTCCGCTCCCGAGAGCATTTGGAGTGAAGTCGTGGATTCCAGGTTTCGTCGGCGGTTACGAATCGGCCCAAAAAAATCTTGCGGAATTCGTCCCTAGAGTTCCAAAGAGCTCTCCGAAATTGACACGCGTATCAGTTTTTGTGCAACTCTTATATCGTGCGGTTACCACTTTGCTTTAATTTTCTTCCTGCATAAATGCTGATGCGTACTGCACTATAGCTAATGCTTATTCTGTTCGCTATTTCGCGCAGCTTCAGTCGGCGGTCTGTCATAATGAGTTTGTAGATATCTAGCACAGTTTTTTCTCGCTCAAAACAGTTTTTGGCCGTCCAGAACGTGGTGCATCCTCGGTGCCCATACTACCTCTTTTAATGCACCAGTTCCGTAAACTGCATCTAAGTTGGCTTTAATTTCCTTTGCAATTAAGCCTTCAAAAACGTTAATTACAACACAAAACTTGTCCGGTTCCATTGTCACTGAAGAATCTGACATGTTACATTTACGCGATCTGCTACAAACGTAATTCGAAACCAATTCACATGATACCTATTTTTGTTACTTCCGAACAACAGGTCTCTCTCCGGCGGCGCAGTCGGTAAAAGCTTTTTGAAATTGTAGATAGGCGATGCTACGATGTTTTTGATATATATTTATATATATAGTATATATATTTATAGGAATACGAGCCAATGCATATGTAAATATATATATATATATATATATATATATAATATATATGCATTGGCTCGTTTTCCTATATTCGAGTTAACTTTGGTTATTTGTTATTCACGAGTGCAAACGTATCCGCAGGTTATCTACACCATGCTGAGAAACGGAGCTGTTGATGTTTTCTTTACTACTGTCTATGCCAGTTAGCACCGCGTAGCACATCCGTTGGTTGATTTACGATCGTATCGAATTGATGGCGACGTGGCGCCAAACCATCACTGATTGAGTAAGAGTTTTTGAAAGTACCTGAGTTTGCTGGCACCTGTTTTTTTTATGACCAACTGATCTTCTCCAGAATTTATAAAACGTCAGTTGTTTGTATATATATATATATATATAGGCATTGTAAAACTAATATTAGTATATGTGTGTACACGATTTGATTTCCCTCCCCATTTGGCCATCGTTAGAATTGCCAGTAGCCCGGCACTCCTTTTATTTAGTCTATATTATATTATACCTACATAATTTTGAAGGTAGCTGCGAATATGACTGGTGCTGAGAGGAAGCACCTAATTATAATAATTCGCATCTGATGGAGCTCCAATGATTTGCATTTCATGGGTCGTTTTGTATTAATTCAATTTACTTTTCTTCTATATTCAATCTTATTAGTGGAAATAAACCAACGCTGCATATACGCAATGTTTGTTTTTATTATATATGCAAAGTTACCACGTGACGCCATTGGTTTGACATAAGGCGTGTTTATAGTCTGCTAGCCAGGATACCTAACGATTGCAACAAAGGACAACAGGCGTCATGATATCTACGTTTATATTAAGGACATGCGTAAGTTTGCACTGAGAACGATTTGAATTCGTACTCTACTGCTTGGTGTACATAGTCCGTTATCCTCAGATCATAGGATAATTAAAAAAAGAGAAATAATGAACGTTTTTCTTTAGAATCCGCGTCAGGCACGTTTATTAATCAACTAACTAGCAGCGCAGCAGTAACTGTGACTAATATTACTTATCTATGGCGAAAAAACCTAGAGCACTGAAGTTGGGGATGGGTTCCATGTGAAGAGTAGTTGATCGTGGGTCAGTCGGTCCTAAGCTTATGATGAAACATGTGTTGAATGTGTATTAAAAAAAATATATATATATATATATGGCGAAAGGAAACTAACTCAAAACGTACTTAGTAATAATGAATGTTAATTTTAGTGCTCTTAATAAAATTGCTTGCCACTATTTTAAACGATGCTGACTCCGTCGACGTTTCAACTGGATCTTGCTCTATACTATGTCACATGCCAGTCACATGGTATTCCAAAACGAAAAAGAACTGACAGAACGTCTATGATAATAATAATAGTAATAATATCTGGTGTAGTAATAACAACAGCAACGGCTGAACGTTTTGAACCCGCTTTCGAGGATCATCCTGGCACAATAATGCTAACGTAGTGTAGTTCGAATGGCTGATGAAGTTTTGGTGGACGAGCGTAATAATAATAATAATTATTATTATTATTGCGCGCTTTTCGAGTTATCGAGATCAGCAATAAATACGTACGACTAGTTTCGTCAACTCATCTAAATAGACAAGCGCAACTGTGGTGTGTCTGTGATGGGTTTTCAACCCTTTGACTGGCAAAAATGCTATAATCCTATATGTTGTATGTTGTTGGTGGTGTTGCCGCTACCAATACTGTCCCTCCTACAATGTAGATATTTAAAGGTATTTTGACGCTCAACTGCACATGTGAGTCGAAATTGCATTATTCTGCTGTACTACAGTTCTACTGGCTGTAATGTCATCTGTGACATCACATGTTCGGCCGTAGAGAACACTGTAACGTATACACTGACACGCACACAGATGATGGACGAATGACAGCAAAATATGCTTAGTTATACCTATATATATATATATATATATATATATATATATATATATATATATACATATATATGACTGGATTAGAGAGCCTGCACAGGAAGAAAGTCACAATCGGCGTTGTTGTCCTGGCACTTGCTGCTGCGCTGGTCGCTGTCATTGTTTGAGGCTGTTGCTGCTGCTGCTGATGCTAGCCGAACGAGAAACGAAGCGAAGTTCGAATGTCGAACAGCTCGCTGGTCCGCTGGTCGAACAACCCGTCGCGTCATTCGGTGGGTGGTGATTGTGGTTGTGGTTGTGGCGATGGTGGCGATGGCGATGGTGGGTCGTAGGTCGTTTTGTTGTTAGGCAGGCGTTCGAACTCGCCACCTGCTCGACGCACGAAAACGAAAACGACGACGACGACAAATAACGACGAAAAACACGGCCGCCGCTCGCTGTGGCAACGGCCCGCCTCAAGGGGGCCTCTTTAGGGCCTGTTGTGGCTGTTATTGTGGCCGCTATAGATGTGATTTCTGCTGCTGCTGATGTTGTTGTTATACTGGCTGCACTGCCATGGTTACATTGTACCGCTGCTGCGTCTGTTGTTGTTGCTGCTGCTGCTGCATTGATTGCTACGCTTGTTGTTGTGATTGTTTTTGTTGTTGTTGTTGCCGTTTTTGTTATTGTTGTTGTTGTTGCCGTTTTTGCTGTTGTTGTTGTTGGTGTTGTTGTAGTTGGTTTCTGCTGGTGGCTTTCAATAGTGCCGACAAGAACCAAAATGACGACGCGACGCAGCAGCCGTGATTGTCATATGTAGCAAAAAATATAGATCTACGTCAATAATAACGACAGCGTCAACAATAACAACCGCAACAACAAAAACATCAGCAGCAGAAACAGCAATAACAACAACAACAGCGTCAACAATAACAACCGCAACAACAAAACATCAGCAGCAGCAGCAACAACAACAACAACAACAACCATAACAACAGAACGAACAGCAGTAGAGTACAGAATTTGACTAGCCTGCCTGTAAAATTAAGTTGGCAGTCGTTGCTGTTGTTGTTGTTGTCGTTTTCGTCGTCGTCGTCGTCGTCGTCAAACGCCTAGTAGTCCTAGTAGCGTGTCCCAGTAAACGTTTGTAGTAATTGCGGCAGCAGCGGCGGCGGTAGTGGTCGCGGTACGGACTGTGGTGGTTCGTCGTAGGCCCTCGAGTCCTCGGCCTGTCGTCGGCCTGTTTTTATCTCACTATTTGTTTCTATCTATCTTCTCGGCCCAACCGCTTTCCCGCTTTTGTCGTCTCGCTCGCGCAGTGGACGACGCACGCTTTTGTTTGATCCACTGCCGATTGGTAGAGAGTTTGCCGCCCGCCCTCGCCCGCTTGCCTGGCCTAGCCGTTTGGTCGACCATCAGACAAACACGGAAAAACACGAGAAAAAAGCTAAAGCTTAAAATAGCGATATATATATATATATATATATATATATATATATAGAGAGAGAGAGTTGAAAGGCGCGCAATAATTCAAACATAGATAAACAAGCATGTATCACTCTTTGTGTGACTGTCTGTCTCCCCGTATGTATGTTAGTAAGTCTGTTAATACATAGGCCTGTGCCAATCAGATGTGGCCAAAAGGCCACGGAGAGCACGATGACACACAAACGAATCAGAGACAAGTAGACAGGGAATGTACGGAGAGAGAGAGAGAGAGGGCGAAAACGCGCCAACCTCAGAGCAAAGGGTAGGTAGACATATATGTATATATATGTATATATATATATATATATATATATATATATATATATATATAAATATATATATAATAGGCAGACCAATTGATGAATAACTAAGTAGACGAGAGAACGAAAAAAGAGCTACTTGAAGCTCGCTTCACTGAGG